>NNCF01129574.1:2614153-2681522 GCA_002313205.1 Laupala kohalensis
TATATATATATATATATATATATATAAAAGTTTGGAAAAATAAAAATAAAACTTAAAACAAACTCACATATTTGAAGAAACGGTTTCGGCATCCGCCTTCCTTAGTCACGTAGATAAATATATATTACGGAAATCTTGAAAATTATGCGATACTACTGTTTTCTAGTAATTAAACGTTAACAGACAATAAAAATAGAGAAAGAAACAGATTAAAGCCACTGACATATTAGACGAAACAGTTTCAACTTCAGCTTTCAACAGTCACGTAGAAAAATACGTGACTTACTGATGTTTGACTGATGTGACTGATGTTTTTCTGCGTCACTAATGACGGCCGAACCCGAAACTGTTTCGTCTAATATACAACCTGTATTGCCAAAAATTGTATGATTCTTTTCAAATTCGTTTCCAGTAATGGAAGCAACTGAGAATTCAAGACATCGTATATCATGAACCAACAGAGAAGAGAGCAACAGTAGTCACAAATTCCTGGTCTGGTCGAATTAATGTAATTTGAAATACTTGACGTAATGCGTTTTACAGATGATTAACTGAAAGAAAGCATTAACTCGGATTGAATAAGAAAATCAGGTTTTGATATCAGTTCCATTAAATTTTAACATATGTGTTCTGGTTCAATTTTTGGTCCGAGAGTTTAAACCGATGAAAGACTTGTACATTTCAAGATTGATGACATTTACGACGTAAATTTACTTATTTTTAATGTATTCATCGACGTCTAAAACACGGCCGAAGATATGATTCCCCCTGTTCTTTCAACTTTTGAATGATACAATCGTTTTATAAGGAAAGTATATTGTTCGTCCTTTTGTTTCCAAATTTTCGCCATGCTCAATGTCGTATGTGTGTGAGCGATATTTTTCCCTTGAAACTCGCGAAGAAAGTGATAGAACATAACTCGAAAAATGATATCCATAATTCTGTTATTCGTATTAAACAATATAATTTTATTCCGATTTTTCGTTTTGGTAATAAGTTTGATTTTCGCTTTTATCCATTAGTTAAAATATGTATTTCCTTGATATTATTCCCTAATAAAAATGTCTATCTTTTTACATGATTATTGTTAGGAACTAAATGTTTATTGTTAATGAAGGTAGACATTATTTTGTAAGTTATTCTTATGACGGTTTGGTGTGTAATTACTTATTCCTATTCTGTAGAGATAGAGCCATGTATAAATTAGTTTCTTTTTGATTATAGAATATGCGTGTTTTCATTTATAAATAATTTACAAGACCAATTAAATTTCGTGATATCTCTAGAGAATAATATTGAAAATGCAAAATTAGCTTTTAATTTTACATTCCAATTTGTGTTCAATTAATCTTGCATTTTCAGTGTTGGATTGGCGGTTTAGTTTGATTGTAATATACTTATACACGAACTGTAGTTGAATCTATTTCCTTGTAGTAGTCTTGAATTATTTAAACAATTGTAATATTATGTAACATTTATTATATGTTTAAGTAGTTATTCATAATTTTTTTTATAATGCATTGTCTAGATATTCAATAATTGTTATGTTTGCGCATAACTAATGTTTCATGTAGCATATCAGTTTTAAACTTGAGTGAATTTAAACAACATTTTACGAATCAATATTATTTATTTTTTGTATATTCTAATAATATACATATTCATTCATCTGTATGCAGATCCTATGTTTGGCAAATTTTATTTTTAACCTTAATATGTTTTTGCTATGGTAGAAATGCAGGTTACTGGTTTGATTTCTACTTTATCAACCAACACGAAATTATGAAAATTAAAATCATATGTAATATTTTAGAGCTATTAAATGATTTCATTTTGAGACTCGTAAGTGCAAAATATGTGTATTAATATATCGCCATGAATGATCTGAAGGTTACTTCATATTTTTATGATCTTAAGGGTGTTGACATCGTGGCCTGAGTTGCATATTAGGTATCATGTTTTGAATTGTAACTTTGTTCTTTTTTCCCTCCATTTAATACGAAAGTGTGAGAGGGAAAATTCAGAAGAATAAATAGGAATATTGTTAACTTTACGGAAAACTTATCTGATTTATGTACTTTGTTTAAAACTTATATTACCGTTGCAATTTCAGATATGTAAAGTTCTTTGAATGTAGTCCATGATTAATACTTCCGTAACTCCTCCTTGTTTGCTCACTGATTAATAATTGAGGTATACTTGCTTGCGATGAAATATAGAGGTTGAACAAAAGCGTAAGGTGTCACCTAGTGACAAGATACAAGTATGGGAGGGGACAATAATTTTTGTTATTCTTGTAGAACAAAGAGCAAATTTGTCGTATTTTCATGCGCACAAAATACTAGGGTGGACCTCTAAAATGATATAAAATAATAATCATACGCGTTCCCGAAGTCATCACTTTCAAAGATGTTTCACGACCTGAGGGATACACAATTACCTCAGAGTAATATCATACGGTCACGATATACCATACTAATTCCCTATGCTGGTTTTGCGGCTGGCGACAGTAGCGCCTATATCCGCCAGAAGTAACACTAAGTTATTTCAATGATGTACCACGACCTACTTGATTACACTTGGTAATGATACTCGCTCACCAGTTGAAGGTACCACTGCGCAGAGCTGCTAGTTTTTACTTTTAGTGTTGCGACTCTGGTAGTACCTCACGTAACAATAATTGTCCTATAACTTGTAGTAATGAATCCTCTCAAATTGAGATACTGAACAGGAACGATGTCACTTTCATCCCACTAACGCCATCAGACATCTGGGCCTTTCATGAAACCACAGACGATGTCTGCCGCCATTGAAGCTTCTCCGGATATCCCCCTTTCGAACCAGGGGCACTGAGCCCAGCTGCAGCAACGATTCGCTTGCAGGACCCTTGCATATTTATGCCCTGCACCACTCGCACGGATGCAAATGCCGGGATACGCGGAGCGGCCGTTAAATAGTCCATTAATAGCGCCAAGATCAAAGCGACAGTATTCAACGCACCTGGTGGCTTTCTCACCGACTAGAGGGATTCGCGTTTGCGATCTCGTCTCCTGTGTTCGCTTTCTTTGGTGAGGTTCTCAACGGTTGCACCGGAAAGACTTTGGTGCAAGCGCTTCTTTGTGTTTGAAGAATGATTTTCATACAATATATTGTAACAATTTTTGTTTGAAGAAAGGGTTCTAACCATGATTTTGTGTTCTAAGAATGATCAATGACCTCCAATCCTAACAACACGAGACTATTTTCGCATATTTTTTCTCATTTGATAAAGAAAGATAAAGGTAACGCGTATAAGAACCAATCTGGGCTCCATAAGTGCCAAATAGATTGACATAAATCTTATTATCGATAATATTTAACGTCTACTCTTCTTAATGTGGGTAAAAAAGAAAAAAATCGTAGTATAATGTAAGTAGCAAAGTAACACGCGCTAGCAAAGAACTAGCTCACCTGATGAAGTCTCGCATTAGAGACGAAACATAGTGTTACTTTTTATGTATTTATGCAAATTGTTGACATGACAAAATTGTGACATGCCTATTTTATTTCTTTTATTTGTGTCAATATTAAACTCTCTGCAAAAAAGAAAAAAAACTCGTGTCGTTTTTTCTTCGCCACTTCACACAAATATATCGGTTCCTTAACGTTATTATTCACTTTATGTAAATACCTATTTATTCTAAACTCTTGAGCAATCAAACATCAAGAATATATTGAGTTAATTTTATTCTAGAACTACATTCTCAATGGAGCCAAGAAGGGAAGATATCGGGAATTGAGTGAACACCAGGAGCAACGAATCCCATTGGCCCTTCTAAGCCGATACTCTCCGATGGGGTCAGACGGTGGTACAAGTGGTGCCGCCAACCACGAGAGACAGCTTGTCGCTCAGAGAACAGAAGTCCTCTGTTGAATTACCGCAGCGCTTTGTTGGATGTCTCTCGTTGGGAGGGACAAATTCACCACTCTGGCGTGGTTAACCTCGGAGCAACCTTACTTCGCTAACTGGGGTGTCGTGAAAACCGCGTGGGGTTAGAATCAAAATGACGTGACCAAAAATAATATCATGTGTAAAAGAATTTTTAAGTACTCGTGGAGAATGAAGTATAAATGGATCTACGTGGTACTACGACGCGACGAAGCATAGGCATTACCCAGTAAAGACGACTTTATCGTGTTTGCACCTTCATATGTGATCTACGACTCTCTTGAATGTTAGAAGTAAGTTTTAGGTAATAAATCAGTTCATGGAGGTTCCATTTAGCACAGTATTTTATAATATTGTCATAAAATACTAGTAATCACTATTCTCTCGAATCTCTGGAAATTATTCATCAAAGTACAAATGTTTAGTTACCATAAACAATCGTGATAATGATGAGTCCGGATTTTTATGATTCAACTGTTAGTTCGGAAGATTTTTTGTCTCAGTTGTGTGTTCGTAGTCATTCTTTATGTATCCATGGTTGATATTTTATGTGTTTCTTATTACTTAACCATATGAATATACATATTTGCATACACGAATGCTTGTGGCTAGTAAACTCCGTATTCGATTCTCGGGCGGACCTAAAAACATGTATGTTTTCACTTCATGTTATCTGTTCATATGCCTATGATGAAGTTATATTGAACGCTCTGTGACTTTCATCCGAAGCTGTAAACGTAGATACGGATATTTGAATTATAATTACACTCTAATTTCTCCCAGTTTTATGAGAAGACTCATGTTGAATAGGTCTGAGTAGAGCTCGTCATCGTGGACCCTGTATATATAAGTATCATAGTAATTTCTATCACCAAAGATCACAAAGGTTTTTGGTTAAATTCTTTACCGGATTTTCCACACTGTGTCCGTGTCAGTCATTGAATGCGGTGGAATTGGATAGTTCTTAGATTCTCCTTCATTCTGCCTTAGTTGCTTCAAATGTAACGTAAGAGCCCTCACTCGGGACAACGACAATTGATACGTCTCCGAAGTAAAACTCTACCATGCGTCGCGAATCGAAAACTCGCGCTGTTCGCAAAACTTTGCAGAAAGTTTCTCCAAATTAGGTGAAACGTGTTTCCTCGCGCAATGCACTCTGCAGTTACCCTGCCTCTGAGGCCATTGACTCAGGCATCACCAAGTCCGCTCATTCTAGACATCTCGTGATCAATACGTCAATGTCTTATTCATTTTTACATGATCCCCATAACATTTCTTTTTGTAAGTGTCCCTTCTTCTCTCAATTGCCACAAATGATGTGTCATTACAAAGATTATTCTTTGGACTTCGGAAGAATTGCAATCTTATAAATTTAATTTTGTATTATTTATTTTATAATTTACTTTAAAATAATCGTCTTGTATGACATTTCATTCTATATGTACAGTCATTTCTCTCCAACCCACGAACTTTCTTCTGTACACTTCTGAGACATACACTCGCCCTTTTCCGACTCCTTCTTTCCCATTCCATAAAGAGACGTCGGAAACCCTAGTAACGGAGAGAAGATACGAAAGAGAGAGAGAGAGAGAGGTGGAGGGCTGTTGCGTTGTTTGTCAGCTGTTTTAATTAGATCCCGAGGCGCTGTTGCCAACTCTACCGGCGGACGCTTGCTCGTAGCATTTGGAGTGACGCCGCGGGACGGGGAAGACAGCGCCGTCTGTGTGATGCGATACACCCTCTTCAATGCCGTCGCTCCCTTTGACAGCACGACCTCCCCTCCCCCTTCCCCCCCCCTCCCCAACCCGTTTGTATTTGATTTCGCACTTCAACTTTCTCACCTACGATGTGAACTTCCAACTATTTATTACTCTGCTTCCCTGCGGAATTACGAATCCTTTTAATGGGCTTCTCCTGCGACTTACACTGTTACTTATGCGCTGCTGAAAACATTGGACTAAACATGTGGTTAAGTATCGAGTTAATATTAATAAATAGGAAAGTGCATGCATAAAAGAGCGTATGTTAATTCATATTTACAGTAAAGGGAGAACATAGTGTTACGTGAGGTTTTGGATCGACGCCAGCCATCGATCTGCTACCATAAGATTTCCAAGAATCATATCACTTCTTAATTTCATTTTTTACCAGGATTTCGTAACTGTAATATGTGGTATACGAAAGGAAGTAAAAATTGAATGACACAATACCGAATTGTTACTTTGATTTATTAAGTTAAATGGATCACAGTTTTATGAACGAAGAAAATGAAATTTTAAAGAAAGGTCAAAGGTTCTCATAAGGTTTCTTGCATGTAGCAGCAAAGAATATTAAAATTTCTCACGTGTAGGAGAAGTGTCGTGAGAACTTTCATCTCATATTATTTTTAACTCCCTGAAAATGCAATATGATTTAATACCCAAAAAATGGGATTTTTTTTCAAATGCTGAACTAGGTCTCCGGAACATTGCAAATTCACCGAGAAACATACATGTTATACAGCTTCAGTTCTGTATTAAGATCTTCACGCACATCTAATCCATCAGGATCCAATAAGGTAGAATTAAATCACTAAAAAATCTGAAATCGGCTTAACTATAGTAACATAAACAGAGTGATTTCAACCTGTAAAATATACTTCACTGGACACCTAAGTTAGATATTTGCAATTATAATTCATGGAGTAATACATTTCCCCTTATGGAGGGAAGACGTATTTTAAAAAACGACAATTTTTAAATCACAAAAGTGATGAAATTACTTTGATTTGTAGTAAATTTCAAGTAAGTGATGGAAAATTACTTTGATTTGAAGTAATTTTTTGTATCCATTTTATCTTAACATTACCAGACATTTGAGAAAGATATCTAACTTTCTCTGAGGAGTGATCTATAAATTACGGAACCGTTGCGCTGAGCTAGCATGCTTTTACATGCTCTTAAGCATTTCAAACGAGTCTAGCGAGATCCTCAATATTGTTTGTACTATATTATTACCTAATAGATACAAATTAAAACATGTTTTTCCTTCGTTATTCGTTGTTTCAAAATAATTAGAATAGAAATAAAGAAAATAATTTTTGTACGTATGAGTGATTTCTAAAGTATCTAAATATGACAGGAAATGAAAATAAGCATGGTCAGTGTTTTACTTGTGTGTGGTGTATTTTTCTTGTTGTATTTATTACAATTATAACAATTGTTCTTCACAGTCACAACGGGAAGACTCACTTAAGCCCATTCAGCTACTTCCGGTTGCACCATTGTCTTCTTCAGGATCTACCCCATGTACGCTTCAGGAGAACGCCCGCTCTTCGTGGCGCGCGCAGCGGGCAGAACGAGTGCGGTACGGGAGGGCAAACGGTGCAACTAGAGTTTGACTAGTGAGAGATGTTCCTTAGATAGGAGACATTTGTGGATTTAAAAACAATTTCTATCTTACGTTCTACTAAATGAATATTTAAGTTCTATTAAATTCTTGAAATAATGTTTAATTTTTGTTATCGATTTTTTGAATTCTTTTAAACTACGATTAAATACTCGAAACGGCCTTGTTTAAAAACAGACCAATATATTTACGAAAACGCTGCCTGTTTAAATATTTTAAGTTCTTTGTCATATTGACATGTAGTGCAAGTTATTTGCAAATAAATTGATGTGCTTATAAATAAGATCGTTTCAAGTATTTATTAAAAAATAACTCACGTATCTAGAAGTTTCTATCTTCTCTCTTTTGTTCGTCCAGACGTGAAGCAAGTTACTTCTTTTTTTGCGTCTAGAGTACTTTTTGATGTTTGTGAGATATTCTTGCTTTGTTCATCAGAACTCATGATTTTACATTCCCCAAAAAATTCTGAAACATTGCAAACAAATTCTAATTTTGAAAAAAATCGTGATTCAACTCAGACGAAAACAGCATGACAGTTGACCTAAAATATCCCCTACAAAGGTTTGAAACACTGAACACAATGATGAATATTAATATATCTTTCATAAATGTTATGTATAACTTTTGGGATTTTTTTTATCACACATGGTTTGATTCTTCCACAATACCCATCGAAAAGTAACATTCATGTGAATTGGTTTCTAAAACAGAAAATTACTTTTCATGTTCTATTAATTTGTTAATTGTTTTCTGATTCATTGATTATAATATTTTAATTATTTCATAATTCAGAATCATGTTCACGGATAGCTATTTTTGAGACATTCAATCAGAACGTGACAGTAATTTTTAGAATGATCCGTATGTCATACTTCGATTAAAAAATTCCAGTGGAAAAGAACCCTTCTCTCATCGGTGCAACTCTACGCGAATACCTAGACGCAGTGTGCAGCTCTTTTTGCGCCGCTGCTCTGGAGCACTCTATCTTGTTAAAGCGGCACCTCGTTGCGTCTGCGACCCTGTCGGCGGAACTTGGCGGAGGATGAAGCGAGGAAGATGGCGAGGTGGGTGGCGATGGGGGCGGTGGATGAGGCGAACGGGGATCAAGGAAGAACGAGGGCGACAATGTGAATACAAGATCCCATTAGAAATACCAACAGTTTAGTAAATAAGCGTAAGATTTGACTTATGAGTACGACTGACGAGTAGTAAAGTAGAAAGACATGGGCGTTTTTATATTGTCGAAATATGAAAAAGAAAAGAATAGAGATAGACGCGGATATAAAATATATTTTGTGGAAACTTACGCGAAAAGAAAAATTAGAAAAATATGAATACACAGATTCGTCAAATAATTTGTAAAATTAATGAAAATCGAAAAGTTTATTTTTCTAAAATGCGATATGGCATATTATTTGTTTTGTTTCTTCTGAATGTTACTGAAATAAAATAAAATAATTGTAAGAACGTAGGAAAATGGTTGTAAAATCATTAGCATTGTACTAAATAAAATTTCAATGAAGATATAGTTCGAACGTATTAAATTGAGGATAAACAGTATCAGAAATCACTGAACAGTAACACCCAGAAACATGGGTCAAAAGTCCACATTCTTAGGAATAATTAAAAATTGAGGTAAAAAATTATGAATTATAAAAAAGTACGGGTATAATATATATACTATCTTGAACACAGTAAATGCCATCACAAACGTACGGGAATGGAGATAATATGTTTTATCCGAAAAGAAATAAACAAAAATTCCAGGTCACCCAGTTTCCAGACGGAGACAAGAGAGAATACTCAAATGAAGCAACATCGAAACGTTGTCCGTTAAGCGAAGCGAGACAGAGTGGCATTGTATATGGGTGTTAGGCTGACTCTTCCACGACGCAGCGCTGTGCTTCTTCCTTCGTCGCGCAGGTTTCTTAATTAAGGCGACGTCAAACAGTTTGCCAACCATGCGACGCAGACGAGGACCAACTCTTCGTCAGTAGAGTCCTTAATACACGGAGAACCGCCAGGGATGGAAATGTATTCCGGGAAATTATAGTTTCTTTTCTGCGTAACAGGACGGAGTAAACAAACAAACAAAAAAGAGCCCGCGAGTATAAGGTTTATAAACATTGTGTTATAAAACAATACTGCCAGAATTAATATTTGACGTGGCAATATCGGTGAGAGAAAATAGAAACTTGTATTCGGAATACCCCGTGATACGCTACGGCATGGAAATATTTTATAATAATAAGAATTAAGAAATATGCTATTTAAATTTCCATATTGAAGTAATATAAATGTGTTGATGAAAATCAAAATATCATGTTACAATAAATAAATATCTCCCATTAGTTGTATTCATCGAGTAACATTTTGTCAAACTCTTTTCCTGTGCCGATCTGATCAATCGAACTTGTATAGAAAATGGCCCGCACCGTAAGAAATTTGGACAGTATTGCTTTAGAACATTAAATGTTGTGTCAGCGAATTCCTATTATTTCAACTTTTTCTTTTCGAGATAACAGCATTTAAGAATTATATCAAGAAAAGAAGCTAATTGGCTCGTTTATTTGAAAACGATGTAACTTGATTACTTGAATCATATCAAATAACTGTTCGGTCGCGTCTACATATGTTGGTATAAACAATATTCGAAGGGAATTGTGTGCAATATATGAGATTTTCCATTGTGCATTATTATATACTATTCAAAACTGTTCTGATGTCCTGTTTACATTGTTTAAAGCTAAATATGAAACCGGGTGAAACTTGTCTACCACTTGCAGATATGGGGAAAAGCAGTATCTGCCATATTATCGAAGTAAATAAAATAGTCGCGCTAAAACAAGTAAACGTTCACATGATCGTACAAAAAGTTACTTTTATTCAATTTTGCTAGTTTCTCATATTTCCGGGAAATACTACTCGCAGTTTCTCATAGTGGTTTGAATCAGCTGTAGTTGGCCATGTGATTGAATCACCAACACAGTGAACAAGATAACAGACACTTTCTCCTTTCTGCATCAATTAGGGGGCGAGAACCACGTGACAGCTGGCGCCAAATAGGATATGATAGATTTAGAAAATATTTTTCTCAAAAAAGTCGGTGCAAACTGCGTATGACCACGTGGAGGACAATAAACTAATTTACTCTCCGGAAACAACCCAGGGACCATCCCATCAATTCGGATCAAGGGCCCTAAGGCAGAGACGGATTTAACGTTCATTACACTTCTAAGATAAGAATACAAATAGTTCCCTACGTGTTAGAATATTAACAGAATAGCAACAAATTTGAGTTAATAAAACACAAAAAAGTTATTTCACAAGTACTTAATGTTATCAAATTATAGATTATTAAAAATATTGTTTTCAAATCGTAACTATAAAAATAACACTTAATTCGAGGTATATTATTTCAATGAACGCCACCCATAGGCCTTGAGAGCCTTGAGAGCCTTGAGAGCCTTGAGAGCCCGAATATAAAATCTGTCTCTACATCAATGAAAACCAGAGAAGAACCTGGGCCAGGATGAGACTTAAATAAGAGCATTATGAGAAATTAGGTGCTCTAAATTTGTGGACAGCTGGCGGTATCCTTTTTATTAAGGCCTCTATTCGTTGCGAGTGCTAAGACAAATTTCAAGCCACTAAGGAAGGAGATCCCGGCGGCGAAGGATTGGGGTTGGGGGTGGGGAGACACGTTACTGGTACACGAATGTGCAAAGGACTCTGAAAAGGGTACGAGCAGAGGCAAGTGCGTGGAAAGCAAGATTTACTGCGCGGATGATCTGCTTTCTCTTGCAATGAGAATCATTTATCACATTTCTGTGATTGGCTTTGAAATAAAATATATTTGCACAAGATATTGTGGGAGAGAAAAAAAAACCTATTCGTATAACCAGATCTATACGTTAGGTACTTCCCATTACAATATTATTGACAAGATGCAGTGGAAACTTTTTAAATTTAAAATACATAATCACTGAGTGATCACGAATATCAAAGAGAATATTTTAAATAAATCATTTTTATTTTTTCCCTGCATAGTTCCCAGAATACTTGTAAATTTTTTCGAATGTTTTTTTTTTCATGTCGAAGTTACCCTTACTTATGTCTCCTAGGTACTTAAATTATTTTTTAAATTTTCAATTCCATAATCATTCATTGTCAAAAGAACTGTTTCTACATTATGTTACGACCTAAATTACTTTAATTTCAAATATTAATAACTTTTTTACATAAGATAATACTGAGATTTTAAAAGCTCTTCATTAGCTTAGTTATTTATATAATACGTAATTTGTTTTTATATTTAATTTTTTTATTCTTCTTCAAGTTTCCTAGGGCAAGGATTAAAAAAAAAACAAAAAAACAAAATGTAAAACGCACTTTCTTAATTCACTGGCACTAAACCAATTTATTTATTTATTTTCTTAAAGTAGAATGTTTAGTCAATTGAATGTAATAGAGCTATGCATGAAATGTCACCATTAATAGGAGAATGTTACATTATGCTGCTTAATTGTACAAAAGGAAGTCTGAAATATGGACTACTGAGTCTCAAGTGATCCTTAACCCCTCAAGACTTCAGCCATCAACTTAAGTGACGTTTTTTCTGACTTTCCTTTCTTGAACTAGGGTTCAAGTTAGTCGGGATGATCCCTAGATTGATAGTCCAGAGTAGAGCTATTATATTCCCCCTATTACTGTGATTTTATTTATGTATGTATCTTATAAGTAGGTATTATTATGTGTGAATTTATTTATGAATTAATATTTATATCCACATTGATTAATATGTATATACTGATAGTGCTCAGGCGGAAGAGAACGCTAGTTGTCTCGAGCGTAATAAACCAGTTACCATTATTAAGACTATTTTCTGTGTTCGGTAAAGAAATCCATCATGCACTCGGTCACCTGGTGATCAATACCTCGTCTTACCCTTTTGATCGCCGTCTCTTTTCACTCTCACCGACTCCCCCGCTCAAACAAATTTCTCATCCCTCTGTCACGAGAGTTTATCGAAATGGCGAGTAATAATACATCATGATGAGCGCGTTCACAAAGTGCTCAATTCGGTGTGATACAACCACCGCGCGTGCACCCCTCTCGAATGACACGGTATGCAAGGGTGGATTCCTCCCCTCCCTCCCCTCACGCGAATGTTTCATAAGGTCGGACACACGCCAGCGGAGGGAGGATGAGGGCGACGACGAATTAGGGTGGGCGAATCTCGTAACGAGATCTTAATTGTGCGGCGTCGCCGGGCGATTGTGAAATGATGGTGTGTTCTGGACAATATGCGACGCGCAGAGCGTTGTGCTAGATTATGCGCGACCGCACCCATTCACTCGTCTACGTGTCTGGCGCTGGTTCATTCCATGTATGTGTGGGATGGATATTCTTTATTTTATTTTCATTTGAGGGTTTGTTGGTGGTTCACCTGGAATGAAGAGGATTATTTGATCGGGATACCTGTATCCTTCCAGCGAATCGGAGCTTTTATTCACTCTCGAACTATTATTGTTTCTGTCCTCTGCTTCAATACGAATTATGAATATTAATTGTATTTCATGTTAATATCGATAAACAAAAAACGTTTACTCAACGGTTCAGCATTGATTGCAGTAAAGTTGTAGGTTATTCTGCTACAAATGTTTTGTCAGATTTCTAGCGTTAAAATAAACTAAAACCCATCAAGCTTGTTTATTATTCATAGTGTTCGTACGTAAATATTATAGATTTATAATCTCATTTTTTGGTGAAGCTTAGCGTTATAAAACAAATCTTCTACTTTTCACGTAAATTGAAATTTTATACTTCCATTTTTAATGTCGTTTTAGAATTGTATGATTGATTAGAGAAGGTTTGATGCGTAAAATATTCTTGTACGCACTCCTTACAAAATAGTCGTCGTGATTATTCTTTTTAAATCGTTTTCCTTTCATCCAATTTTTAGTAGGGCATGATTTTTATTTTATCTTCTATATTATATAACAAGAAATAATTTATATGAATGATTGAATTATTTTGTTGATCCATTTTTTGAAGTAAATACAATAATTACAGGTTTTTTATTTCAATAAAATACTAACAAACTATCTCACTTGAAATATTTCTTGAACTATTGAAGTTTACATCCCGAAAATATAATCTCGTTTGGGACGGTATGTAAATTTGCCACAACAATAATAGTGGACATTAGTCGATAGAAGATAGTGTCTGATCTAATCTGTTGTTTTTCTTTTTCTATAAGAAGTTCTGTCGTAAAAAATGACTTGCTTTTGTGACTGTCGTAATTGAACAATATACTGATAATTATGAAATGAAAACTTATATTGAAGAAATTATTCACATAACCAAGAACAAAAAATGAACAACTACTCAAACATATTGATAAACTATTCACAAAACTTAAAGAAATTTAATTGATACGTGTTAAAAATACGAGTAATTTCTTTTCTACCTGTGATATTTTCATTTTTTCCTGCGACATCAATACTGTATTCATATAGAGAGAGATGCATAAATACTTCTCTTATTGAAACTTGTAGCTAGCGATCTTTTTCGTTCCGTAGAGTCGGGTGCGTTTTCGTGGACGATATAAAGATCGCGGCGCAGAGCAATATCGGGGTTAACCACCTGTGCCGTTGCTCGTAGTCCGCTGCCGTGTAAGGCTGCCCTTCCTGACCGATGCACACACCCGACCCTTCCCTAACTTTCTTTCCTCATCCTTTCGCACCACCAGCTTTCTTGAGAGCTTCTAAACTGAGCGTCACTTTGTATGTTTCCCAACCACTCTACTTCGTCCTTGCCTTGTTTCTTTTCTGCGTCGTTGGTTCGGTGTCTAACAACTCCGGCATAGCATGCACAACGTCTCTTTTTCCCTCGCTTTTTTGTAAGCTTTTCCTTGTTTCGTTCAGTATAGTTTTAGTACATCACTTTTGTTCGAGTCGTTGTTAACGCTTCATCAATGTCTCCTTTATCTCGATTTCACTCTTTTATCTTTATACCGTTTTTTATTCTTTTATCCGTCCCCATTCTTCCTTACCCTGCTTAATTCACTCCCACGATGATATTTTCACTCGGTATTCTTTTTTATTTGTTTTACGTACTTTGCGAACACCGTGAAGTTTAAAATGTTAGTAACTACGATCACTTTTGAATTAGTTGTATTTTCTCACTTCGTCTTCATTGTTTCTATCAATAGTTCTCATCTCTCTTTCACCATCTTTCTCCAGATTCTCTACTCATCTGGTTGACTCTTCCACCTACTAAATCCCCCACTAACGTACGTTTCCTTCCTTCGCCGCATGTCGTCGTGGCGGCATAAGGAAACCCCGCCGTACGAAGACGTATTGAGCGGTATATCTGGGCCATTTAACAAAGTCTTTGCGCTCCCAACGCCTTCTGCTCCATTTCATTCCGCAAGCCTCAGCAATTCCAGGCGGCTTTTCCTCACGCCCCATTGGATCGCGTCCGCCTCTCTGTTTCGCTCTCTTTCTTTGTCTCTCTCTCTCTCTTCCTCCCTTCACCCCTTTCCTTGCCACCGCGTCGTCGGCACTCGAGTGAGAAACTGGCGGTCTTCCGGCTTTGCGAACGCTCGCAAGTATTTGGGGGAGAAGAGGTGTTGAAGAAGATGTGCTACATGGGATTCACATGTGGAAGGAGAGGGGGAAAGGGATACAAAAGACAGAGAGAGAGAGAGAGCGATATGGATGGAACAAAGCGAAAAAGTGAGTTAATACAGAGTTCAAGAACAATAGTCTCGAGATACATGTGAAAACTGGAGGAAATATGGAATATGTAGTGAAGTAGAAAAACACCGTCCAAAAAGCGCTTTTCCACAAAATCTCCCTCGTCACACGGCACCACGATTGAAAATACCTGTAAAAGACGTGGAGGATAAAGAAATAGTAATACTTGGGTGTCCGAGTGACCCTTTTTCATTCATCTGATGGAACTTTTTTTACTATTATTGTCATAAGATTTGAGTGATTATTTTAATGATGATTCTAGCAGAAAAATTTTTGATTTTAACTCAGCTCATCGAATAAGTTTTTAACAATGAGTATGATAATATTATGGAATAATAAATGAAATGTTATACTGAGAAAAATAGTTCTTTTAAGTTATTCTCGTTGATTCTGGAAAACAAATAAGCACATAAATCATAAATTTCCAGAACTACAGTTATTGTTGTAAATGAATGATAAATAATTACTGAGGAGCACGATATAGACCATCTTGGCAATTCGATAAACGTACCAAGGCAAAGACTGCGATATTTCGAGGTTGGTATGAAACTCGAGAGATTATTTATTAAAATGAGCTGAGTGAGGAAGTATTCCAAGGAGAGAAAAGAGAGTGTAAGAATTTTGGGGCGAACTCCGTGAAGCCGGGGGTTTCTGTAGTTACAAAGAAGAGCCGGGCAGAGATGTTCACCGGTGCGCGGGAGGCCGACCGCGTACGAACTCTGGCGCGCGGGACGTGATTAACTGCAGCGGAGAACACGTGGAAAGATGTTCCTTGGTGAGCATCCACTACGGGGAACGTTGTTCGACACCTCTGCATTCACGACTCTTCACAAGAAACTCATCTCCGTGACTTTTCTCGGTGGTGTACATCGCTCAAGATGATTGGTGAAATATTTTAAATAAATTTACATTTTTTAAGAGCAGTTGCAAACTGTGTATGACCACGTGCGGGGCAATAAACTGAGGCACTCTCCGGAAACATACAAGGGACAATCCCTTCAATTCCGAACAAGGATCCGAGGTCAGTGGTGAATTAAATATTTATGAAAGACGTTATTTAACAAACACCTAAACATATTGATTCAAACAATAATTACTTTCTCAGATACGAAGTATACAGAAAGTATTGTAATCAGAAAATAATCCGATGGTGACATTTTTCGTTTTTGGTGTCCCTGATACCGAAAAGTTGTTTTCGGCATATTTAAAGTCAAAATTGAGTCAATTGACATACTCATTACTTTGACGCAAGGGTCATGTGTTCTTATTCTCAAAACTTGGGTGAACGAATTTGATTTTTGCATTGAGAGGGAAAAATTAAAATCATTCTACAATCTTTAAAGAAATAAATTGGCTTCTGTCATTCACATGGTTCTCAATTTCAGAAAATTAAAACACTTTGATTTTCGTGTCATTTTTTAAAAAAATTTGAAACTAAACATTCAATACTGATTGTTCATCTATGTCCTGTAAATTATTGGAATTGTTATTGCCATTACTGAAAAAAACCGTGGAGTTATTTATTTGATGATTCATTCTTTACATATTTAATTTGTGCAAACTAAAAATATTTGTATTTCATTATTCTACCTTCTAGTTTTATTTTATGATAATAATATTATTTAAGTATTAAGTTTTCTTTAAAAAATTAGGATGTAGGTGTATTTATTCGCTTTAATAAATTGAAGTTTATCTTGCATATTTAAAAAAAGTCCTTTTACCAAAACGAGTTCGAGGACTTAAAACAATTTACAATCACATTTCCTGTTCCTCGTTAGGTTCACGTCATGGCCAAAGCGTGCTTGTCAATTTCAAATTATCTAATCTATCGCCTGTTTAATATTCTCGTAACTACTCTTAAGATAGCAGCATTATCGAGTCCCTTTCTTTTTCCCCTGCCGGGTATTTTTCCACGCAATAGCGATAAAACGCTCAAGTTTAGAACCTGTGCGACCAGCGATAATATCTCGCCCCAATCCACGTCGTTTGTGTGTGAAGTTTCAAGAATATCAGAATTTAAGAAAAATATACCCTTAAGCACGAAGCTTATGACTCATTTCGGGTGATTTCTGAAATTCTATGTGACTAACCGTCTCAAAGTCGTAGGAAATTTCACTTACTCTAAAATATGAATCTCCAAACTGTCTCAAGTACTTAGAACACAATATTCTAGATCTCGAAGGATTTTTAGTTCAAGAAAAGTATCTAAAACATTGACTTCGTGCTCAAGATAAAAATAAGTTGTATAATCTAAAGAAATCACAATAATGAGAAACTAACAGGTTTGTTTTTATTTGCTATATTTGCGCTACATTTTTGTACTATTTTTACTGTAACAGATATGTTACGATGTATTTTCCAAGGAGTGAGTATATTACAATTAATGGACATTTATATTGTGCGAAAAAAATTGAACTTTTGTACATCAGGGAATATAGTGATTGTAATACTGTTATATGATCTTTGAGGACATGATTAGGGTCCTTTAATTTTTAAAAGAAATTATACGTCAAACGAACGAGAAAGATGTGATATATAACATGGAGACCATTACCATTGTAATTTCATTATTATTATTATTATTATTACAAGTTGTGTTTTAGTTTTGTGCAAAAAAAAACTATTTAGCGAATTGTGATTACATCAAAGCACAATATTTCTTTCGTTCGGACAACTCGTGAATTAAATATAATTAAATGAAAGAGCAAAATAGTTTAATTGCAATTTGCTAAATCAACAACGGTTCAAGTCGTAGTATTTTTTCCTTCTGTAAAGCTAATTCCCAAGTTCCATCAAAACAGTACGATTACATTTAAAATGAGATAATTTCACGCCCTACCAATATAATGAAACTGGCTGAACTCTGGAACTAGTCCTTGGAGACCGTGAGGAATGTCCGTACAACTTGGTCTTTCTCGTTTGGCATGGGCTTCGCAGTAAATTAGATGACGTCGCGAAAGTTATTGTAAGACTGGGAACGAGGCGACCATCTTCCTTTGTCTAGCCAAGAAGTGGTCGATGTTTTGATGAAAACTAATATTGAGAACTTTGATGCAGATGTATTAATTATGTAGTCTCAGATATTGCACCTCTTGGGTTACTTCAGAGGCTGAGTGGTTCTTGGGACGTGGCTAGGACAAAAGTACTACCAGGGAAATACTCAATAGCCGAGTTCATTTCGTCGTGTATTCTGACTGGGGTTTTCTTGATCAATGCAGATGAATGTGTTTTTACAGAGAAACTAATGAAGTTTGGAAAAGCTGAGATTTCCGGGCACCATTCGTGTGTTCATCACCATTTTCAAAGAAGATTAGAGCTTTTGCAGATGAATGTTATGATGTACTCGTACATATTACAAAGCAATTTTGCCGAGCTGATGTATTGTATGAAACAAATTTTAAATAAATCTTTTTGTAGTTATCATAAAGAAGATTGAATTTCGTAGAAATCAATCCATTTGTATCACTATTTGTGTACTAATTTCGGACAGTAACTGTTGATTTTAAGACCCCTAATCGGAACGTGTTATGTAATTACATCATACCCTGTTAGAGTGCGAACCGGAAACATTCATATCGTACTTCAAATGAAAATTCCCTTGGGATTGAGGTTCGATTTAATATCCCTTGAAAATCAAAGTCTATCAGTTAAATACATTCCCAGAATTGGTAATTATGATTCTATTTAAAGTCGTGTTTTAGCAACGACATACGTCCAGAGTCAAAAGGGAAATCTCGTGTTAATGCATCGTTGCTAGGTAAATTCTAATTTCAGAATTTTTCCACTCTACATCAAATGATCAAATATGTATTAATGGGAATATGTCGTATTTGAGTGTTAAAAGTTCTTTCAGCGTCGAATCTAAAATATACGTCTCTTGATACGTGTTTCAATCCAACTTCAAATTCGTACTAAATATAAATTAATTTTCCTGGAATATCGAGATGTTTTTTATGAACTTACTAAATAATTTCCTTCTATCAACATTTTCGAATATCTGTTAATAACTGCTAGTTTAGTGTGATGTAATACCACAACAAATTTTGATGCTGCAGCCCAATTGTTCTAGCAAATATGTGTTTTTATGAAATTATTTTGCATGAAAACGACGCATTTCGTGATATCGGGGTGTATTCATGTTATTCCTATATACGAATACCTGGAAATACATTCCAGTCAAAACTAGTCCTATAACGCAAGTAGTCCGGAATGTACCCGAAAACAAATAGGAATCCATTCAATCTATTTGTACGTCAATACCGAATGTTGGAAGTGCGTGCGAACTGCATTCCTACCCCGCAAATCTTTTCTATTTGACATCCATCGAACACGTAGAAGGAGATTCAGATTGGAACACCTCAGGCATCTCCATTTTGCGCACCAGCGAGATGAATTTATTCGAACCGTTCTGGGATGCGTGGGTGCGGCGGTGGTGCTCCGCTGTAGCCCGTCCGCCGCCGCACCGCCGTGCCGGATCTTGTTAAATTCCGCGCATAGTGTGTCGACCGCATCCACGGGGGTTCCCGTGCGAGTCGGGATCGCTAGTGGCGGAAAGCGTCGAGAGAGTGCGTTTCCAGCTGCTGCCAGGCTGGCCACAGGTACGGACGGTATCGGGTGGGGAGTATGCGGCCGACCACGCCAGGGATTTCTCGGACTAGGCTGTCGAGATGGGGAAGGTTGAATTGGCTTGTTGAATTAGAATGTTGCTCATATTGGCAGGGAGGTCTGGTTTCTGTGTTCAAGAGATGTATTACTTTAGTCGACAATGTTGAACGCTTTGTATAGTCTTGTATTCATTCGACAGTTTAAAGTCAAAAAATTTGATAGTAAATTATACACTTTCTTAAGAAAAATATATGTAAAATATTTGTTTCGACATATTTAATACCAATATTGATGTTGAAAATATTTATTTATTTATTATTTAGTATACAGACAGCAGTAGTACATAGTGAAAACGCCCAAATTTTACAAGTAACGATATTGATATTGTTATATTTACCATCCAACAGATTTTAATATATTAATACTTTTTCAGATATATGTATATTATTTCCAAAACAATTTCTTAAAAAAAATAATGACATCATGTAATGTCGTGAATAAACTATCGCTTCTCATTGATGTGTAATTTAAATGTAGAATTTATATTACCTAAAGAAATAAAATAAGTTTGAGTTGTGAATATTCTTTCATCAATTAATATTATTATCGTTTGGTTTTATTTCTTTGTACTTTTCTAGAGCTGATTGATAGTCTAGTACCGTCTAAATTTTCATAGTACGACGACCAATACGTCAGTTCACACAAGCAGATGAATGGGAATGGCAAAAATGTAGTGTCATCAGGATGCCTACTAATGTGACAACACGGTAAAGAACGAATTATCCAACCCTTCCCCATTTTCACCCTCGCAGTGGCGGGATGGGGGAAATTCTCAACTCTTCATTAGTCGTTGAACCTTGAATATCTGGGCAGTAGCTCATTGACCTAACCATTAAAATATCACGGTCGGTATACGCTGTGTGAATGTCAATCCGCATCTGTGTAGGTGAGATTCACTTTGGAATGTATACGCGATACAACTGTTTCTTTCTTGAGTGTTTGGTCATCATAAATACAATAACTTTTTTTATTTTCAATTTGTATTATATTTTCGGGAGTAAAGAACCAAAATTTTGTTAGGAGTATTTAAAGGGAACTTTGTTGGGATTAAATTAATATTTTAATTTAAATCAGTTTTAAAAAAGTAATATTTTTCTTACAAATTTTTTGTATGCGTTTCACTATTTGTTCCACATCTTTGTTCCAATATACAATACTTAGTTCATATTACTTACTAGCTAATTTCTTTTCGATTTTACAAATTCGGTTATGATATGTATTTACAAATATCGTTCCCTTGGATAATTATGGCATATTCACACTGTGACGCGGAAATATGCCATTATTATTCCTGATATTCCTGAAAATACTGATAAGTTTCGTCGTCAATTTAGTTGTGTGCAGCAATCATACGTTCCTTTGTAACTAGAGACTTTATTGTAAATTTGAACAAAATAATCACTCCACTATAAATATGAATTTCAATGATAAGTAATTTTTTTATGATTAGTGGAACAGTAAATCCCATCTATTTGAGAGAGACGAATCGTAGATAAAATAAAACACCGTTAAATTAGTTTGATGATTTTATTGGTGGATGAAAATGATTGATTTAATGAATGATGTCTGTTCAACGGAGCACATAATACTGACTCTCGCATCATCTTTGTTAAATGTCTGTTCCACTTAAAGTAACAATAATATGGAGATCTCCAGCTCAAAAACGGTTACGACTTTGAAAAATGATAAGAAATGCCTTCTTCCATTGGGAGTTTGAAGGAAGCAAGTATAGATATGGGAGAAAATTAGCATTCAGTGAATTGCCGTAGGTGAGAACGTAGATGAATAGCAGAAGGTAATTGATCAATAATGGATAGAATGAATTTCAATTAGTGAGTGTAATCACTAATGCCCATGAATGTAACAGAGATTATAGGCGCATCGAGAGTAGATAATCACATTTGTTTATCCCAGTGAGTATGAAACTAGCTACATCAGATTTTGAGCGTCCAATCCTTATATCGTACTTTTGAAAATTATTGCTTCCCGTACGATAATAAGAAAGTATTTATTTAGCGAGAGTATTTTATTTACCTGTATAATACGGAAGACATTACTTTCTCCCATCTGCTAGCTGTAGGCAAGTTTCATTCGGCCTCATATTCAGCATTAAACAATGTAGACTTCTGAACAGTTACGATTGGTATACGATAATGCGGCATCTCGAAACAAACGTATAATTCTCTATGTATGTTTTTTTTTATACCAGCACGATCAGACGCGCCAGAGTTGTCAACTATTAAATGAACGAGTAAAGAAGCTTCTTTCTTGATATAACTTTTAAATGATGTTATCTCAGAAGGAATAAGGTGAAAGATAAAATAATAGGCAATCGCACACTCATTTTTTAATGCTTTAAAGTACAATTCATCGTTTGTGTGAATTCCTCCATTTTGTTAAGCAGAAAGGGAACTATAATTCTGGGAATTTTAATTTATAAGACGATTCTTTAGCATATTTTGCATGTATAATCAATTCAGACAATATATTCTTTATTATTTATACTGAGTTAGATTGTGGTAATATCTCATCAATTTTTGTTAATTTCTTAAAATCGATGTGGTTTTCTCCCCACCGCTTCAGAGCTTCAATATGAGCGCAGCGGCAGTTCGGATGCTCGGACGTAACTCTCCCTCCGTTTTCCTTTCTCTTGAAAGGTTGTGTTTGTTCGAGTCGTCGTCATGGGGCTCAGAGAGACTTATGAGCTCTCTTCCGAGCTCCTCCAAGCTCTCCTCCTCGCACCCATGATGCAGCTTTTCTTCAAAATCTTCTTCTAGACCCATTACTCCACCAACTAGGTTTTTACTTCCACTACGCTTATCTCCGACGACTATACGTACACCTCTGTTAGGTAATCCTATTTTAACCTAATTACAAATTTCTTTCTTGGGATGGTTTCACGTGAATTTTTATCTTAAATGAATTCAGGTTTTGGAAGTGGATATTCTGGTTAGTAACATGGGTCCCTTCAATGAAAGATTATATTAAAAATAATTTTAAAAATTACCATAGAAAACACCTATGTATTATTTTATTTTGTGAATCATATTTTTTATTCGATTCTTCCCAGATGTCGTACACATTCTGAGAAGGGGGAGGGGAAAAATAACTTAAAAAAAGATTTTCAATATAGTGATATTTATGATAGTCATTATTGTTCATGTAACTAGGGAACTTTCAATAAGTCCTGGTCGAAAATGGAGCTGATTTTAAAAAATACTATTGACTATTATAATGTCCTGTCAAACTATTAGTGACGATGGCACCCTGGAAGGCAATAAAAAAATCGAGAATTTGCCAAATTTGGCCGTCCACTTTCCGCTCACACTTTGGACAGCCATGAGGAAAACGAACCCTTTTCACTGTTGCTGTGATAAAAGGTCGCCGACTGCTGTCACGTTTCGTATTACATGCGGTGATATCACTCAATTTCCTTCTCTGATAGTGAATCCTGTTAATATAACTAAATACCACTATCGCTCATATTAATACACGAATATCTTTAACACTTTTTAATTAATAACAGCTTAATTATTTAGTTTTATTTATTAATTTTGATAATAAAATTTCCAACAAATTTTGCTCCTAATATATCATTTAAAGTACCCGTAGCATTTTAATACAATACAAAAAAGTGAGGTAAGCGAAGCGAAACACGGTTTGTTAATAGTCTGCTTTTATTTACATTAACACTCTCTTAAACACTAGATTTTTTTTTCCTTCTCCAGTTTTATTATTATTTGTATTTCAGCTAAAAATTATTTATGTTGAGAAAAAAGTGAATGAAGAAACAAAACTAAGTAATTAAAAAAAATTGTATTGCAACATTCATGCTCTGAGTAAATGGTGAGAACTGTATTGATATGTGTTTATTATATACTTTATGCTGTAGGCACATAAACACTCGATACACCGATGCAGAGTAGAGTATTTTCATTTCCTTCGCTCTCATACAGTTTCTAGGTAAATATAAAGTAACCCGACTAGAATGAAGTACAGTATTCGCATTCACATTTCTTCCTTGAATGGTGAAGATACGTAGAAGTCGGACGAACCAAAGTTCAGACACCTGATTCGGCTGTCGCTTCAAACTCAGGGTTGCACAAGACCCCTAAAAATCTCTCATAATTATGCGAAAGATATCGACATTTGTAATTATTTTTTCCAGTGCCTACCAGTCTGTCAATAAACGAAGCAAATGCCTATGCTCTGCTTCGTTTGATTTTTGTGCATAATGAGTAGAAGGTGTATCATGTGCAATACCTTTTTCCTTCGTTGAAAAGTATAAGAAGAAGATGCTAAGTAGAAATGGAGTATCTGCTCTGAATGGTATGCGTAAAACGTATCATCTGAAGGTCATGATTCAAAAAATAGTAGCATGGTAAGACATACTTCGATTTTTTTGCAGTTCCTCCTTCAGAGGTTACTTTTTATGCATACGTCACTCCACTTCGTTCCTCATACTTAACTACGGAGGAAATGGGAGTTTCACATGCTACACCTTCCACTTTTCATGCGTAGAAATTAAATGAGAGCTAAATTACATGAAGTAGATTAAGAACATTTCCTTTATTTTTATGCATACCAGTCAATATTGTCGTGTGTGAATTGCAATGTCTATATCCCTTTGCAGTCGTGAGACTGGAGCTTCGTGAGCGACTGAACAGCACAGCGGTCAGCTTTAAGCGATACATCTCTCCCAATCGATTCTCGTGCGTTCGAGAGGCTCTTTCCCGCGCGCTCTTATCAGACGCGGTCGAGCGCTCTCGTCATTGGGAACGAACGTCTGTCGCTCTCTGGCGGCGTTCTCCTGCGCTCACACTTCCCCCTCCCGTTTGTCTCGTCCACGTCCCTCTCACTGCAACACGCTGAGGTTCTTCCGCTCTCCGCAACTCAACTGGTTCTGGACACATGATGCTTTAAATGGTACAGATTTATCTAAAAACCGAAAAGTATTTTCTTCGCCATATTAATACTCCCTGAAAATTAATGTTTCTTTTCTGCGTAACCGGACGGAGCAAATCATAATAATAATAATAATAATAATAAATTTATTGTCAAAAAACAGTACAAACTGCGTATGACCACGTGGAGGGGAAAAAAACTAATACAAACATACTAAACATACAAATCAAGTATCGTATTTTAGAGCATTAAAAATATGTCGGCGATTTAATTTTTTTTTCTTTTCGTAATACACATTTTCCTTTGCGAGATAACAGCATTTAAAAATAATATCAAGAAAAAACCTACTTGATTCATTTATTTGAAAAGGATGTTACTTGACTACTTCAGTCCTAACAAATCACTGCTCGGTCGCGTCTAAACGTGCTCGTTGGGAATTGTGCGTTAGTTACGTGATGCTCTATTGTGAATTATCATAGCTGTTCTGATGACCTCTTCACATTGTTTAATGCTATATATGAAACAGAGTGTAACTTGCCATTAACTAGAAGATGGGGGAAAATAGTATCTGCCATCTTATACAGGTAAATAAAATAGTTATTATCATACAAAATGTTACATTCAATTTTCCGTGCGATTTAATCATAGTTTCGTGTATTTTAAAATGTGTTTATAAGTCGTAGATATCGATTTTTCAATTTGAATAAATATTCTCCCTTGAATTGCTATGGCAGTGATTGTGACGCTACATTGTAGTAACCATCAACAAACAAGACTCACGCACTGTTTCCACTGATACGCCGTTATTTTGAGTGCATACGAGGGCCCTGCATGTAGATATTATAATTGTTTATTATAATGGGACGTCACATGATGCCGATTTAAATAGAGTATGATTTTGACATGTAACTGAATGTATGAATTTAGCTATATTTTATTTTCAAGCAAAATCTGATCAAATGAAATATTGTTTGAATAGATACGGTATAGACAAGTAGTCGCTAAGTGGTCCTTTCGGCACATTTTGGCCCTTAAGGAGATATTTGAGATAAACGTTCTCATTTAATCACTCTATATCGTGCATCTACTTATTAGATATTTTCTCAAAGATTTTTAATTTTTGGATTCATCTTCGTTCGTGATTTGATGTGCCTGATACCTGCCACCGAGAATTACCAACTAAAAGATTAATAAATTTTATTATTATTATTATAAATAAAACATTATGAAGTGGAGTTGCAATTTGATACAATTAAACTCCACTTTTCACTGCGCTTGTTTATGTGAATAATTCGTATAGGTTCGTGAGAAAACACTATGGAATCCAAACCTAGGGTTCTCACATCCATAGTGTTTTCCCAGTGAAGGTTTGGAGAAATCCATGGGATTTGGATACCTCATCCAAACGTGTTTTCTCAGTGTACTCATCATATATCATTAACGTTCTAACCGTACGTAAGTTGAGGTAGCTCTACCCTGACGATTTGCCTCATATGCTTTGTCGACTCCTTAGCCATGCTGCGTAAATGTCAAACAAATGGTTCACTGCTTATTTCGTGACTCTGTCCACTCCTGTCCTTTTCATCCTCCTTTCACCCTTGACATTATCCCCCACGCTTCCCATTTACCTTACCTTCTTCCTCTCGGTCAGCTTGGCGGTCTCTGACAATCGAGAGAACTCGGATAATTTGAATGTCACTCTCGATGCTCAGGCGCTGTGTGTGATTGTAGCAGAAGCAGATTATATTCTCTTCCTCGACAAATATTCACACAGAATAACCTGATATTTTTACACTTTGTCAGGTGAGACACCTATGTGAAAGTAATAGTAATATAGTGAAAATGCGGTGCGATTTTTCCGTATACTTAGACTGAAAAGTTTGCTTGAACATCGAATCAAAAAATCAAAAATTCAGGAAACAGTTTTTATTTGAAACAACATATTTTTAAACCTCAGAAAATTTATTTAATTCTTTAAACTATATTTATTATTTTGTCTTCTTAATTTCGTTTCACATAACTATAAATAATTAAGTAGTGAGTAGTAGGTTTGAAAAAGATCACACAAAATTTATCTTCAATTTATATTGTATATTGAAATTCAAAATGTTGATTTTGTACCGGATTCGCAGTAGTTTGAGACGTTTGAAAAACCTGATATTTATTAATATGTTGGTTTCTTTATTCAACACATAAAATACTTTTTCTTTTTCGAAACGAATAAAATATCCCTACTTTCTATATAAATTAGGTTTGTTATAATAATTCTACTATGACAGTTGCACGATCAGGAGTAGCTAACAAGTGTGAGTAAAGAATCTTTTCTTTGAAGCATGTCAATCTAAATTTTAGCAATTTCCTTCTTATTCTTAGATCAATATGTACCAGTTTATCAAATTACTGTTAATATAGAAATTTGAATTACTGCGATAAACGTATTATCCTGGAAACAAACCAACAATATGATTTTGGAGGAGTAATTAAAAAAGGGTTTTAATGTACATTGGTACAGAAATATTAACAAGTTCATGTAATATCTATAATATTTTATATTATAGATATTAGCATTATGTGAATCCTCCACGCATTACCAAACGTATTTCTTCATATTTCTGGTTTTGACGTAGCACCAATGAGCACGAACTGTGATTTATTGTTGGTCACGTGACGTTTGTTTCTTTTTTGTTTATCACGTGACGTTTGATTCACAATTGTTTTATCAATGTGACAAACATTTTCAAGAAATATCGATTGACTATTGACGCAAATAATTCAAAACGTAATTTTGGGTAATCCTAGGAAACATAGCTAACATAAAATAATATTGTAAAGAATGTATGCAAAAACTAAGAAAGTAAATTTAACCCGAGTATAGTGTAGACTAAATGAAATATGATTCAGATGCATCTTATGAAGCCATTTTAATTCAATTTTTCCTTCGTTATTTCCCCACCACCCACGCAGTCTCGCTTCAAAGCCACGCAGTCCACCCACCTTCGCGCACAATCTCGTTGATCTTTCTCCTTTCGTTCCCCGTATCACAGACGCCGCCCTCCAAGTGAGCCGCCCTGTATGTAAATGAAGCGCAGCGGGGTGACCTGTGTGTGTATGTGTTATTCAACGTCACCGCCGTTTCATTTTTGTCGCCAGCAGTCCACTGACTTTTAAGCAAGGAGTATTCACCGTTCGTGGCTACTTCACGTAGTAATCTTTATTGTTTGTTCAAGGGTTTTGTGCGGGGATCTAAACTCCGGCACAGTCATTACGAGACCCTCCTACGTTCCACTTCCCTTCGACATTTACACACTATCTTTCCTCCTTCTCGCTTATCTCCTCTGCAAATCCAGTATTCATCTCTGTGTATTAGGACTTTGTGAGTGGCTAGTGTATCTAGTTCTTTGCTCATACTTAAATTCAACGTTTGCCTACGTGCTCTGCCGGTTAGATCAAAAGATCCGCTCTCTGAACATTGGACAAGTGAGTCATCTTTTGTCTATTAAAGTTAGTAACAAACTACTCTCATCAAATATTATTTTTTGCGTACTTCATTAAATAAATGTAAGTAACTCACTGATAATTATGTGTTAAAGTAATACAAATTTTGATCCGTGAGACACGAAATAAATAATATTGTAACATTTTTCATAGGAAACTTACTTTACATTAATAAAAACGTGTACGTCTTGTTTTCCATTGTCGTTATACTGATGCAGTGTACGAACAGGAAATTTGTTTTGTTTCCTCCGAGGTGCAGAATCCATGTAGATTATTTTCAAGAAATAAAATGTTTAAGTAAGGATTCATCATTACATCTTGGAATACAATTTAATTTCCTTTAATATCACTTATTATCTTAAATATTATTCGCGAAAACTGGTGTTACACAACGATGAAAGTCATCTTTTAAATTGTATTTGGCGCCAAAAATTGTAACAAGCCACAATAAACACTTTTTTTATCTGTAACGACTTCTCTTCTTGTTCCTTCACAAAACCTCACTTACCCAGAAATTTACATAGTTCCTATATTATAAACTTCACGCAGAATGTATTCTGGATATATTTTGGAGTTAAGTTCTGGTAAGAAAAAAAAAGTCTTTTAGGAAATTTTCAACGCGAAGTGAAAGGCATCAGCATACACACATGTGGCAACAAACTCGCTCCTTTTTTCTTAGATCACAATAACAAACGTCGAATAGTTAACATAATTTTTCTGTTAGATTTAAGTGGAGACCGCAAGAGCGGGGGCTGCAACACCTAATACCAAAAACCAATAATATTTTATAATAAATAAATATTCCACTAATAAAAATCTCAATCATGCTAATAACCGTTAAATATTATGTTGTCTGGAATTGACTTTTACTATACGTTTTACTAGAAATTTGTATATGTATAACAGAAGATGACACAATTTGGAAATGCATGATAGAAAAATGTAAAATCATACCACTTTATTTGACGTGTTGGTAGGATAATGCATTATTAATGTAAACAGTTGATGAAGATCAGAGTCCTGACAAAAACTTTTTGCAGTAAAATATAGAAATTTCTCTATATTTTATTGAAGATTGTTAAATATCATAACTTCAAAAGAGTTGGTTATTTTGAGAACGGTGAAACTTCTCAATAGACACTGATACTACCGTAAAATTCGTTCGCTATTTAGAAGTTTCCGCTTTTGTAAAGTTAAGGTCAACTGTAAATAAAATGACGGGTTGTGAAAAAGTGTCCGCTAAAGAGAAATATCCGCTATTGAGCAGCGACAGTTAATGGAAGCTTCACTGCTAAATTTAAAGTACCACGCCTAAAAATTAGTTTCTCCCTAGACTGTTAGTGAGTCCATTCCAACATTGTCTTCATCATCTTTCCATCCTTCCTTGCGACACGCCACCATATTCTTCTTCAACGAAGCGCTCAGTATGTAAACGGAGGCAGTGCGGCGTGTTGCGTCGGTGGGGGAGAGGCAGGCGCGTGTTTTATTCAACGTCATCGCGACTGCGCTGGTGACCTGCTTGGCGACCTCTGGCCGTCACCGTTCAACGTCTCCATCGGGACGTGGACACGTCTCACACAGGCGACGATGCCCCTCGCGTCACCAACCGCCTCATGCTTTGATGGAGTGCTATGGACAGGATAACACCCGCGCACTCCTGGGTCGAGGACACGGGGTGACGTCGAGGGACTTTGTTGGAATAACGCTGTAAATATGGATGAAACAATTTATTTTTGTTCGTCCAAGATTGTTTTTAGATACCGGGGAAATTGTGTGTGTAGTTCTTCGTCAGAAAAGAGTTAGTTTGATGAGTTATTTCTGCCCAGTAACAAATTTTGAAACTTTCATGAAACGAGAGAACTAACAATTCTTTTTGACTTATACAACAAGACGATAATACAACAAGGCTTCACTTTCATTAATTTTCTGGTAATGTATCATGGTAACATATTTTACGATAAGATATGGTAGAGTTTTGTTTATTTTTCATTTTATCATTTTCTACATTTGATGTGACAAAATTGGGTGTTATCTATTTTTGATTTTTCGCTTCCATTAAGTTTGAAGGAAATACGTTCTAAAATCTAAAATTAGATATGAATATAATTAAGTGAAAGATACCATACCAAAATTCGATTTAAATCAATGTTAACACTGCTTCTTATTTGAATATTTAAACTTGCTATCATTTTCAGTTCTATCCATTTAATAATTTTCCCCCAACTCGCCGGTTTTTTTTTCATGTTATCCGTGAAACATAAATAACATGTTACCACAACACCCATCTATTTCTTTACGATATAGATTTCAGAAACTCTATTTCATTTTATTGTAAATTCCAATCGTTCTTCCCCGTTTATATCCTTGCATTCTGTGTTTATGCTCTGTAACTGTTTCTTTTTCACTTTTCTCATTCTTTTTTTTTCTAGGTAACGGAAGATAAGTTCAGCCCAAGGATTTGTTCTTTCGTATTACGATTGGCACCTCCTGTAAATTTTGTGAACTGATTGGTAGTAAATGTCGCGTAAAACCGAGCAGGTTCGTGGCTTGACCACAGTTTTACGCTGCAAAAGCTATTGAAGACTGCAGCACATCGACGGTGTGTTGGGGGGAACGATACGAAAATGTTACGCTGTAGCCACTGGGTTTTCGGATTGAACCGTAGATCTCCGAATTTCCTGTAAAACTTTTAAGGTGTTTCTTTTAAAACTTTAAGGAGTCGTAGATCTGTCTCATTCGTAATTACATTTGATACTCCCGTCTTCCCCAGGAAGTACCTCAGTTGATGAGGCAAAAAAATGTTATAGATAACTTACGAGTACAATGGAAACATTTACGAATACGCACTAGTACATGAATGACGAGAATAATTCAACCAAAATTATGAAGTGTTGGAATAAGTATGATGAACCCGTATCAGGTTTAGCACCTTTATCAATTCTCCCCCGCCATTATTCCTGACAGATTTCCAAGTACGCTGATATTCAACTTTTCTGTTGAATATTTTGAACTTTTCTGTTGAATACATATATGTGGGAGAACGAAATTGGCTAAGACCAAAATAATATCCGATACTTGTTCAGTAATTTGTTTTCTTCGCATAGTGAATGCTCTCCGTACCATTGACTGATAATTTTCTTCTTTACTGAGCTCAAAGATAATTTCTTTTAAGTCGACTAGATGGTTACGGGTGTGTGCATGAAACAACCCGATTTGGTCTCTCGCTGACTTTGTTAAGTAAATAAGTTGATTTGATTTCTTCACTTAACGATTTTTTTCATCGAGATTTTTTTAGAAAAAAAAATACAAATTGTTTGTTTGCATAATGTAATAGATAATATTATTGTTTAAAAAATGCCTCCGAAATTTTCAAGTAAGATGAGCATTTGATAGGAACTGATGTATGTTAGTTGCAGCTAGAATATTGCGTCATATTTTCCGTACAGTATTACTTTCGAAAAAGATATATGTTCATTTTAAATTAAAGTCGCCATATTCCTTTTAAATTTGGCATTGTCAAAGCCAAATTCTCGTTTTTTTTGTAACTACTGTCCTAAGAATCTTATATATCTTGGTTCTTACATCCTTGATGAGTCCAGTATAGTACACGAACGTCTATTTCGTTCGTGCTATCCCAAGCTTATATGTCGTTTGCTATAAATGTCACTTTTTTTTGTTGTGGCTGGATATCCAGGATTTGTGTGATGTAGCAAAAGAATGTTTAGAACAGAAAACGGAAAGGTGTTGTAAAATAAAATACAACTGTAAGGGTGGTAACACCGATTTCAGTGATTTTTTTTCTCGGAACATCTGACATGTTGCGTAAAATCTTTATTGGAGTTGAGTTTTAATTTTCGAAGAAGGCCGACAACATCAGTTTTAGACATAAAAAATATATTATTTAACCTACGACTGAACAATTAAACCGACTCTCATACTACCTCAGTCTCAATAGACGCCTGGTTTGAGGCCAAATCTAATACTTGATGCTGTTGACATCTAACTTATCATTTTAGTTTCTATTCACTTAGTCTCCACAAACATCTTATACTGGGAGCAGTATCCTCAAATCTAACACTTTTACTGAACAAATTCTTGTCTAACATTCATTTGCTATAATTATTAAATAATCTGTATAATTAATCTCTTTTAGTGGACAAGATAAGTATAATCTGTATAATTAATCTCTTTTATTGCGGTAAATAAGATAAATTAAATTCACAAATTCACATATTGTCTACTTAGATATTATGATAATTACGGTACATTACTTCATGATCACAATTTTTGCTATTTTAAAGTAACTCGTCAATAAGATAATGAATTTGCACAAACCTACTAACCAAATCAATAAAGCTGATAAAAAAAATTTACTCTCCTTTTATTGGTTTCGTGATATTCGTAAGTTCTCTCTGGATGGTGTCCTATTATGAGCAAGAACTCCGTGACTTACTGTCTTCTCCCCCCTCTATTTACTCAACCGAGACCTAGATAAAACTTTATTTTTCTCTACAAAGACTATTCAAATACTCAGAATACCTCACTCTACATTAAGTATACAGTATGTTGTGTAAGTTAAGTCCCTCTCAATTCTTCTCCTAGCGTGAGCCATTGCTTGACCTCTTTTAATTTCTATGTTAATCGCGTGACATTTCTTTCTCGAGTTTCCTTCAGTGAAATATTTTCCATACCATTTCCTGCTCTTCTATCGATGTAGAGTATCTTAACTAAAGCATGTAGAATATCTTAACTAAAGCAAACATTTTAAAGTCTACAATATTTTATAATACGCTAAAGATTTACAGTTGGATATACAATGTACATTAAATTATTTCATTATATTTCATTATACGCTAGAGATTTACAGTTGGATATACAACGTACATTAAATTATCTTAATTGACTTCACAACGTTTTGAGAACTGTCCTCGCTATTGCTACAGTACTCTTAATACTGATTATATTACAATTTATTTTCATGCAAGCTGTTATTGTTCCCTTTTATTCATAATATTATGTCTCACTGTACTCAACTTTGGGTACGGTTGTGTGCGTAACCCCATCCAGACCCGTTTCCTTCGGGTATAAGCGGTTTTATACATTGGTGGCAGATCATTATTTTTTTGTTATTATTAATCTCAAATTTTAATGCATTTATTTGCTACGGAATATTTTGGAAATAATAAATGGATAACTGTTCGTATTTGTTAAATGACTTCTTTTAGAAGTATTAAATCTGTCACTGTCATTTGGTCTTGATCGTAATTTATGGGATGTTCCCTTTCTTCTTTCCGGAGGATAGCAGTTTGACAGTTAATTAATAAGAATTAGCGTCTTTCTTATCAGGTCACGACTCAAAGTTTTTTCTCCAGCCCAGAATCTTACTTTTCTTTCATTTCGTTCATCGCGTGTTAATCCCTCTAACAGTTTCGTGTTCCTCTAGCAGTTCTACGTAGAAACGTTATAGCTCCGCGACATGTGCACCTCTTACTTCCTCGTTTTCTGCGACCCTTCCGTTTTCTTCCTCCCCTCTCCTTTCCTCCCTCGTCTGTGAGGGCGGCAATGAGGGCGGCGACGAGAGTCTTGTGGGACACCATCTGCGAAGGACTGCTCCGTCGCGGCGACCACCGCCGTGTGAGGCCCGAGGGCGCCGCTTGTTTACGAGGCTTTAACGCGCGTCTTTAAATTGCGCTCTGCACGCTCCTCCTGCGTGGGATCCTTCAAGGGACGAAGGAAGGATATGGGAAGGATACCGGAAAGAATTTTTACTTCTCTTACAATAATAAAGTAAAACTTGTCCTATTTAAGGCTATCATTATATTACTAAATTATTTGTAGACAACTGTATTTTACTCGTCAACAGGTTTGTGACTTCATCAGATGTGTCTCCATAATGTCAATACATTAACATGATGTTAGTTCCAAAAATGTGTCAATACTTAGTGAACATAAATGGAATTTCATAAATACAACAGAAAAAATAAAAACAATAAAAGAAAAAAGGAATCGTATACAAAACTATCATAATATTGCTAAATAAGTACCCGATATTTTTTCTGTGTGTGCACGTAAATATATCATACGTACAGAATGTAGAAAATAAAAATGAAATAATTTTTTGCATGTTTTTATTTTAAATTATTACTTCACAAAAATGCTCATCAATCATCCTTTTTGTTCTTTGTCGTATGGAATCACAACCAATAATAAAACTATAATCTGTGAAAGCAAAAAAAATATTAAAAAATCGGGTTAATCCCAGAGAGGATAGATCGCACACTTCAGACAGAATTTACTGTACATCACGAGATTTAAAAGTTTGTTAATCATGAATAAATTTTAATATTTATTTCTTTATTTTCAGGTGAGTTGATGATTCTTCTACCAGTAAAAGCTACTTGGAGGTGAAAATGTAAGTAAACAAATAAAATGTTTAAGGGACACGTGTAGATAGGAAGTTAAAATGGAGGATGAAATATTATCTTCGTTATTGTAAAGTTGAAAGTAATATAAAGAAAAGATTTTCAATGTACAAAAACGTGATAACTTTCGGCCAGGTAAAAATGGTAACGAACCGGGAATTGAACCAGGGACTCTAGCTTTGATCGTAGGGGTTTTAACCACTACACCACCATCTTCTCTTATAGCCTAGAAGAGACATCCTCATACAATGGATTCGCTATTTTCTCCTGGTCGAAAATTATCACAAGTCTTCTCTGTGTGTAGATACGCAGAATAAAAATACTCATAAATAATTATCGCTCTAGTGAAAATAAAATCTGTATACACAATACTGTTATGAAATCGTACCCGTGAGATGCGTGATACTCTTATCATGTGTCTGTGAGAGTTAGTTTCATCTGAGAGGCAGAGGAGTCGTATTCCAGACGATCTCTGGTTCCCTAATCGTGGGTTCTGTAGCCATGACAACGGTCTGCAAACTGACCGCCCCTCTGGCACTACATGACTCCCTTCAACTCGCAGTCTGCGCTGTGTTTCTGGAAGTAATTTTCTCAAAGCCAAGGGATACGTGATATTGTTTCTAGAGGTACGAGAGAGATAATGTTATTCTAATATTTACTTCCGTTATATAATCGAGATAAATAAGTTATAACTTACGATCTATTCTGCTATGTTAATTTTTGTTGTTACAGTTTGTTTATACCTGGCAACGGCTACAATCTCATATCAAAACGTAGTGTGTTAATAAAACATTTTAAAAAAACATATTGTCCCAAGAAAGGTCGTAAGCAAATGTTATTTTTTGTTCAATAAAGTACAGTGTTTTCCATCTCTATTTTTTACGTGACCACAAATATTAAGATCGCATTCATAGTATGACCTCGAATGTTCAAGTTTCGGTACGATACTTATCTTCGAGGCTTAAGTTCCTGAAAGTTTCAAAAATTCACTTAAATTATATGATCTTTACCATCATCAGATTAGAATACACACAACAATGTAAGTACGATATACTCAAGTATATTTGTACTTATCGTTTCGGTAAGCTCTGGGCTACGGTAATAAGCTCTATTCCCAATTCCACGCGGGTTTACTTACGAGACACGCCGTGAAACATTTTGGATGGGAACAGCGTCTATCTATAATCTAGATTGTAATGGTAATGTAGACTTTTCATCATCTCAGTCATATGAACTGACACATTGAACTGAAAATTTACACATTCTGTGACCTCGCCGGGAAATGAATTGAACTTGGGGTCTCCGTGGCAAGCGTGCGCACTAGCCTTCACTTCCAAGGGGGCAATATACTTTTGGTCTAATGAAAAAAATTAACAAAAATGAACCAAATTTCTAGATTATTGTGTCATAAGTTGACTTGTCACAAAAAGTAGAGACCGTTTCCATTGGTTTTAAAGTTTTATAACTTCAATATCCATACATTACAAGAAATGTATTTTACAGGACAATGCGGTTAATTTTTACTTATACAATAGAAATAATCCTTGGTTAGCAATAAAAATAGCATTTATATGTTGAAAGCTTCTTACAGATTGAAGCAAACAAAATAATCGCGAAGTATTAATGGGATACCTCGTAAGAATTTTATTGAAACATTGCTTGGTGTTTAGTCATAAAAATGATTCAGTACAGTAATAAACATAAATTGAAACTTCACTTAGCAAGTAGTGACCGAGTATTATATCCTGTCGAAAAACATTATGTTCAAGAATATTTCATTTTTTAACTTCGTGTAAGCTTGGAAAATCTAATTAAGTTTTGCATAAGATTCCTTAAAAGCAATAAGTTTTATGGTGAACCAATTGAACGATTTTTTGTCAGTGTATCGGGATTGAAATTCTATATTGCACTCCTATTACACGATATATCTAATTGAGAAATATGCTTTTAATGCGAACGGGGTGGGACCAGTTTCTTATCTGCTTTACTCTCGTTAATTACTAAACATCGTTCTCATTTACAATGTTTGTATTTTGAACTCTGGAATTCTTCATACACTGATATCATTTTCTTGTTTTCCTTAAAAGCTCTTAACTGACTCAAGCTCACTTGATAATTGTTTCTATAATCGATGGCATTCGCATAATTTGTATCTCGACGAAGCAGATCTCTGCACGCCAGAAACGTCCACGTTGATTGAAGCGCAACGGAAACATGAAATTTTTGAAGAATTGTATGGGAAAATAATATTTATAAGAGGAATGATGCAACAATAAGCAATAAGAAATTTAAGAAACAGAGATGAGATTGCTTGTAAAAAACCCTGCAAGAAAACATGTAAAAACCCCTGCAAGTCCTTGGTGCAGGGGGAAGAAGAGAAAAAATAAATTTAAAAGTCTTCTGCCCGGGACTTTTTTTTAAAAAAAGATGATGCTAGAAATATTTCAAAACTAGCATATCTTTTATAACCGAAATTAAATATTCAAGTTTCACTTTTTACCATGCCTTTCAAGCTTCGGTCTCACTTTGTTTCATAAATATACAAATGTCAGCATTTGATTAGTGAAGAAAAGGTCTACGACATTGTGAGATCTATTCCTTAGTATGACTAATAAAACCACAAACATGAGCTTTGATGATAACATTCAAATGTAGCGTTAAATGTTTGCCCTCCAATTAGAGTTTACGCCATTAACTAGTTTACCGGTTATTTAACCCCCATCCCATCCACCGCCACCCCATCACTTCCAGCAGCATATTTCCCTGGGGCGTCCGTCTCTGTGTCCGCGGCTTGTTAACTAATTTGCCCGCCTCCTGCGTTTCTCCGTTGCCACAGTTATGCCGCCTGTATTCCCCGAAGAACCTCCGCAGTGCGAGCGACGAAACGATCGACAGCTGACTGCTTCTGGGCGCACCCCCCACCCCNCACGCCGACTCTCTGTATCAGATAGCGGACTGGATTGCTTCCCATGGTACACGACAGTCAATATAATAAAACGCCCAGCACCTCACTTTGTGACGGAATTTTACGGTGTCCTTTACCCTCAAACCACAATAAAAATCATATTATCGAGTATACCATCCCAAGTTTAACCTTATTTAGTCAGTCTGTAAAATGCAAATGCAATATTTTGTCCCATTTCCATCGTATTTCATCCATTAAAAGAAAAGAAAAGAAAAAATTCCGCAATTTTTTTGATATTTAATATGTCGTCGTTAGCGCGAACGATGAAAATATTAAATCATATCTTCCCCTTTCCACTCATTTGAAAATAAAAAACTGAAGAAAACCAAAGGTTCATTTCAAAATATTTAAATTTATTTTTTTCTTGCAAAACTTGAGACGATATCACAATCAGTTCTTCATATATAATGAAATAAAGAAAATTAAATCATGCATATTTCACCCTTTTTCCCACTTTGAAAATTCGAATTTCGAGAAATCATTTCTTCGTAGACAGTTACGTTACAAAAAGCATATCCTATGCAAATTTCATGTTTTTAGCGTTAGTACTTTAATTACTACGTTGATAAATATGTCGGTATGTCAGTAAGGACAATAAGGCTTTTGCCGCTTATACTAGCTGAGTAATCGTAAGTTCGGTGTTATTAAGATAATTTGAAATGTATATTGTGTCGACATATACTTAAATACAAACTATTGAATCTACAGGTATATATTTAACAGTTTAATCAAGACGTTTCAATAATTTTTGTTATCAGGTTATTCTATTTCTAATCATTATCATTATTTTCTTATTCCCCAAGATTACGTAAATTAAAATACTTAATAATTTTTTATTCGTATTTCATTCATTTCACGCGATTTAAGATTAGTATTTCCACAGAATGTACTTTACTTTCCAGTTTATTAAGATATTCAGTGCTAAACTACTATGGTAACATATTTAAAATGTATTAATAACGCTAATGAGGTAACTGAAAGACGAAAATCATTCATCTATCACATTTCATATTTATACATCAGTCTTAAAGTTGACGCTACTCGAAAAATAAAGAAAATGGTAAACTATTCGAAAACTAGTATCTTCTATCTAATTATTATCGCCCCGAGGAACAAATATATACCTCTCTAATCGTTTTCACAGTAATCAGTTTTCCGTTCCTAAAAAAATAAACCACGTTCTTTTATGAAATAACGTCTCTCGGTAGCAACTGAGTTAAAATTGGCATTTCAACAAAAGCTAATATTCAAAGCAATTCTTTCACACACAATCACGGAGATAAATTTACATTGTGCTTTTAATAAAAGCACGTCTCATCCGCTTTGTTTGTTCATCGCCTGTGTTGACCGTCCCGTGCGCCTCGAAGCCTTACTCTAACGATTTCTGGAAATTTGTCTTCCAAACACCATAGCGCTGAGCTCGTACGTTGCAGAGAGCTTTGAGGGAATCCACAGTAGGACGAATGATGTGATCTCTGATCAAAAATATTGTAAAGCGCTTACCTGTAGCCAATTTCAGTTTACCGTAGATTAAAATAAATGAAGGGTTGAGTATGTGAAGACCATATGAAATATTTTGTAATTTTTTAGATGTATGGAGAGAAAATTTTACGTGTTTATTTTACTTGATTCAGTAGAAAAATAATAATTAAAAAAATGAATATTTTCAAATTATAAACAAAAACGTTTTACAACAGTATTTTCAGATTATTTAAGCTCTAAACTCTGAATAAACATTATAATATTTTGAATAAAAATTAGCGAATGGTCAAGGACGAAAGTACATAAAATATTATCACGATAAAATGCAATACACATTGTAACGAAATATTTTATATAAGAATCATGTAAATGGTTTAGGGTAAACAAACAATATCAAAAATGTAAATACTTTTCTAAGAAGATTATGAAATATTGCGCAATCTCAATTCTTGTTAGAGACTAAGGTACCAAATAAAATCGACAAAATGGTTTGAAATTTGTTGGATTCGTATTAGGGACCACTGCTTGTGCTGGTGGTGCACTGGGCCTGACCAGTCGGGTCAGAATGGATTGGAAGCGTGTGGGCTTACATGTCCAGCTCGGGCGGCACCGCTGAGACCCAGCGCAGCGATCAGAACGTAGCGACGCCGCTTGGGTATGCATGAGCAGGGAATGCCTCCTAGCTGTAGTACGCTTCTTTGAAAAAAGATGGAGAGGAAGAGGGAGATGGAGTCGATTGTTGGAGTGAGAATTTGTGAGAGGAGAAACAAATTTAGTTTAGGCGAAAATCAGTAACCTGGTATGCTTCTTCATCTTAATATTAGGCACGACTTCGCTCTCGTAATTTTTTATTTATGTAAAAATCTTATTTTATGTCATTCTATAGATATGTTTCTGTTTATTCCTACACAAATGCTTCCAAGATGAGAGCGTTTATATTCAATATAATGAAGTATTTATATATATTTATAGATTTTTATTTACTTTTCTTTAAGTGACATATTTTGTGATACGAAAACTGAATAGTTGAACTAATTGTAAGAAGAAACTCGAAAGAGTAGCAAAAAAGGGACATTTCTGCGGGTTGCCTATAAGAGATAGAAAAAGGATATTCCTTGTACTGTAAAATAGTAAATGATGTTGCGATAAAATAATTAGACAGAATGAAATGCAGCATTAAGTATTCCCTTTCTAGAATTTATATCATAGTAAGAATCAACCGGAGGAAATCTTCCTAAGCATTTTCCGTCGACACAATTTCGATGGCAGTCAGACATTTGCATACTGGGAAATAACCTCGTCTGCTTGTGTACCCTGCGAAGAGAGGCAGGCGCCTTCGTCATCGTTGTACCGCGTGCTTCGTCGTTGTAGTACGTCGCTCGTCTCGATATCCCCGGGAAATCCTCTCCTTCCTTGTACTCTGCCTCTTCGCCGCTGTCTGTTGAAGCAAGGGATCTCAGGAATCTCATCGTGGAGCTCTTGGTCTTTTACCATCGCTGCCACCAGGAACGCTGCTAAGTCTTTTACTCGCTTCATCTCAACCACTGCTATCATTCCGGTGCTGCCCTGCTGTGATCTGTCTCTTAGTATTTTATTTCTCTCCTTACCTTTCTTGGTTCCCTCTTCTTTCTCGTCTTTATTTTGTAATGTACCCAAGTAAAGTTTTGATCTAGAGAAACAAAAGTAAGTCATAAGGTGACAGGTCCGGTCTACAATAATATTTTTGGTGCAGTAAGTGGGGGAATTCTATTTCCAAGGAGTCTGGATGGAAGTGAAAAGAACATAAAATGCGAATATAATATATCGCAACCGTGGGTACGTTCACATCACCTCTACATTAAGCACGATGACCATCTCTTGCCAAAGACACATTTAGGAAGTGAGTGTTGTTACCTTTATCGTGAACTTTTTCATTGATATATCAAGCCTGTGTAGTTGGTATATCCGTCATAAATATACATCATGGAAACCCTTATCTCCCGAATAAAGGTTCGGAAAATTATATGTCTTCAAAATCCACCGACTCCATTGAGATTTAAACGTACCGTACCAAACTTACAGGGTGCAACAGGCTACTATAATATATTGTCTTTAAAAAAACGTTTTATTCATGAAAATATATATGCTACTCAATCTTCTGAGGAGCAACAATTGTTTTCTCCGCAATCTGCAGTCATATGCTACTGCAGGTTCCGCATCGCAATATTTCGTGCAGCATGTTAGCGAGACAAGATGGCGTTCCTCACGAAGCCTGAGGTGTTCCATTACGCAGCAGATGTGCCAGCACACAATGTTCTCGGCTCTCCTCATATTTGTTACTTGTTTATTCATGAAGAGACTGCATTTTCTTTTTGTAATTGCTGTACGCGCAGGCAAAAAGAATTTCAACCACCGTGCGAACGAAATGAAGAAAGGCAGTAAAGTAATATTTCAAATAAAATACCTTAGAAAAATGTTTATTTATTGTCTTCGAAGAAAAGCACTTAATTTGTCCTGAGTAGTTCTCAGAAACAAAGGAAATGAATTAACGTAATGTCTCAAAAATTCGTGTTATTTGAAGAGGCGTTGTCTCCTCATTTTTAATTAATGAAAAACATTTTATTGATTGAGCTAAGCTTTATTAAAACAGCAATCCAACGTCTCAAAAGAAACAGAAGAAAGCTTCCTACATCAGAGCTGGAAAAAATATGTTATGATCTACATCTATTCAGTCTTAACGTACTTTGCTTAAATAAATTATAAAAATAATTCTAAAAATTTACACGCACTAAAAACAATTTCATTATCAATTAGTTGAGTCCGAAAATAATTACTATTTCAAATTCCTCATTCCTTCTAACTCTTCCTGGCTACTATACAGAGACGACATAGTAGATAACTATTTTGCTACCCATTGCCATCTAGATTGAATTGTTTCTTTGAATCTATGTTAAATTAATCTTCTTCTCCAATATTAGAGAACACATTCAATTGTCTGTGGAATTTTTCATTTGTTTAACTTTCTAATTCGTTTATTCTAGGTTGATTTTCACTTGTTTATTCAACAGACTCCTCTTATCCTAATTTCTTGGCAGCGGCATATTGTAATTGGTTGGAACATGAAAAATATTGCGCATTGGACCAGAGATAAACATAGTTGATAGAATCGTTGTAGAGCTGCGATATATCTCTATTCTGTAAGTGGATACAACGAGTTCGCATTTGTTCTCGCATTGGGTGTCGCCTCGAGCGATGTCCCGCCGCGACAAGGCTACGGCACTTAGTTCTCGCGCTCTCCCACCCAGAGCTCCGTTCTCACGGTGCCCGCCGCGGGCAAAAGCTTGGCTGTGGCTGCTCGGAGCGACGCGGGGGAGGATGCACTGTCCCAGAAGTACATTGTATGAGGTATTAAATAGTGGAATATACTTTGATCCCTCACACCGGATGTTACGAAAAAATTCTTTCTGTGTCTGTTCTCCACCGTCGTATAGATTTATCATTATAAATTGATACATGAAAGTGGTTTTGAATTTAAGGATCATTTCAAAGGGGTAATTCTAGAACATTTAGCACCTAGAAACAAACAAACAACATAGGTGGTCGGAAAATATTCTGGAGAAGACTTATAATTTATTTTGGTACCGAAATATTTATTTAAGGAAATATTTTGAAAATATCATTTAATTAGCATGTAGGTTCTAGATGAATGCCAACTGTCTTGATCATTCATGCGATGTATGCGTAAGTTACTTGTTTTGTGATTTGATTCACAAATTTTTTCTTCGATGATATTTCGTAATAACGGTTTGCGTAAGTATTAATGTTTAAATACGGTAAAAAGGAAATGTAACCTAATGTTGCTTGGAATGTAAATAATGAATAGTATAAATAATCGAACATTATTGTTGACAATTGATAATTTCGTTAATTTTTACACACTCAGCTTTCTCTCATGATCCAACCACTGAATTACAATACAAAATTAACGCAAAAAAGTTAAAATCCCTGACGTGATTACTGGGAAGTAAGATAAATGAAATTAGGGTCCAAAATATTTAACTTCAAAATATAAGACTTCAATGTCTACCAGGATATACTTTCAGTTTTCTTTTAGGTCAGGATAGTATCTTAATTAAGACTTTTAATAAATGAATAAATAAACGTTGTTTCTGATTTGTTCATCACCGAAGCAATATTTTAGTGTCACTCAATATTATAGGAGAAACCCGACATTGAAATCACCATATCATAATTTTTACCATTAAACCTCTGAAGATAGATCACATTCAATCGGAAATGATCGAAATAAATACAAGTCTAATTTTGTCGCCCGAAAATTCAACCTTGTAATATAAAACGCACTTTTTCTCGGGCCAATATCGCGTTCCCCTTGATTAACCGGTTGCACTGCCTCCATCTCTCTTACAATCTCCTTGCGATCTCCGACATTAAGTATCTTCAACCTCTTCCATGTTTCCGCCCAAGAAACCTCGTGGAGCATTAATTAGCACGACGTCGTGTTTCGGAGATAAGAGTCTTTCTGTCACTCCGCCTCGCTACGCGACTGCGTGTAATAAATTGAGACAAAGTGGCCTCGAAACCGATATTTCACTTGTCACAAACTGCAAATTCCGGTTCTGTCCTGGAGACTGGGTCATTTCAAAGAGATATCCTTAAAACAACTTATCCGAGAAATTACTTGCCAAGTGCATGTATTTCTTCCGCGTACCTATACGATACTTCGTATTGGTCTGGGTGGAAATGGTGTAACGTTGTGGAAGACGACCGGGCAGTGAAGTGGTTCCCACTATGATCGCAGGGGTGTTAACTTCCGGCTCACCGCGATATTCAACATGATATGCACAAATTTCTTCTGTGTACTTGCACGTGGAGAGGATATGTGATAACTTTCGGACAGGTAAAAATGGCGACGAGTCATGAATCGAACCCTGGATTTCTCTTTTGATCACTGAGGTGTTAACCACTACACCACCCGTTTACCTTCCACAACCGTACATCACTTACACCCGTACTTCACTTACCTCTTGTATGAGGAAGTGACTCAGGTCTTTGAGTTTTAGTCCTGAGTGCGAATGGTAAGAGTTGTGGAAGGCGAACGGGTGGTGTAGTGGTTAACACCTCAGTGATCAACGCACGAGTCCCTGGTTCGATTTCCAACTCGTCTCTACTTTCTATTGGTTGAAAATTATTTTTCATCAACGTAGTTGAACGTTTTCCACGGATTACATTGATATTAACTTTAGAAGCAAGTTCTCTAACCAGGTAACATCGACTCCCCTACAAAATTGTATAGTTTTGTGTAATATATTGTACTCTATATTAATGAACGAACAATAATTGTTTATAAGTGTCTCGAATTTTTCTCGAGAATGGCTCCATCGTCTTTAATGAAATTCACTGGTAGTATGGTAAGAGAAACGGATTTAACATTAACACCTCACTTCTGAAAAGGATCATTATAGTACCATGTTTATATTAGAAAATTCTTGTATTATGGATTCCAAAGGTTTACATTGCGGTAAAGGCGTCCTGAAACCTAAATACATGGAGGTAAATCATGAAAACTCGAAAATGGAATAATTTCCAGCGAATTATACGGTGATATTAATAATGCAATACCCGAATTACTGAAAGAGATGATTCAAAATACTGTTTATGAATTGGAACTGTTAAAATAACTCTAAATTCAAGATTAGTTATTACAATAGACCGCCTTTTGTAGAAAAGATCCTAGAAGGCCTGTATATAAAGTCCACCACTACTCAAACGAAAAAACCTCATGCCAGGATTCGCGGATTAATTTCAATTAAAAAAAATCGTTTTATTACATTGCCTTAATCTGTATTTGTTAGTATCTCGATTAGAACGTCGAAAAAAAATACTGAAAAAGCTTCGCTAAAAACACTCCAGTCACGCACTACCCGTTCGTAGTGGTCTCCATAATGTTCGTTTGATACACTTACCCTCCCATGACAACTTGTCCACTCGGTCTATTATGCAGTCACAAGTACGCGACAGAGGACAGCACGGACAACATTTATTGTTCAATTTTTCTTTTTAAATCCATTGTCATTCATGGCGAGGAAAAAGTTTGTTTTCGCGCCCGTGTATAATGAAGCTCGAAATTACCATGGCAATAAATTTGTCGTTTATCATCGCAGGCGCTCCGCCACGGCCCAGGATTCCCAAAGCGCCCACGCCACTCGGATATTATTTCCACTCAACTTGCCCCCCGTCCCCCGTCCCCCACTCCGGTTAACTGTGATTTAATTATTCCATATTTAACGGTGAACTAAAGAGGACACTTCTGGAGGTTGTGATTTTGGTAGGTTTTTGTGGGAGGATACGAAAATGAAAGAGATTGTTCGAGACAAGACTTCTTGATCTTTAGGACATGTCTATGACTTTTGCCTCATCTCTTTCCGTATAAATATATTAAAGAACAAAATTTAACTCATTCATTTAAGTTTATTAAGCAAACTTAAAACATATTCATATTCAATTTGTATCCATTTCTTTCAAGAGCACATTTTTTAAATAAATATGATTAGTGAGTTAATAACGTTTGTAAGACATGGTGTAATTTTCGACGAGTTTAATTTCCATTGATCAGAGGGCTGGTAAGTATTTTGAGGTACTTAAAGTTTTGTTCATTCTGATAATACACGTCTCATATAACTTTCGAGGTGTAACCAATATACTTCGATTCGATATTACTATGAAAGACTCACAGTAGTGGACAGTGACTTTCGTCAACTTATGTTTTCATCTTCAGTGACCTTCTCTGTCCTGGAAGGGTGTATACGGAACGCATTCATTAATGAAGATACAACATAAGTTGTAAGCCGCTTTGGCAAAATAAATATTTTTTCGGTTGACAATAACTTGCATTCTATTTTAAGTTGAATCTATGTACACCATTATCACCCAATCACGAAAATATAAGTGTTCATCCAAAAACCAAGTTTCAAATATCATCAGATCTTCAGAAATAGGGTTCAGTAGTTCATTTTTCTTATAACACCTTAACGTAACAACCATTAAATAAAGATAAATAAGAGAATATAAACGAGGAAAAGAAATCTGCAGAAAAAGAAAATACAGTAATTGTAGGGTTTGAATACAAGGACAGTTGTCTAAATGAGGCATGGATATTCCAGATCTTAGATGAGTAATAAAATGCTATGAATAGTCATACGCATATTTCTGCAATACGTTGTGGTTCATGTGGTTTAGCAATATAACTCAAATAATTATAAGATTGAATGAAACAGATTGTGGCATTTTGGGAGTAATGTTGTGTTTTAAACGTTTGACCAAACTTACGTAATTTTGTGTTTATATTTTATTAAAATCTTATAGACAATTATTGTATAAAAATCCCCGTTATGATATTTAGTTGTAACAATTTTGTGAAGTTATTTTAATGGGCACGTTGTCCAATTAGTGTTTCAGTGTTCCATCTGAAGGATATCCATTGTTACAAACGAGATGACAAAGAACAAAGCAAGGAGCTAATGGGAAATCCAATCGAAAGTCAGAGCAGTTTAACCACTTTTAGAGTTAACTAGAGAAAGACAAGTTGTGCCAGTTGCGGTTTCACGATTGGTTAAACGATTTTAAGAGCAGTATGTAATTAATCCCATTTGCTAAATACAGCTGTACCTAATACTCAAAAGCATGTAACGTTACCGAAAATGATGCCATATGGCAACCTAAACAGAACTGCCAACTTCTGTTTTATTTAATTAAGTGCCAACGAATGAAACATTAATAAAGAAGCACAAAAGTATTTGCTGTAAAAAATACAAGTTAATAACACAACAACCTGTCTCAAGGTAATATTCGTTCCACACACACACACAAACAAAAACAGAATCACGCCACAAGAACAAGTAAATTCAATCCGTGACCGATGTTGGCAACAGATTTAAGTTTAAAGAAATCCGAATGTACTACCAATATATCGCAAGGTACATTTATCGTAGCTCTTATGAACGATATGTGGAGTAAAAATGTTGGCTACACTGTGAACAAGCCCTGTATCAACATCCAGCCAGTCTGGCAATAAATAAATAAATTAATGAATAATTTATTGTCAAGAGAAGCACTAATGGGAAATCCAATCGAAAGTCAGAGCAGTTCAACCACTTTTAGAGTTAACTAGAGAAAGACAAGTTGCGCCAGTTGCGGTTTCACAATTGGTTAAACGATTTTAACAGTTCTGAGTAATTAATCTCATTTGCTAAATCCAGCCGTACCTTAGCTATTTCGACAGAAGAGTTACTGCGTGGAAATGATGTAATCAGTGTTTATGTTTACTGTCGACCGCAGTTTGTATGGGCCGAAGTTAGTTGTAGTAACACAACAACACTATGCTTGCACGGAGATTTAGCAATGTCGACTGATTTTGAGGATCAATGTTGACATTAATGGTGCGTACTGAGAACGGCTCTGATAAGTCGTTTGTTTTGGCTGTATTCTCGTTGGTATTGTATTAGTCTGATGTTTCTTGATTCAAATCAATAATCCGCAACTGCTCAAGGAAGTTCATATTCAATTCTACATGATAATTCAAAATAATTTTTCAAATTAAATAATAATTCCTAAAAATTCAGTTTAGGAAATGTTCATAAAAATAACTATCTAATTTAATAGAAATAATACCTAGGACTTGTATTATAATATTTTCTTTGTTATACTGATATGATGATGGTTTTCTGATTTTGAAAATAAAAGATATTTGAGCAAAACGTAATGTGAATCATTATAACTTATCTTATATGTATGGTTCCATTTACATGTAAAACGTTTATTCATGGTACAGTAGTGAAGAGATTAACAAATTTAACAATGAATCTTTGATAAAGGCAAATATTTAACGTTAACCTCACAGAATCAAAATGTAATTTTAAAATTAGAATTAAAAATTGAATTGATAAAATTACAAAACATCATGAAATATTTAAAGCAATGTTTTCCCTTTTATATGTTTTACCTATATTTTTTTGTAAAAGTATGATCGAATTGTTTATTTTAAAAATATTTTTGTTTAATTCTGCTTTTATTTTAGTTGAATCAACATTAATTATTTTATCAGAGAGAATAACAAAAGAGAACAGTAAACTGCTCAACCAAAAATTACACGTAGTGTTAAAAAGCGCGCAAAAAAATCATTGCCGACGGCAGAAATATTTGTTGGAGCTCACTCTGAACTTTTCCAACTGGTGAAGCTGAGTTTTAAAACAATTTATGAAACAAAATTCATTGATTAAGGGGATAAACTTTTAGAATTTTTTAAAACAGTATTATTAAGCAATTTTGCGTCATCTATACAGTTCCATACATATTTTACTAATTTACTGTAAAATATTGAAACACATGTTTTGCATGGATGAAGTCACAAAACTATTTAGTGAGTAGTACGGAAGTATTAATTGCATTATTTCTCACCTGGTGAAGTAATTAGTGAAGGAACTATCGTCCGTACCAAAACTTCTTGTTCTTAATTCCATTATGTTATTGTATTTTTGTTTGATTATTCAGTAAACTAACTGAAACATAACATTCTGATGCACATAATATATTTGCAACAAAGTATACCCACCTTATACTAAAAAACCTAGATGAAATATTGGAATCGAATAATAATAATAAACGAGTAGTAAACAAAAAACTTTTTTATAATACTTCTACATAAAAGAGAAACATACATTCTTCAAAGGGGTAAACATAAATCCTTCAGCTTTGGGAAACAAGTAAACAATATATATGGTTGAAATAATATGGTTGATCAATTTTTTTGGGTACCGAAATATTTGTTAGATTATTTAAGAAAGGGAATGAAAGTAGTGTTGTGTAGTACATTCTCGGTGAGCATGTTGCCAACTCCCTTTTATCATTTTCTTGGTTAGTACTATTGATTACGCGTTATGATTTTTTGTTGGCCAGCCTTTTTCTCTGATCAAGATCTGTATTTTATTTATCATGAGTGACTTGATTCAAATGTGTTTTGACGATTGAATGTGGCATGTACTTTCATAGATTTCAAAAAAAACAAAAAAACATAGTTGATTACGAAATTCAAAACCTGACGAAAGTGAATTCGCGATAACTTAGCTATTACCTACGAAAAACATTTTTTCCTAGAAACATTACGGGAAATTCTGTGTATGGGCTAAATGTTGTCCTATCCTATCATAAACTACGGCCATCGGACATGACAAATGTCAGATCGCAATCCTTTTGTCTCTTCTCTCCCCCTCTCTTCTTCTTCTTCCCCATTCCTTTCTTCGTGTCCCTCTCTCCATCTCTGTTTCGCACGCAATACCAACACGAACCACGCAGCCACCGTCCTCTCGCATAATAAACACGAAATTTAATTATACAATTATCGCAACGTAATTGGTTGCCGATAATATTTGGACAGGGGTTGTCGGACAGCGCTTGCTAACAGGCTGTCCAACGTAGAGATTGTGAATCATAATTTAATGACAGTCGGATATTGCGCGTGAAGAGCGCAATATTCGGAGGTCCGCGTCAGAGTTCGTACACGCGCAATCAATATTAGTGAACGGATGTTGGGTTCCACTCGGCCGAGGGTCAGAGGGGGGCACTCCGACCTGAGGAGGGTTGCAGGGTGCAGATTACTCCTGGAGCAAGGGGGTGGTGGCATGTGAATAGGGGTGCGTCCTGTGCGTGATGAGGTGTATCACACTGTTTGTTGTGGGGTTTGAGAGGGGGTTTGTCGGGGATGAGATGAATCAGGGCATCGTGGCATTATATAATAATATTGAACTACACAATAATAAACATAAATGGATTTATCCCCATCCTGGTCCAGGATTTATATACGTATTGATCCACTAGTTTTGGGGTAGCTATATTTGATGATGACACTGTCGTTAACACGAATTTTATTATTTGTAAAAATAAATTATGGCATTTTGGCAATATATTTATTAACAGGCTTACGTTTTGTCAGCGAACGCTATTTTTCTCAGTGTTTCGTTGATCCTCAGTAAAATTCCATCATTAAAGTACTTCTTCATCTCCATCACCATATACAAAAACAAAAACACCAACCATTTTATCACTTATCATCAACTAAAACAACAGAAACATCTGCTTTTTGTCGATGATGAGTAATAAAATGGTTGGTGTTTTTGTTTTTGTATATGGTGATGGAGATGAAGAAGTACTTTAATGATGGAATTCTGTTGAAGTTCAACTATGCCACGAGAAAGATTGCGTTCGCTGTCGAAACGTCTGTCTCGTTAATAAATATATTGCCTCAATGCAAGAATTAATTTGTACATTTCATCATAATGGAAAATAACATCCAATCATTTATTTTTATTATTTATCTCGAATTTGGAGTTATTTTAATAGTCACGAGTTTGTTGTATTTTTTAAATAATAAACGGATACCGTTTGGTATATGTAAAATAACGTATGTGTTTATTGGTATATGGTATATGTTCATCTACAAATGAAGTTTGTTAATACTCTGTAGCTATTATCAGAAGCTCCTAATCACTTTTGTTCTTATTTCAGGAGAAGCTTTTGTCATCATTTCGCCTTAGGGTGCAAAAATGTTAAATTCACAACTGCATTTCAGTCCTTTGATCTGAGTTAAAGGGATGACTTTTCATGCTTCTAGAGTAAATTAGTTGATGTTCCAAATTATTTCTTTATTTATGTTTTCATTGCGAATGATAGAAAACATGGAACGTTGACGTAGCAGACGTAACATGAGCAAGTGTTATGCTACAAAGACTTGGAATCTGCATCATTCACTTTCCAGATCGACTGTTTTTCCATTTGTGTGCATGATACGAGAATGATGACAGTTCTGTACAATTAAATCGCTAACAGCATCAAGGCAACATAGTCAGCATTCCAATTTTGCAGTTTAACATTTTTTCATTTTTTTTACGATTAAAAATTGACAGGTTCAATATAATATTTTCCATCGAAACGATATTTGTACTCATGGTTCATCAAGTCGCTTTTTATTTTCCGCTTACTAGTTTGATGTAGATTTTCGTCTTTAATATAGAGTTTGGGGACTGTGGTAGTGTCTTTCTGCTGTAATTGTTCTTTTAGTAATATTTCTATTTAAAAAACAAACTATTTAGACCTTATGAGACGAATCTTGGGTTTAAAAATGTTTTTTTTTTTTGCAACAGCTCTTTGCGAATTGAATCCTAAAAACTCTTCGAGACCGCCAATGTTGTGGTACGTAAATTTGTAACCAAGATAACAAACCTCTAACCAACATTGATGTCACTACGTTATTCGAAAACTAAGCTGAGAAGTATGTTCATTATCTAAAAATAACAAACAGATTTGATTGCTTGAACGCACGTACATTTTATTCCAAACAGATACTGTAAGTATTATTTAACCAGAGTTATATTTTATGTTCAGTTATTTTACGCACAGTTTGTAATATTCGATTGCGTCTTTCAAAACAGACACAGTTCGCTGTAACTGATAGTTATTTTACGTCGAATTATTTAAGTTTTATTACTGAATGATATCTACTTTTATATGTAATAATAAACTCAGTTTTGGTGGAAATTTTCATTTTCCCAAAAACATTCATCAGAGTGGGATAAATTGCATTACCATTAAACACATTTATCCTAATAATGTGTTAACAATAAACATCTCGAAGTATGTTTTGGTGCAATAACTAGTTTGTGTTTTCAAACTGAGCAAACGCGACACCACAAAGTGGTTTCCATCTTTTGAAATTTCACGTTGACAAATATTGAAGTGGCTCCGGAAACCACTCTCCAACCTCACACACTCTTACAATATGCATCTCTTACTATATCCCCGCCCCCCCACCCCTCCACACACACATACACACACTCCCCTGTTCTTTCTCAACTAAACGGTCACACAGTTCGTGCCCAGGCACCATGACGCCCAAGAAAATCGTTTTCCCAGCAAATAGAAAGAGGGTCGGGGTGATGTGAGGAAGGGCGTGGCGGAATGGGAAGAATGAGGGAGGGGAAGGGTTGGAGGGGTGTTGGTTGCGCATAGCGCCGAGATGGCCAACACGCACGCCACATCACGCTCACGCGCGTGCTTATCTCACGCTCGACTCACGCCAGCAGCGTCGCGCGGCGCGACCGTTTCGATAGGCTTTTGTAAATATGTCGATTTCAAAAACAGCAAATCTATAAAAGTACGAGAATTTAGAATAAGCTTAATACGCACGAACTATAAAAATATTTTCGAAATGTATAAAGATTTGATCATTGTACGTATTTGTAAAAAAACTTGTTTATGTTTTCTTAAATATAAAATTGTTTGTATTCTGTTTATATTATAACATGTAGCTTACTATTTTTATTCTTGCCTTATGGGGTTGCAGAAAAGATAAATTTGCTATTGCCGTACGACCCTTGATTGGAATTGATGGGATGGTCAGGTCAGGTCCCTAGAGTAAATTAATTAATTTTCTTCTACGTGGTCATATGCAGTTATAACTGCTTTTTTTGGACATAAAATGTTTTATTTATTTATTTACTTGCGTATATATATATATATATATACACACACACATTCTTTTCTGAACAGAATCGTAGGTTTTATATAGATTATATAGATAGTCTTTTAGTAGTAAAAATTATAGATCGCGATGTTTAGAAGGAAATATCAGTTTTTTGTGCCCTTATTAAAAAAGAGATTTTTAGAATTACACTTGTCTGTCTGACCGTTTGCATCTCAGTGTGCAATGACTAAACGAGTGAGTCAGTTTATTTCACCTTTGATAATTGGAGGATTATCAGGTTCTGGTCGATGCATATACTTTAATATATTTATCTCTAACATACAAGGGTAATTCGTAATAAAGAACCTGGTAGTCTCAATGTCACCTCATCATAAATAAACCATGAATAATTAAATGGTTGAGTGTGTTGCCTAGTTGAATATTTTCCATAATTTGATGTTAAGTATTCCTTATCAATAGTCTTCGATGTTTTCCTCGCTGCTGTATGTTTAATTATCTATGAAACAGTGGCGTATTACAATTCAATTGAAATTTCTTTCCTTGTATCAAATTATCCTTGTCTATTGGACGTGTAGGTGTGATTGTGAATGCCCTGATACCTGTATTTGTATAAGTAATATTGTATATAATTTATCACATCTCCAGAAATAGGAGGGTAATCGCTTATTGAAAATTGGCGTTACGATCGATTTGTATCCTTACGACCATCAGTTTTCCGATATCGGGAAAATGATAGCAATTTTGAAAATAATGTAATACTTGGAAGTCACGGAAATAACCACGTCCACAGTAGAATAAATTATCTCCCTTGTGATAAATGTTCTGACGTCATATCGAAGTAACTGAGCAAGCGTGCTGTCCTATGACCGCCTTCTTGCCGCATTGGAAACAAGTGAATGTCGTGATCGAAACAATTGAATGGGAAACCAGGCGTCATTCACGTGTTGTTTGGAGGCGTATCTCCCCAAAATATGCATCATATGCGAGAACTCCAGCCAATAAAGGAAAGGAAACGATGTGTCATTGAAATATAAAAGGGTATACTGTAAAATATGCCAAGGTGTGGGTAGCACCCTCTCCTCTGAAAGTAATCATTCCGCTCCATTAGGTATTACCGCAGTGCCAGGCGCTACCACCCTTTTTAGGACTTGTATTCTCTTCTTCTATAACCTTTGTCTTAAATAGTTTGCCGTTCACACAATGCGTTTTTTGTTGAACACCATACCTCGAAGTTAAATGGATTGTGATCAGTGTTTACATTATGTTTTTAACATTGTGCATTATTGATATCATTACTGTTGTTTACTTGCTAGTGATGGAGAATGGAAGCTATTCTCAATTTTCCAACTTTCTTCTTCACTTGAATTAGAAGTTGTAAGCACAAAAGCTCTGATACAAAAATTAATCTTTTAAAAAGAAAAAAATCATAACAGCAACACCAGTCAGAAAATGTTTTTAAACTTTGACATAAAACAAGATATTAAATTTTCTAATCTCCCAAATGGTAAATAATGAGAAAATATTTGAAATGTTTGGATTTTACATGAACAAATATTGTTTCATCTCTCAATTCCTCAGCAAAAAGTGCTCCTTGTTGTAGAAAGTATATCGTGAGGTTTGAGACACAGCATTTGCGTTGCTAAGGAGAATGTTTCTTGCAAAAAAAAAAAAAAAAGACTAGACGTTCCTAATTTTTACGTGTAGTTTCGGTTGACGGGTGATAACTGTTTGACACATGGGAAGGGGGGGAGAATAAAACAGCGTTTCCTTTAGATAATTGACTTTGACTTAGTGGTTAGATTAGAAGATAAGGACGTTTTTCTAACGGATAAAGTAGATGTTCAGTAAGTCACATCGTATTTTTCACGATTTTGTTCGTAATTATTACGAAGGTCTAATCATTTTCTCTCTCAATAAACTTTTGTTGTTTATTGTACGTATGTTTATAACAATGTTTTGTAACCTACTTGTAATCAAGAACTGATTTTAGATTAATGATAAGTAAAACTGTAAGAATAAGTGTTAGGAACCACTTTTGACATACGAGTTGTAGTTTTGTAGTTTGTTTCTTTTTTGCATTGTATAGATAATGTGAATGAGTACGTTAAATAAATAAACTTTATTATAAAAAAACAGTTACTAACTGCATATAAAACGTAGAGGATGCAAACTAATTTTTTACTTTAAAGATTATTCTATTTTATATGAAAATAATAATTAAACGTTGAAATAGATCTTTAGAGGATTCTTAGTGGTTTTTCTCCGATAAAGATGTAAAAATTTCATCATTCGTAATTTTAACGAAAGTAAATTTTTCTAGTCATTTTCACCGTTCCGAGTACGTCTATTAATCTAGGGTTAAATAAAACGTCGCGATGTCTAGGTAAGTGAGCAGGTATCTGTAACAAGATGGAGGGGGTAGTTCTGAGTTGGCCTCCGGGGGTAGGGTGACGATGTCACGAACCTGGTTGGCGGCGGCAGAGGCAAGGTCAACTTTTAATTGGCTGCGGGTCGCCGGATGTTCCAAGGCTCAATCGAGCGAAGTACGAACGCAGACTGGTACCGAATTTTAAGCGGAAGTTTAGTCACAGCCGACGCCATTTTCTAACGCGTTCATCGTGGGTTGGGGAATTGTATTATGACGTCCATTTATGGTGTTAAAAAGAAGACAGTTTTTTCCCCTCCGTTTCACTGTTCCGTGAAATGAAGTTCTTTCTGGTTCAAGAACTGTTTTGAGTTCGTATTGATATCAAGGTTATTGATAGATGACAAAGCATTTCTCAGAAAATTAATGTGATTGATTATTTAGACAATTAAACAAAATTTTTACATATAGTCTTTCATCATAAAAATGTTCTGAGATTGGTAAAAAATGTGGTGAAACTCTTTGGTGTGACTCAAGAGGTTCAACAATTTCTTAATTTTGAAGCTACTTTATAAATTAAATCATACACATTTTGTTATTCAGTTAACTAGGAACGTCATGGCTACATGCATACACATGTATAAATCATCTTGTGATTATGGGTAAGGGTGTCTTCACTATTGTAAAATCTGTTAACTGTCACTATTGTAAATATGTCTACTGAATAAGGTGAAAACTAAAAAATTCTTAATTGGAAAATTTACCCAATTTTTTGTGCAGTGGGAATCCTAACAGAAAAATAATTTGAGACATGTTTAAAGGCAACTTGGTGCGAAACAATTATTATACGAGAAAAAGTGTTGAAGGGGAAAATAAAGTATGTTGTAAAATGACGGAAAGACAATAAAATGCATTTAAATGATTCTGTGTTTAATAAGAATATTGTATTTGAATAGTAGCATTTTTAATTCATTTGCAGAACAAAATACAAGTCATCAAATAAAAAGCTCTTGAATGTAAGGTAAGATCTGTAATATTTATGCATGATAAACATCATACGAATTTAAATTATTATTTTTGAGTTAATTTTGACTTCAGGAAACACTTTATCTACTGTACATAAATCAAACCCTAACCATTGGAGTTGAAAACCTGTTAGGTTGGTTAAGGAGAAATATTTTTTATTAATTACAGTATATTCCAACACTACAATATAGTAATATTTCCATATTTAAGCCATATCGTGCCATTAGCATGAACTTACAGTTTGTGGGATAGTCGTTGACCTCAAAGAAAGTATGCTAGATTCACCAAAGATCAGAGAACCACTAAACTGAACTTTCACTCAACGGAGCTGAATGTTCTACGAGTAAAACCATTCAGATGCTGAGAAGCCAGGATTCGGAGAGTGCGGTTAGGGAACCTTGGAGGAAATTACGCCTTTGGGTTGCCAGTAAGCCATTAGGATTGCCGTAAGTTCAATCAAACACTGCGCAGATGTAGTAAGAGATTGCAGGATACGTAATGTTTCAACTACCAATTTTATACTCGGTTATTTCAAGGAGAGGTTAGATAAATGTTTATAGGAGATTGCTTGAAAGAAAGGTGTTCAGTTCGCTTTTGTATAGAATGAGCATGATTTATGTCAGCCATATTTATTCTTGCATTATAAGTTTTGGGTATACGCACAGAATTAATATACATATGAATTATATAAATAAATTATTACTTACAACTTTTCTTTTTTTTTGCGATCACAATATATTTTGTAGTAGTTATGATTTGTTGAACAAATTATTCTACTTTGATCGGAGGGGTGTTTACCACTACACCACCTGTTCCCCTTCCACAACTGTTATGGTCTGGGTGGAAGCGGTGTACATTTGTAGAAGGCGAACGGGTGGTGTAGTGGTTAACACCCCTGCGGTCGAAGCAGGAGTCCCTGGTTCGATTCCCGGCTCGTCACCATTTTCACCTGACACATATCTTCTCCACGTGTAGAGTACACGGAAGAAATATGTACAAATTATCCTACTCCACCATGAATACGGTATTTTATGAATGTATTCGACTAATACGTATTCGACCCTGAGCCACAACTTTGTTTCTTACTTCTGCAGCCAGATTGGGCAAAAAAAAATTATTTTTTATTTGAAATGTAAATATTATTATTGTAGAAAATTGACCTTCAAATACGATCTTCAGTTTTTTGATGAAAATGTTGTTACGTGTAGATTGATATGTTACCAATGAAGATGAATTAATTATGGCTCGATGTATTCGAATCTGATGGATATTCAAGATTAAAAAATTATTCGTTAAACATAACCAGAATATTAATACGATCTCATCGAAGATTTTTCCCAAAAATCATTTTCGGTGAGAATCCTCAGCAGGAAGGATAACGACAGCATTATACGAAGATTATAAGTCACCAAAACGGTTTTGACGTGCCAAATACGATTAAAATAATGAAGTTGTTTCCGAGTGCACCCTAGCGAGAAGGAAGGAAAATCCGAGTAGCGATCCCCAAAGCCGTGGGAGGGTTAGATGTGGATGGGGGGGGGTGAGTAACTTGGGAGAGCGGGTAAGCGTGCTTGGAGCGCAGGTGAGAGCGACCGCGCTTAGGTCGCGTAATCCGGCAGCGCGCTTCGCCAAAACACGGCACTTTCCTCGTGCTCATCCCCCCAGCCTCCACTCCTTCCGGGTTCTTGTCGACGTCGTTCGCCGACGAGAACGACGTTGCTGGCGGCTCAAACCGCCTCGGGAGATCCGGTCCGGTGGACCTACCCGAGCGGGAGCTTTTGCTCTTCGAGTGGCGGCGACAATACGCTCGAGAGGTTAGGCGTTTACAATCGTTTTCTTTATAATCCTCTTCTGTTCGAATACGGTTTCCCCATTTTCTTCCATCAAAGATAATTGTTTACTGGTTGGTCTTAGGATATTTTCAATAATATGGCAAGCATATCCTGTAACACAACACGAAAGTTAACGACTTGATGGAACTGCTGAAGCTGGACTGTAGTACATTATTTGATTGTTAAACATGAACACCTGTAGACATAACTCGTCTTCTTTTATCATACATCGTACGGAAAATCGTTTATCGAAAAGCAAAAATACAGGTCAAAATGGAATATTAGAATGTTTTTTATCGTAATATTGCATACACTAGTAATCGGTCACGTAAGAAACTAAACGAATATATATTAAGATACTGGACAACGTGAAAGAATTTTCTGGCATTTATTTTCTATAACGGTATTAGAATTAAATTTTCATTAAGAATAACTAATAAGCAAATCAATTAGTTAAGAGTAACTAATAAGCCTTAATGTTAATACAAGTATAGATGCAATTCACCTATATAGATATTTCATCAATTTTAAATTCTTCCTCTGAAAAAGCTAGGAAGGAGAGAGTGTGAGAAGGCCAGTCAGTGACCTTTCTGATTGTACAAGTGAAATGTGTTACATTGCCATATTATTTTGAAACTATAAGAGCAATTTGTTTGAATTGTTTATCTTACCCTCATATTTTCGTCTTGAGCGTCTTCAACCATGAGCAGAATGGACTCTTGAGAACTAGTTGCGTTTTTTATGTCCTCCTATAACCTCTTTTTCCTCGTCTATTCTGTTCGTTCTCCGGCGACTTCCATATTCGCTTTTGCTCTCGTCACCCAATCACATGCGTGTGTACCGATCCTAAACATAACGGTTCCAAACCAAACACAGCCCCAGTATATTACCCCAACGAAAATCTGCAGAAAAAGGGGGGTCAGATAAAAAAAATTGCTATTATATTTTATTGCTGGAATCCCTATTTGGATGGAAAAAGTTCCCAAAAGGAAGTTTACCCTCCTCACCCCTCGGGAACGCACAATTTTGAGTGTACAGGGTTCAATAACGTTTTCTTGTGATTTTTGGGATTTATGTTGATTTTGAAGTAAAATTTATGCATCAAAAATGCATTATGGAAAATTTTGACCAAATTAAGTTTGGTTATGGTCAACATTTTCCATAATGCATTTTTATGCATGAAGTTTACTTTGAAATCAACAGAAAACCCAAAAAATCCAAGAAGCGTTATTTAACCTTTTACACCTGAATTTGTGTGGGGTTCCCGAGGGGTGGGGAGTGTAAACGTTTTTGGGGACACTTTTTGTATCCAAATGAAGGGATTCCGGCATTAAAATAAAAGTTTTCAATGCAGTTTTCCGAAGGGGTAATGGGATACAATTCTTCTGCCACGATTGCATCGACAGCGGCTTCGAAGTCGGTGAAGGCGATTGAATTACGTTAGCACAATGTGCCAATCAGGCCGACATGCAACGGCACCGCAGCGCCAGGGTTGAAGCTGTGTGCTTTCATACATGCTCGCATCGGTCGGCTTTGCTCAACCACTTTGCTTACAGTGAGGTCCATGAGGATACACGGTGATGTAGTGCGTCTATTGGTTGCGGGAAGAGCAAGAGAAGACAAAGACTTTTAGAAGGGTGAGAGAGAGGGGTGGTGTTGCCGGCTGGAAGGGGCTGTCCGTTCAGGACGGAGGCCCCGGTGCTATTGATTCCGGTGACAATAAATCACAGACGCGGCTACCAGGTTTTATCCCGACGTCACTACCAACGCTGCCACCATGGAACCACCTGCCATTACGCCGTCCCCCTGTTCTTTGTAAGGGGCTCGTTCCGCAAATAAATCTGTCGTGTAGGGCAGTACGTCATTCGAGGAATTCGAAGAATGTAAGAGGAAATGGAAAATTTGGCAGACTGCGCACAAACGAATGGGGATTTCAATTAACTTATTTGCTGCCCCTCTGTTCTCAGTTAATTCTCATGTCTCTGTATTGACTGCGCATTTCATATCGAAGTGTGAAATCTTGAATTCAATCTAGAAATCTTCGACTTAATAAACTTTGACTTCAATATTGTCTTCGATATGGTGGATATATTTACAATGTACGTGGTCTACCGGAAATTTAAAAAAAGTATGTTCATATCACCACATATTTTATCAATAATGTTATTTTCATTTGATGATTACTTGTAATAAGTTCCGGCATATAAATTAATGAAAGATAAATAAAATTGCTTTAAAAAGTGTTTCGGAAATATTGTGGTTGTTATCTAGTGTTCTCTTCCCGTATGTACTACCACTGTGCTACTGCTACGATTATTCACTTTTGTGGCACCGGAGGTCGTTTAACAGAAGCTACGATATTGGTATTTATATCTGTTCCTCATGTTTAACCAATAAAATACGTTTCTCATTTCGACTAGTCTCCCCCCCCCTTTTTTTTGTGAGTAGTGTTTCATGTACAAATTTTGCAGTTAACTCAAAAGGAGTTAAATTGCTCTCGAGCCTTGGGTAGGAACTTGTTAGCATGAAGCACGGAAGACTTGTTCATCAAATGTAATGAAACAGACGATCTTCGCATTTCTTTTATTTGATTTAAATTACTTCGTAAAACAAGGACTTTGCCGTGCTCGTAACTGCTTCGGAATTGCTGAAGGTTAGTTGCTATCTTAGCATTGTATTAGCACGTCCAAATGGTGACCTGCGCACTTCCTTTGTTTGAAATTAAATCACATTCGCGTAAACTCTAGGTCTTTTCCACTGACATCTTTTGTGTTGTTCAATTCCAGTTGCTACTCCAGAATGACAACTTAGCGTGTCCTTTGCATTTTGTCTTCCTCCAAAGTGAGTTTTGAACAAGTTTCAAAATGATTAATGATGTCTCGCAGCAAAGTGTTTACAATTTTTGTTCACATTTATAAAATTACATCATTAAAATGTATGAATTTCTTTCGAACTGTCAGAAACAGAACGACATGAATATTTTGAGTATTTTCCCTCTTTAGATTATGATTTCTTCTTAGTGACTGATGTTTCGCGTCCGTTTCAAATGAAATGAGATTTCTTTCTGCTTAAAAGATGTAATGTAGTACTGAGGCATAGAATAGTAATAAACGAGTACACATAAATATTTTTAACTAACAACAAGAGAAGTATGTTATAAGCCCTGTTGAAATAACTATATGTTATGTGTTATTCGTATCATTCGTACTAGTGAAATAACTTTGTTGTGTTTTATTAATACAAATTTGTTGGCATTCTGTTAATATTACCGAACTACTTTTATTCTTATCTTGGAGTGCGTTGAAATGTTAAACCCATCTCTTTCTTTGGGTCCTTGATCGGAATTGATGGGATGGTCCCTTGCAAGCTTCCGGAGAGGAAACTATGGTATACAAAGTTTGTAACAGCTTTTTGACAATAAATTTATCATTATTATCGTTTATTTTTCACCTAATAACGATAATAATAATAATAATAATAATATGTTCCTTTTCTCATTATTAAATACAAGGAATTACATATTTTTACATACTCTAGGAACTGAAAGTAGGCGTAGATAACATAAAACCTTCATGGCAAAGCATGTGTGGAGTATATTTTATACATTATGTTCATTAAAGAATACCTACAATTATTATTTTAAAATATCAACATTTCGAAGTACAAATACATATTTTGTTAATTATAATTTACACGACCTAAATCTCGGCTTTACCTCATATCGACTCGTCCCGAACTCATCTCTCATCCACAACCAACTCACCCCCGTTACCTAGACAACCCTGCTGCAGTCCGCTATGTATTCCTCGCGCAATAGCAACAGCAATTCGCCCATAAGCATACCGTCCGTCCGCTCTCCCCTGCGCCACTCGACCCTTCGTAACAATTAATTAATAGAAACGCCGGAGGGGCACTCGCTGCCATAATAGAGCTTATGAATGAGGCCGCACAATAGGCAGCGGTGCAGCGGCGTATTGTAGAAGCAGTCGGTTTCAGCTGCGTTGGCGACGGCGGGTCGAGGTGGACGTTTGGCCCTCGCAGGTCACGACTCCTGTCAACCCTTGCCCTCGGCTCCCCCCCCACCTCGCCCTCCCACAATCCTCCCTCACGGGTCGCCGCTCTGAATTGGGTTAGATACCGCGCTACTCCAAACACTTCAGGCGACTTTTGCATGGGTTGAGTCTGTAAATTATATATCACACACTTTCTAGTAAAGATGGACAATTTAATCAGGATTCATACAACCAACAAGTATTTCATACGATGATTCGAAACATATTGTTGATTATTAAACCGATTATTTTAGGGATCGGTTAAATTTGACAATTTTTGGGACCAATATTAAATTATGTTGAATTATTTTTTCAAAACAATTTCCCTGCTTGTTCCTAAGATTTATGTAAAATAACATCTTCATCAAATTTCAAGACTTAATAATAGAAGAAACGCTGTAAATAATGAACCAAATGTCAATGACGTTGAAACGTTATATTAATATTTTTGAATTGCGATTTGTACTTGCAACACATACTTTCAGTTTATAATCAATTAAAATTTATTTTAAAATTAATCAATTTTTGCTTTGATTGATTAATTTAGAACGATAAATCGATTAATTCATATCGTACAAGTTAACAAGGGAATTACAGACTAACGGATTTTTTATAATCGGTCTTGACTACGGGGTGTAAAAATATAGATGTATCTAGGGTGTACAACGTTAAATGAAATACGGATAACGAATGTATTTCATTCTTCTTTGAATATTTAATATGAATAAAAAAGTAATTACACGAAAAATAAATAATTACATGCAATTTGTCTTTTTTTAAATTTATTCATTTTTTATGATACGGCAAAAGTTAAAAGATTTAAACTGAAAAAAATAACGTATATTAATGAACTAATCATCATTGTTGATATTGTTTACGTCTAAAATCATAATTTAATTAAAACATTTATTCCGATCCTTTACGTAGACATTTTTTCTTGAATATCACAAAGCTACAACAGTTACTTAACATAACAGATTAAATTAACTTATTTATGTACTACAATTACCTGATGATGACAGTAAACAATTGAGACGTTATTGTATTCAATAAAAGTTGTCTACATAAATTGAAATAAATAATCACCATTCTAAAATAAAGACAGTTTCTGAGTTACGTCGTCATGGATACTCGAATGCGCCAAAGAGTATCTCTCGAAATCCAACCTCTATCTTTGAATGACTCCAGGCATTATCCTCCATGAGCGAATGTGTGTTTGAGATGAAATGCCAATATCGCGCGGGCACTTCTCATTCTCAGTCGCTCTCCTTCTCTGACCTTTTGACCTTTAGAGTGAATTTGTTCCCCGAGTTCACTGTATCTAACATCCTCCAGACCAATGTCGGTTATGTTCCTTACATTTCCTGGCAACCCAACATCTTGCCATCCCAAATTATTTGCCCTAAACCTATTGTAAGGTTGAACAGGATGTTGTATGACTTGAACCAAGTTATAAAGACCAAGTCACTGTACCAAGTCATAAAGAATATATGAAATAAAAGCACTATATAATAAAGTATATAAAAATGTAAATGAAGTGCAAATACAAATGCGATCACTTTATGTGCGCGTTGAAGGGCAACAGAATACGTAGAATGAAAGGGGAATATAAAATAGGTATTAAATATTCATTCAATTTGTGTTTTAATTAACTAGTTAATAGCATTAAATTTCATTAATATATTAATTTATTATTGAATATGCGATGTAGAAAACCAATCTCTAAAAAACATAGTTACTTCTTTTTTGTCGTCTTCGTATTCACTCTTCTCTTGAAAGTATTTTTTAGATAAATTCAGTTTTATGGCTGTCAAAAGTTAGTTGTTTCTCGAAAAAGTGTCTGCTGTACGGTTTTTGGAGAATGAAATAATATTCGCAAACCTATGTCTTCTAAAATTAAAACTAAACAATCTTCCAACAGTTGTTATATTCTTATTTTTTTAACATATTTGAATGATTTTTACTCTGTATTACTTTACAACGTACTCAAATTTTTAACGTTTTGTTATAATAATAGGAGTTCTGTTTTTAACTCTGGACATTTGACACCAACAGTAATGAAAGAAACTCCTCTTGATTGTCTTGTCGCTGACTTTCATTATAGAATCGATTTTCTTATTATCCTTTTGGAAGCAGGATTTTGTCTAGTACAGTAATGTACAGGTTCTTCATAAGTATCTGCTAACATGTATCTAACCTAATTACACGAAAGCAAACAGAGCATAATGTCATGTTTTTTCTGTACTCAAGATCGTATGGGTTTTTTTTGTTCTAAGCCGTACATTTAGAAGGGATGGAGTCAAGAACTTGCTTCAGGTAAAAAATTAGTTTTCATATTTCGACCACATTTCCTATACACATTTTAAAAGAGATATTGGAATGTATTTAATTATTTTATAAAAAACCTGTATTAATTTGATTATGTTATCCTGAATTAATTAAACACATATTTTTAATGTATTTATTAATATGGAACATATAATTTTATACAAAAATTTCGCGATGAAATTTTATTATACTTAAAAGTATTTCAACCGTATTAATTAAAAAGTTCAATTTTTGAGGAATTTCAGACAATTGATAATTAATCGTAACTACTGAAATCACTCAAAATTTAATATCATTAATAAAAATAACATAAATAGCGCTGACTCGCAAACGCTGTTTCTACAAAGTCCACCTTGTGAATCAAAGTCCGTTTCCATCTGAGAAAAATCGGAGAAAAACTCGAACCGAGATGGGTTCTCAAATTGAAATACTTCTGAGTTTTTTAAACGCTTGAGGTTGCCTTTATGTGAATTCTCGGGATATAAGAGGACTATTTTGTGACGCACCAAGAGCAAAAAGGAGAGAAGGACGACTCCCATCTAATCCTAGGCTTGAGTCCTTTAGCGCAGCGCAAATAAAAGAAAGCGATGTCACCAGCGCTACCAGCGAGCAGCTCATGAAGTAAAGGCTCAGTGGACAAACGTTTGGCTGTAGATGACGAAAGTAAGACGACATTGTGAGTTTAGTTAATTCAAAATAATAATAATAATAATAATAATAATAATNAGTGATGAGTTTGGGAAAAGTCACTATATTGTACGACCAACAGATTCACACCGATCGCACAATAGCAGCTAATAGACGAGATATAGTTATTCGTGACTTCGAGAGCAAGCATTGCCATTTAATTGATGTATCAGTGCCAAGTGAGGAAACATCAACTTGAAGGCTGCGGAGAAAACACTGAAATATAAAGACTTAGAGATTGAAATCGCCCGCATGTGGAATGTGAAGACTTCTGTGATCCCAAATATAATTGGTGCCCTTGGCGCAATACCCAGGGATTTTATCAAATGGCTGGCTCAGTTTCCTGGAGCCAGTAGAGATTGTGACATTCAAGACATTGTACTGTTCGGAAGTGCGCATATTTTGCGAAAAGTGTTATAAGGCACTCCCATTTCTAAATCTGCCCCTTAGGAAGCTGGATGTGACCCGGAGCAGATGAAAATATTTTACCTACACATAAGATCGATTAATTGTGAAGAATGTGAATAATAATAATAATAATAATAATAATAATAATAATAATAATAATAATAATAATAATAAAGAAAAAGTTCAGGCCTGATACGAACAAAATGACAGGGATAGGAAAAAGGAAGTTCATATCAATATATGTCCGAAAATGGACAGTTCGTTCACAAGAAAGCAATTAATACAAGTGCATCACAAGGTATTAATTTATTTATCTACGGTGTTAATGTATTCCCAACGAAGATGGCAGTGATGAACAACTTTAATCTGTCCGTCGAAGTTGTGTGATTTCATATACGTCGGAACACATGGTCCGATCAAGCCGAGGTGGTTTCCAGCAACGGTCAAGCACGTGTAAACCATAAATTAATAAACTATTATCGTGCATTATTATTATTATATAAAGAACCAGGTCATGAGCTGTTATACATCTTTATCTTAATTGTAAGTACATTTGCCCTTGTTTTATTATATCATTGAATCTTTGTGTTGTATATTTTATACCTTTGTAAAACGTTTAAATATTTTTTATTTATGTAGTCTTGAGAAGGGCTACCCATTTAAGAGTCCGAAACGTCGGAAATAAATATAAAACTTGGCCGGTATGTTCAAAAGAAAATATGTTATTATTATTGGTAATTTAGGGCTCGCCAATAACTAGAACATTAAAGCCCTAATACCATGCAATATGTAATGTATAGTATTAGTACATTTTTGCTCCTTTTTTTGTCAGGTATAACCCCTCCAAATTGGACCCGTTAATAATATCCACTTTGTATATCTTACTTCGTTCATATACACTTTGTTAACCATTACAACGTTCCAACCCTGTTTGGGACCTTCGTTAGTTCTGACAAATATTGTAACAACTTAACAAAAACATCATAGTTTTGTGAGTACATTCGTATAACTAATCAAGACGTGTGAGACATCCCTCAATGTACAATCTTATACAGCTCTTAGATACTCGNTGTGAGTACATTCGTATAACTAATCAAGACGTGTGAGACATCCCTCAATGTACACCTTATACAGCTCTTAGATACTCGAACACCTTGTCCTGACTGGAAAACTGAAAATTTTGCATGAAAAATACACCGAATATTCGCAATTTTTGATACGGGATCTATACAATTAAATAGTATATTCTAGGATCAGCTACAATTTTTTATGAGAATTGTAAAAAAGGAACCATTCTTCTATTTGCTTAACCATCCCTTTGAAGATATTCAAAATTAATTTTGGAAAACAATGCGATTCCTGGAGCATACGAAAACCAGGATAACAATAGTGGAATGAGTAGAACAATTGAAGGGGAAAAAATGAAGGGTTCGTAAGGAGAGCTGATTAGGAAGGGGAAGTAAGTTGAAGCAAACCCTCTTCCCTTCAGAACAGTTTCTCAAGTCTTCTACCACGTTCACTTCTGCATTGCTTCACAAATTGCCCATCAGCGCGCTTATTTAATACTCGGTTAACTCCTGATTAACATGCGAACCGCATGCGAAATATCAACGTCACTAAAACACCCGCCTTCGTACCCGGTAAGCTCTTAGCGAAGTCTCCGATTCGGAAACCAGAAGTAGCTGTGACACAACATGTTATGGTTTGTTCGTACGGGAAATATGTAATTATTCAATACTAGCTGACCTGACAGGCGTTGTCCCGTCCAAATTTCAATAAATTTTCAGTGATCGTTCTGTGAATTTGTGAAAAGCTATTTTAAATGTGTACACAAAACAAAATAAAAATGAGAAAAAACGTATTTCTGTGATCATTGTATTTATTAACGATTGTGGCCATGGGTATTCAATTTGAGAAGTAGTACATTCAGAAGTACAATGGGAAATTTTTACATACAACGAAAAAATCTGAGAAACAACAAAACCAAAAAAATCTACCAAATATGTCGTTCCTGTCGTCAGTTATGATCGAGATTCCATAGAAAAATTATGATTTTTGCAGTTTCTCCGAATTTTTCGACTTTCCTTTCTAATAGTCCCGATTTTTTTCCTGAAAACTTTTTCCAGGA
>NNCF01129574.1:2684997-2732117 GCA_002313205.1 Laupala kohalensis
TTTTTTTTATTATCAACGTTTTTGTTTCCTGTCTTTCAAAAAAAGTTAGATACATTGTGTGTTTCTTCTTTATTATGTAAAACTCCTATTCAGAATTTTGATTTTGTAAAAAATAATTCGGAAATGTTCACCTAGTTCATTTACTTGAGCAGCCATTTTTCAATATGCCGCGCAAATAATATCTTAAAATGTCCCTATTTCAATGTAATATTTTAGAAATTTTACTTGTTTTTCAATATGTATATTAATTTTGTTTACAATATAACATATTTCCCACAATCTAATATACGAAACAAAAAAACAACAACATAAATCATCAATTCCGGTCGTATAATGAAAACTGAAAAAAAAATCTGAATTTTCTAGTAGATATCAGCTCTATTTAGTGCGGATTGTATATACATTTATATACCTTTGAACAATTAACTAGTTTGCAATTTCTCCAAGTATTTTATCCTCAGTATATTATCATTCTTTAACGAAATACAAAGTTAGGTTGTGAGGAATGAAGTTATGTATATTTGCAGCAATATCTCACTTTGATGTATGACGTTTATTTTTTCTATCCGATTGTTAATGCTTTACAAATTTTGCCCTTACATAATCTATCTCGTGTAAGTTGATAATTTTTAGTTAAATTAGTGTGCTATAATTGATTTATCACGAGTTGGAAAGAATATACACGACGATTAATACTTTCTAATGTTTGTGAAACATTTATTGTTCCATCTTACCCAGTAGTGTTCTAATAATACTCTTTTGGGTACTGGCTCTGAAGATGAAACAATAAACGTTTCAGAAAGTATTAATCGTCATCTTTATTCTTGTCAACTCGCGACAAATCAATTTTACCATAACCTATTTCTTCCTACAATATGATACCTTTATTTAATCCGGTGACTGTTTCTGTTAAATATAAAATACTATCCGTGTACGTTGGCTGCCTCGTCCATACCACTGTATAAAATAGAGAGAGCGCTTGTAACCTTGCAGAATTAAGCGCGCATTAAAATGTATTTTAAAATTCATTCCTGTCTGCGTTGATAATAAAACTTCCATTAGTTGGAATAATGGATATGCAACGGGAAGCATATGAATTTGAAGCTTTTGTATAAATAATATTTCCTGCCTCACGCGAGCGAAAGCTCTCATTGAGGTCACACGGTTCTATAAAACAGTTCAGTTATGTAAAGAAGTTACCATGATGAATTAACCCTAAAATGGTACTTGTTTACGACTCGCCTCACAAAAATTGTTTCCCATTTTCACAATATTATTTTCAACAGAATGGAGGAGAAAAAGGAATTTAAAAACTTTTTTTTTCTATTTTTTTTCGCGTGACGCAGTACTAACATTGTTGTGGTCTAGTAGTAGCGTCTTCGCTTTCTGAGTCGGAGAGCGTGTGTTCAAACCCTGCTCGGTTGAAGCCGACAAATGTCTGTTCGGTACCACAAGTTCCCCGACGACGCAACATCTCTCTTTCCAAATTTCCTTACCTAAGTCACGGTTAGGTGATACAGCAGCCCCATTGGCCTTGCCCTCGCCATAAAACATGAAATAAATAGTATATTACGGGGAATAAGTCAATAAGAGAAATTAAAATATCTCTGTTTTTCTGGAAATAATTTTTGGACTAAAATATATCTTTTTTTTTTTTACTTTCAATAGTAGCTGTATGTACACTGCATATAAGAAAGCAATGTTCATAGCGGAGTGCCGAAATAACGATCAAAGCCAAAGTAACTAAAAATCAACGGGAAAACGCGCAGAGAAATAATGATTTTCCTGTATAATTTACCAATGGGAAAAAATGAAATGAGCAAACCTTATGCTTCGATATATTAATTCCTAAATAAATGAATTAAATAATAATGTATTTAAAATAAATGTTAAGTGTCTTCGATTATAATAAATTCGGGATCTGTTTTCTCTTTTAACTCATCAACACTAACGTGTGCCAAGTATATATCTATAAAACAACATAACAAATTATTCATAAATAGTATTTGCATTTCGTATGAAAAAGATATACTTGTATGATGTTCACTTGTGATTTCTTTTCTGTTCAAATCTACTGAATGTTATTTGAAATGTCGCAAAGTCTAATTGAATAACTTTCTCTTTTGTGCCGAGATTATTATATTACGCTTAAGCACAATCAATTTGTATGATTCTCAAACGTATCTATATATTTGAAGTTGTTGAATAATTAATCTGGTTGTACGTTTTTCTAAAAAATATTTAGACAAAAATTATCTAGAAACTATGTCGCAATTTTCTTCATGCACGAAACATAACATATTGTAAGTTTAACAGAAACGACAATGATGTTGTAAATGAAGAATATTAACTCCCTCAATTCCTCCCTCATTCAATTGTTTCCTTATTTGCTGCCATACTTCAGCTTTCGTTCCACCTGTCCAACCGTGTTGCGCATTACCGCAATGCTTTGTATCGCGTGCCACATATAATTAGTAGCCATGGCAACACGCGGCGCGATCAAGATATCGGAAAAGTAATTTGAGCGCCGGTCGCCGCTCGACGAGAAAAGACAACTCAAAGGCGACACGTTCTACGCTTCCACTACGACCCCTCGCCCCTCCGTCCCAACCTCCCGCCACCCCATGAGGGATATATTGGGTTGTATATGTGTCATTATCCATCTTTCTCCAAAGATGAGATTTGACACCCATAACAATGATTTGTTCAAAAATGTCTTGGTCGAGCTCCTTTTTTTAACGGCATGCCACGTCGTATTTTTATATCAGTGCGAACTTTCCGTCGAGAGAAATTTTCCTCGCATCGCTCCCGCGCTAAGCTCCCGAGTCCCGGTCGGGATCGCATATAAGTGATGCATTATCTGTTCGGGAGTCTTGTAGAGTCTTATGCACATATACCCCGTGGAGGCGTGATGCGTCCACAGCTTAACCCTTGGGGATTATGGAGAGGAGTTCATATATATCAGCTGGTACGTCCTCTTAAAGGACTGAGGGGGGTAGACCCTTTACTTTTTCGCAATTTCGAAAGAAAAATAACAAAAGAGGAAAGTTTGTCGCGTCGTTATAATCGATAACTCTGAGAGTGCATACACAGAGAAATGGTTATGGAAAGAGTTAGTTCTTGCGATGAGGGTAGGAGTTTAGAATTGAAGGAAGGGTGAAAGGACGCGATTGTCTTTGGGTGGTGGTGGTGGTGGTGGTAGGGGAGAAGGTCCCCTTTAGAGTGGGTTTAAAGGAGGGATAGAACAAAAGAAGTTTGGGTGGGAGTGATGACTTATGCATTGTCCGGGCCGCGAGTAATCTACTCCGTGGGGTGGGCCTCATTTTCGTTTCTTTACCTCCTTTCCGTATTCTCCCGCTTTTCCTCCCCCTCCCTTCCCTTACTTCTTCCATACTGCTCATCCCTCCCTCCACCGTGAGCGGAGCCTGTGACGAGTTTGTTTAAATAGCGAGATAATGAGCATGGGCTTCTATACTCCCTTGAAACGCGGACCTTGTAGAAAGAGAGTCGGGGACGAGGTAAAGACGTTGGTCCTTGCTTGAGGGAGCGAAGAAACGAGGAATGGTGCTTCTCGCCCCCTCACCCCCACGCCCCCTACCATGGCGTGATAATGAGGGGCCAAACTCTCCGTCGCGAGTAGCGGCAAAAGAAGCGCATGAAACATTGATCTCCATAAGAGACGAATGCGCGCGGAGAAATTTTCCCCGAAAATGCGTGCGAGCCGGAAAATATGTCGAATGAAATAGGAGAAGAAGAAGAAGAAAAAGGTTGTGTTACTGAGATGGAAAGAACGGACGCGAAATATACTGTTTAGAACGAATGGGAACCACCGAAAAAATGAATTATTTTGTTTGTAAATGGATCTACTGGGTGCGTAACCGCGAGTTTGTCTTCATCTAGGTCGTTTGCGAAGACCGAGCAAGAGCCCCCTCGGGATTTGAGTGAAAAGAAGGAAAGGAAAAATGAAACAACGGCAATGGGGTTGAAGCAAAGTGAACTACGCCACTAGTCAAAGAAGGGATAATGAATACCACGTTAAAACCACAGTAATATAAGAAGTTTTAATTTTAATTAAATGGGTTCAGAAAATTACTTTTCGTGATTATCGTACGTAGTAAACTCCGAACTGAAAAATTGCAGGAATTACGAGATAAATTCCAGAATTAATTTATTTTACATGTTACAGTAACATGTAGATAATTTTCATATCTTCTACAGCATTATTATTCTTATGTTTTATACCCAGAAATTAATTTCATAAATATACATGTTAAAATAAATAATTCGAAATAATTTGTTTTGTTATTAATTAAAAAACATTATCACAATTACAATGCACCAAAACTACGAATTTAAGAACAAACATTTAGAATATCATAAACCTAACAGTGACAGAAAGCAGTGGCTGTAAAGAATAGTATTTTTATCTTCGCTATTTCATTAAAGTGACTAAACTGAGTGTTTTTATAGAACGCTATAATTCCAGTTCTGTCACGGAATGACACAGTGAACACTATCTCAAATAAACTCATTGTTTCATTTTGATAGTGGTTTGAGTATGACACCCTTCTAATTATCAGAAAATATTCTTCTGTGTGACACAGAGAACCATTTGAGACTTTTATTTTTCACGATAGAATACAGATACAAAGAAAGAACCGAAGAATTGTGTAAATAGACTCGCAATTCATTTATTTAAGAAAACTCTTGTAAATAATAATAAGGGGTAGAAGAGAGAGTATCTTGAGATAAGGAGTGCCTTAATTTATTTTGGGTTCTTTGCATGTTATTCATATCCACACTTAAGAAAAGTGCAAGGGAATGTCTAAAGCAGCCAGCATTAAATAAAATGATTTCATTGCGATACCTTTTGTCTTCGGGAAGATGGTACTAAAATTCGTTCACCAATAAATATTGAATCATACTGTTTTGTAAATGGAGTTTTCATTATACTTCTCGTTTATTCATTCAAAATTTAGTGAAAGTTTTAATAAACACAGCAACGAAAAATATTTGGAGACTTGAAGTTTCTAACTAGTTCATCACTAACAATCCTTTATGTGCTAGATATGATATGATTCTGTGTAACATGTAACATGACTCATATTTTTTTAATAATCTGTTGTTGTCAGGTTTCTAAACATTCACGGGACATATTAAAAAAATATTTTCATACGTACAATATTTATGTAACCTTTTTCGTTTTGAAACCCTTTAAGTGCATTTTGACAAAACGTATTATTATATTGAATGTAGAATATAGAGTTCCAAATGTTTTCAATCTCTTTCAGTATTTCAAAATTTCAGGGTAATTTTAGGTCTCTGATATCTGGACTATATAATCTAACATATTAATAAGAAAATTATTTCCTAATTGGTGCTATGAAAAGAATTAACTAATTACGTAATTTCTACTGAAAAAAAATAAAAATTTGTTTCGGTGTCGTTCCTATTCCTTTCACAAGCGGAAATAAAAATAAATTTGAATAATATCTCAGGAAGGAATATGAATATTAAATTATATCTCAATTCTTAACTCCTATATATTACAGCGATGTAATTCAATTTCTGGCGGTACAAACGCGGGGTAATGCAGAAAGAGATAATCAGTATTCTCCGAACAAAATGTCGAGTTTCCACAGAAAATATTCCTTTGTGTCCGTTCCCACGTAGGGGCTCATATGATTCTCCGATGTATATTCACGTACCCTTTCAGCTCGCAAATTCCCTTCGTCCGAAGCAACTTAACCTCACATTTTCCCTTATTGAACCTCTCGCTACGCAACCCTACGTTTATCCTCCAGCATCACATGGAACGAAATTGTATAAAAAGAGGAACCTCTCCCTCAGCGGAACTACGGGCCACCGGACGAGCTAAAACTCTCGAATTTCCCTAAACGTTGAAATAATGATACTCCGAGATGTTTCGTATTCATCAGAGAAGCCGTCTGCTGCCAAAGGTTCTGGGGTGGGGGCGGATAGAGGGCGGTGGGTGGGGTGAATACGCAATCGAGGGTAGCACCACCAGCGGCAGCCTCTTGGGCATCTCTTCGTATGCATGCGTGCCCGGTATGTATGCAGTGGCTGTATTTCGGCATAAATTCTTCCACTACCCTTCTCGCGCAATGTTGAATTTTCTTCTTTTCTTTATTTCGGGCTTCGTTTTTTTTTTCTTCCTTTTTCCGGCCCATTTTACTTTCAAGCGGCCCGTATCATATTGTCTTCGCGAGGGCGTGACACGCCTGCCGATGCGTTGCTGTCGGAACCGATACCCAAAATATACAGATTTCTTCTTTTCTCTCCCGCGAGTTGGTAAGCCTGCTTCGGTTAAAGACAAGAGATGCAAGACTTTTCCTCTTGAGTCGGTCTCGTCTTTATGTCTCCCTAATTGGAAGTGCGGGGAGTGGGTTGTGTTTTGTGCACTTTTATCTGCGCTACACGGGTTGAATCTAAAGATTATAAGGAAATAAAGGCGAAGGTAATTTTTGTGATACCGCGGGCAGTAGCTGTTTCCTTCCAAATGAACGGGGAAGTCCCGAGGGCGAGACCCGTTTCTCTTCGTCAGCACGAGGATTCGCGTGGAGTTTCGGCTTTGCTCTTCGTAGCGTGGGGTCTGGAGGCCTCGAGGTCTTTTCTCTTGGAGGTTTCGTCACGGTCGATCACCTCAGGCTGCATCTTTCTTGTTTTCGCTACAGAAACATAAGACTTCTTGAAGAGATAAGTTGAAGGAGATGAATAGCTTTACTCAAGTATGTACGGTTATTAGTTGTAAAATATTTGGAGAAAAAGATAGTATCAACATTAAAATTACTTTATAATTGTTCTAATAACAAACAACTCCACACGTTAAATAATGGGTAGGATAACAAGGTTCGAAAATGTATCCTTGTTTTGAAGCTAAACAGAAAATTACATTTTCTTAAATAATTGTAGAATATCGTAAATTTTATACAAACAAAACCAATTACGGAAAGTATTATTTAAATGAGCTAATAGTAAACTTTGTTTTCTAAAATTAATTAATACAAGAGGAATGTTTTTTTTACATTTATAAATTGGTAAACTTCTGTTTTTTTAAGCCACGAACAAGTTTTTTGACATGATTGCAAACATTGAAACACTTCCATGATGTTCGTCTTTTACAAGGAACTATACTAAATATCTGCCTTGGAGTCAACATCTACCGAGGTTTTGTTAAAAGTTCATTATGAAAATAAAGGATTATTTATGCTCGGTTAACAATTCTGAAATGTGTACTGAATTTTATTTCCTTTCATATCATTGCAGTTTTGCTCCGAAAGCCGTGTCCCTGTTCCACCCGCGTCCTCGTTCTACGTTCTTTAACTGATCAACAGAGTCGATTGATTCCAAATAGAGCTTTAAGGAATGCTCGAGACCCGTTCTGTGCTTTATGGATCTCTCGGAGAAACGATTCGTTTTATTCCCCGACACCTCCCGTTCCAGCGACGGCGCTCAATTTCCCGTAAATTTTATTCATGCAGGTACCTCACCTACTCTCATTCTCCGAGCTCCGTTTGCATGCGGCTCGTTTGCAATTAGAACCACGCTTCGGGTCAACTTTTTCTTCATGAATTTGAAATTCTCATTGTGTTTGCTTCATTATGTTTTTATGGAAGGTTCGCAATCTGCATATGCCGTAGGGTATCCGGAGCGGAGGGGGTTGCGACTGGATATTTGGGAGCATGAAGACGCCACTCAGACGGCACCAAAATTGCGTAATACGCACAGCTTAAATTTCATGAGTTCCAGAAATTTCCATTCTAATTTGATAGAAATTTATTTTTGATTTACCCAAATTTTTATTGATTGTTTTGCCATGGCAAATAATATTTCATCTTCATGTATTCTTCTTCAAGTAGACTAATGAGAAATAAATTTTGTCGAGTTTTCGTAAGTATTTTGTGTTTATATTTTTCCGTCGTAATATCAACACACGGTTCTTTTTTTCTTATTGATACTGTTTCTTGAAATTAGTTTCTGTTCCGTAATGTATTTTCTTCTCTACAGACTTTATTTCAGAAATGAGTCCGTGTTTAAGTGATAAAATGATGGAATTTAAAAATCCTTACTCATTAGAATAATCCTGTGACGTCCTGTGTTTCTTATTAAATACTAAATTAAATCGTTTGGATTTCTCAAATTCTAGTTCTATAGGAATGGAGAAATATTTCTATGGCTGATGAATATAAGTCTTTATAATTTTGCGTGTTGAATTTTTCTAAGGTTTATTACATTTCTTCTTTAACAGTGTGATGCAATATCTGATGATTACAACATGAACAATAACTTGTTCTTCAATATGAGTTATTTCTGACTCCTCTACCACAGAATCTTGGTGACATTGGAATATAAAACGAATTGTTTTGTTCCTCTATTCCCAATAAAGATGAAGATGCCACTCAATGAACTTCAATATTCTCTGCGTAGATAAATCCGTAGTCCGAATTTCTTAGACTACTTTCCTCTTTCAGAGATTTCAAAACGTGCCAAAATCTCGCCATTGCCAAAACCTCGTCATTGAATTCTTAGATTTTGACATTTTGACGATTAAAATACTTCTGTGCATTAAGCATACACGAAGAAAAAATAAATAAGATAGTACACATTTTGTTCCTTTAATTCTTTGTTCAAATCAAAATCAGCGTTTCTAATATGTATAATCTGAAATTATTCAAACTTTTTCTGGTAAAGCTCTGATTAATGACCAACGACATTTTAGCTATAAAATATAACTTCTTGTTGCGCTGAATATTAAGATGAAACTATTCGATTTTAGTCAACATGAAAGGTTTTTCGTGTAGAGGATCTGAAGTTGAAAATAATCCATTGAACGTAGGCCGAAGAGAACAGTTACGATAGACATTGAAATCGTAATTGGATCGTAAAATTTTAAGAGTAGCTACGAAAGTGGATGTTTCCGCCGACTAAAAAGTAATGAATTCATAAGAGGTTAAAATGTTATGTTCTCGTGTATTTTAAATTTCTACTCAATGCATATGAGCTGATAATGGGGTGCTCTTCTTTATCACTTCGATATGTTCACGCTTATTTATCTCGTATTTGCGCTTTGAGGTATGATCCCTGTTAATATTTGTTCAAAAAATTGTTGGTTTTATGTTCATCGATTGCAATGCTTTGCTTGTTCAGTTGCTATCTACATATTCAATGCCTATTTCCTTCGAAAACGTAAAAAAATTATCATTTTTACAATAAGTTATTTACGAGTATTTATTACTTGAGTCACTTGTTATTTTACGCCATAAAATTAAATACTCGTGTACGTTTTCCATTTTTAAATTTATTTAACCTTTCTTGCTCTACATGCCAGAATCGGACACTTTTACAAAACGTGACATAAAAAGTTGGGAAGAAATGGAATAAAAACAAAGGTTCATTAAGAGAGAGATTTCCAACTTGGGAGGGGGAGTAAAAGAAGGGGTGGGCCGATAACATGTCACAAAATTATATCCTACGTTTACTCCAAATGATGTCTTAATACCTCACGACCTTACAGAGACTGAAGTTAAAGCTTCACTTATTCTTTACATTTGTATTTTCCTTACGAACATACCAAGTTTTGACCCCTCAAATAGGTCGCCCTTCTCACGTTAATAATAATAATAATAATAATAATAATAATGAGAAAGCACAATTCAACTACAATAATAATAAATGCAATAATGAAAATATACAACACTAAGATTCAATTATGTAATGGAAAGAGGGCACATGTACTTACATTTAAAACAAGAGATGATACCAAGAAAAATGACTAAATCTTGTTGCTACACACATCACTTTAATGCGAGTGTACTTAGTTAATCACGTTACTAACAAAAATAAGGCTCCGGATAATACGCCGAAATAATTTAACTTTGACTGGTATGTTCGTAAGAATTATTTTTTGGCAGTAAATCAATCAGTGGTTACCCATTATTTATAGATTAACATTTTAATATTATTTATATTATTTTTTTGTTTTAGTATTAGGTATGTTTATCATCAAAAAATTGTTTTCAGATTTTGCGACTGTTTACTCCACGGTTAACCGAGATATCTCTCACTGGTTTGCTCATTAATTTAATAACGTGTACACACGCATTTATATATTTTCACGTCACTTACATATTCGGGGAAATATGTAACTTCAGATGATACAAGCCACGTCACTCTGCTGCGATTTACGTTCGTGAATTGGCCTTGACAGTCTGAAGTCGGTGTCATTCTGCGGTCCACTCTTCCGTCAGCGGGCGCCACCTCTGCAACCACAACGGACTCCGCTTCACGCTGCACGGTTATTAAAAAATTCTCTTTTTCTCTTCTCATTAGTGGCGCCACTACCGCCGCCAAGATGAACTTGGACAGCTCTGGTATTTTCATTGCATACGTGATATCATTCCTGAAAACTCGCTAACAATTCACTTTCTCATTGATTTTCCCTTGATTTTTAAGAATTTAAAATGTAAAATTATTGTTCATTTTTCCTCGTCTTTTTTATGGTTTTACACGTCAATTTTAGAACGGTACTTCTTTTATTGTCGTAGATTAAAGTAGCTTCCTGATAAATATATGTAGCCCTCTTTTCTACTTTAAAAGGATATAATAATAATCTTGAACTCTAATCAGAGCGTACTCAAGCCGTCCTTTATAACCTTCAATATTTAGATTCTGTAGTTGCTTGGGTTATTTTTTATGTTGAATCCATCTTTGTTGAGAAACGAATAGTTAATTCTCTTTGCGAACCACTCAGATTGTTTCATATCTCTTCAAAATGCTCAGCTCATTAATGTTATTTGATATGCGATAAATATTGCTATCAAGCACTGCTATTATATTTTTAAAGGATGTGCCAAAGCTATTTCTGTCTTTTATCTGTCTCACTTTACTATGAATGGTATTGGATTGTAAAACTAAGTAATGGAAAGTATATCCTACTTTCACTTCGTTTTTTTGCAACATAGACACTTAAATTCAAATTCATCGTTGACACTATGAATATATGACTCTTCCCTGCTCAATACTTGCTGGTTGTAAATTCAAATGTACGATAGAGCAGTATCTAGAAACGAATTAGACATGACTGGTTGAGTTGTTATTTTGAAGAAGCCAAGTAACACGGTTCCACATTGCCAAACATCGATTGCTTGTTCGCAGAACGTTGAGTCGATGTTATTGTAATGGATTTTCTGGCACTTTTAAGCTGTTTTCATATGCGGGGAGACGTGTTTTTCTGGGATTCAAATAATGTATGATACTTTGCTCGTGGTTATCAATTACCTCTCACTCTATCATAGAATATCTTCCGTTAACAAACTCTATTAGAATTAAACACCACAAAGATGATAAATAAATAGTGGCTAAGCTTTTTCCGGTTTACTTTGTCGTAAACGGTTCTCTCTGAATTTGTACGCGTACATTAGAACCTGTCAAATAAAATATTGATGAGATTCTCATTACTGTGTTTTCTTGTTGTGTGTCATATGTCGAACAAAAATCGATTCACACATTTGTTCGCGTGACGGATACTGGATGTAGATATAATGCATTAGAAGGCAAATACTAAGGTGAAATTCCCACTTCTGTTTATCAATTGTTGTACGTACAATTTTTTTAAAACGTACAAAAATGAATTTTCTCTGGCATACAACAATGAAAGACTTCGTTTTAGATTACCACTTTCGCAAATAAATCCTCAAAGAATAGAAAATTATCATTCGTTCATATGCATGAGGTTTTTCTACTGAACACAATCACATCCTTTTGTGTACCCGGATAATCGGGCTTGCTCTGGCAATTTTCTCAGTGGAAAGACTGCACCAAGCATTTTTGAGGTTATGTTTGTCTGTAAATAACATATCCATGATGGATGCTTCGAGTTTATTGTAAATATTGTCTTTGTATGAAAGCTCCTCAGATGAAAAGCAAGAGTTGTACGTTGAATTGGACCTTTCCAGAAGAGAAAGAATTATTAAAATGATGGATTTCGTTTCGTTCACCCGGTTATATAATGATAAACAGGTAATATTGTATTATATACAGATGAATACGAAAACGCAATTTGTTGATTTATTAGTAATTTCTTGTATTCAATTATTATTGCTTCGTCAATATTTGCGGCTAACAGTGCCCATGCCCGAGTCGTGCATCCTACGTGCGGTAAGGATGTTCCATTTACTTGCTACATTCTCCCAGTGGAACGGGGAACTCGGAAGGAGCAATGACGTTTTTGTCCGGTACGAGTGGACGCTCTGTGCAGTAAATGTAAAACACTAAGGTATAAGTATATTTTTCTCCCATCCCAATTTAATATTAAATGCTGTAAATTCGTTGGAGCTTTTTACGCTACATCCTGTTACACGTATTACCTTTTTTATTTGCTTCCGAATTCTCTCGTTCTACTACTACAGCGAGAGATGTATTTTTTGTGGGGAAGATATTGCGTTGATCCGGTGCGCAATTGCTTCGTTGCGATAGAGACCGCCCTCTGGGATGCGTCGCTTCCGGAGACGATGGGAGAATGTTAATCCTAATTAAGGAATAATTACGAGTTATTGGATTCTGGATACCTGACTTGTTCCGCCATGCACGCATCCCGCAGTTCCCTGGAGTTTTAAGAGTCTCCTCGGATGGGTTGAAACAAGCCAAGAATATTTTTCAACTTCATGGATGGGTGATGATCGTAGAAGATAGGTGAGGACGACGAAAATAATTGATCCGGCGTATAATGGAGGTGATGGAAATTGAAGCAATCCAAAACTTCATTATCCTTCAATATCAGATTTGTTTATAATTAATGAATCTGTGGATCATTGGGGATATGATTGTGAGCTTGTGACGAGATGGGATAATGTAACTGAGTGAACCGCAGTATAGAAATCAATGTGAACAACTAATATTACTTTATTTTCTGTGTAAAACGAAATTTTCATTTCGTGTGTCATTATTTTAAATGTGCATCTTGTTATTAAAAAAAACTTTCTCTTTTTATTTGTTACAATAATTGGCATTGTTTGATATGTGTATATCGAAAATCACTTTTTGGTGACTTAAATTTATTAAAAGTTTGGAATTTTAAATTTTTATAGGAATTAACACGAAAAATTACTTTCTAAGAAGGATATTTCAGCAACTTTCGAATATTTTGAAGTTTCATATGTAGATGTTCTACGGAGACATTGAGATGTTGTAATTTATTTCATATGCATGTTTGATTTTCATTATATTTCTCGCATATATTACTTATCATTATTTTTAATCAAAACCTTAAATATTGAATTGGAAATTTTGTTTAGTTGGAGAGTATGCTGTATGATGTATATAACACTGGGTTTTATGTTTTATTAATACTATAAGTGTTTGCAAATGAAATAGTACACTAGATCATCGTTCAATGGGACAATTCAAGAGCACCCTAAGTGACTAGATTCAAAATTTCGTCACCGACTACATTAATGTTCATTTCTTTGTGTTAAAATGCACCATATATCCCATTATATATTGTTCTTTGCTTCACAGTTAATGTTTGAGGATCTTCGTAATTCCTTCCGCAGATCTTCCTATTCATATTTTCCATTGTCGCATAACCTGCTGCAAATACGAATCCCTCGCTAATACCTTGAATTCTTAGCAGAGTACATGTGAGCATTTTAGAATGGAGGTAATAAACATAAATAATAGCCACGTGTTACTAAATAAGCACTCACGAACAATGTCTCAGTGATATGGAAATATGGAACTATAATGTACCTGGAACTTATTCCGTTGAGGCTTTTAATTTTGTACATTATACTTCCTAAATAGCTTTTCTTCTGTCCTTCTCCAAAAATCTCATTCCTTGTGGCATGTAAATGGAAAACTTTCTAAGTGCCATAAATATGTTTTTACAGGAGACACATGAAATTGACTTAACGTCATAATTTATTATGAAATAAATCATCATAGATTGCATGTTTAATGTTGCAAAGGATGGTGATTAAAAAAATAAAATTTCATTTTAATTTAAGGTGTTCTGTTGAATCCATTGTAAGTGCGAAATGACTAAAATATGGAAAGGTGTTCTGTTGATACGGTTGTGTCAAATAGTAAAAATTTTGAAAATGACATCAGTGATTTTCCAAAAAGTGCTTTAGATACCACCCCAAAAAAGTAAATTATATTTGCCGCACCTGATGACCTACATTTTACCTTACCTTGCGTTTCGACAAATTATGGAAATAATATATTATGTTGTTGATTTTTTCGACTTATTATAAAATACATTTTAGCCTCGCGATGATATAGACGCCCAGGCTATCTTTCGACCATCATAGTTGTTCAATCAATACATTTTTATCATAATCCTCATAAAATCATATTCATAATAAAGCAGTCATTTGATTAAATCATGAGAAGACCGTCAATTCAAAAAAGTCATAGCAAGACGGAAGCAACTATCTCTTCATCCTAAGGTCCCTTCTTTTACTACACCCCTCTCTTGACCCTCGCTTCCTCCCCTCAGAAGCGACTGCTGACCTTTTGAACTCGCAAAACCGCTCTCAGTTAACAGCATACGTTTAACAACGCATTACGTACCATTCCCAACAGAATGCGCCAGTTCGGTGTGCGCGCGATACTTTCAGCTATTGTGTTGCCAAATGAATGCGCAATATACGGAGCCGGTTACACAAATTAATATACTGGCATCCGCGCGTAGATCTCCCGGGGAGAGCCCCCAGCTTCCCCGTGCGAGTGTGGGGAGCGTGGGAATGGAAAACAATGAAAAGCCACCGCGCGCCACGTTAGGGGATGGAAGGGTCGTCGAAGAGAATTGCCTGCCTTGGTGGATGGAGTGGAGGGAGGAAGTCTTGTACTGTCGCTGGTGCAAATGCGCTCGCCCTAATGCCTGGCAGTGGTTTGTTGACATCCTTGGGATATATATCACGAGAGACAAAACTATTAGGAGAGAATTGATTGCGTGAATAGTGAATATGTGGAGTGTATTTAACTTCAAACGGGAACTGGTTTGTATTTTCTATTGGAGGAGTATATGTACGCCATGAGGAGTATATGTACATATACAGTACTCCTGTATTAAAATAAAATATATTTAATGGCATAACTTGTTGTAAACAACTTAGAGAATTAATCTGAACAAAATGTACTATAAGGATGTAAAAATCTTTTTAGAGCTTATATTTTGTCGGTAGTGTGATTTTACCTTAGTGGAGTATGTCATGAACCTTTTATAGTCTTTCGAACAAGTTTATTTCAAAAACTTTTTTTTGCCATTGTTCGTACAATTTAAGCAACAGTATTTAAAATATGATTTCAAAAAATATATGAGTTCTTGCATTGAACATTTTCCAAGTGAGTGTTTAAGAGTGGTCAACGAATTACTGTTCAATTTTTTATATTCTCTCCACTGTGTACGTATGCACGAAAAGTTTTCATTCTCATGAAAATGGAAATTTCTACTAGTTGTGGTTACCTGCCCAAGAATATAAAAGACATTATGACATGTTCCGCACATTTCAACTCACGCACATTGTTGTTCTAGTATAGCAGAAAATAGGTAAAAAACAACAAACTTTTCGAAATTTCCTAAAGGCTTGCATTGTCATGGAATTTATATTTTCAACTGGTGGTGGACAATCTTCTGGTTTGGTTTTATAATGCAGAAATTTATATCCAAAGTCAGAAATAAGTTAACAGATATAACAATTATTGTCATTATTTTTCAATCAAAAACAAATCAAAATATTTTAAAATATATTTATGTTCATTGGTTAACTTTTACCTCGGTGAAGGAAATATAAATATGGTGTTGCAGGTCTAGTGAAATAACTCGTATATTTCTTAATATTAAGTTTAGGAGGACCACACGTTGACGGCGACTATAGTCTGTAAATGGTGCCGTTTTCCTTGTCCAACCCTGCGGACCACCACCTACATCACAGCTTGACCCTCCACCGCGCAGGTAGATAAAATGAATCGTGCGTAAGTTGAAATGTTACTTACAAATGCGTTATCCTCAAATCTGATCGGTGATTGATTTGAACTACCCATCTTTTGTGTAGGTAACCACCAGTGCTCATGTTAAGGAAAATGTAAAGGTGAGATTTTTCAAACTTGTGTTTTCATATTTCAATACAGTACTTTACAAAAGTGACTATTGGTCATTACATTTATGGGGGAAATTTAATAGGACCTCATAGTGCTTTTTAATTTAATACATTTTAAATGGTTCAATGTGACTAATTCTTACACTACCTGGAATTAAGACAATTCATAATTTAAAAAATGTAATAAAAAAAGATGACTCACCAAACTGTTATGTAGAACCATGTACACAATTAATTCTCAATTTTGACAATTATTTTTGAGAATTAAAGAGATAGAAATATTTTTCTCTGGTTGTGAATATACATAAGATGTTGATGTGTGTGTGGTGTTTGTGTGTGTATGGGGGGAGTCAGAAGGGACGAAATTCCCCAGTTTTCTCCCTTTAATTCGAACACTGGGACCACTATAGATATTTACCACTAACCTACTGAAGAATTTATCAATCCTTTAGTTATTTTGCTCCTTCTCCAATCCATTTTGTAAGTGGCTTTTTTTTTATATTTTACTGACGCATCAATGTCTCTCGACATTATTCGCAATACATCTTATCACAATCCAAATACCTCAATATTATTATTCTTTTTATTTAACTGTCCTCATCAAGTCCTCTGATTTCCATGTTATTCTTTCATTCCATCTTTTATTTATCTTATTTCATCTATAAGGATTTTGAAAAGTTTGTAACTTTTCTCTGTTCTTATCATTTCTTCCCCTAGCGTTACAGACATTTCTTCTGTTGTCATTCTCCGGATATATTTAGCACGTTCTTCTCCATTGAAGGGATATTAATGTGTGTTTCTTCTCCCTCACCGCTCGTGTACAAATGTACATGCTGTCATGTCTTGTGCAATTTCTTCAGGTAGTTTCTAGTGGAATTCGTTTTAAACCCAACCACTACACATACTCGGATAAAACATTTTCGATTCAAGTTCCTTTTTTTATTTAGTTGAACATGAGGTCCCCCGTCTTTATAGCTTCCACAATACGAGTTCTCTTTCTTGGTTACTTAATGTTGATGGCATGTTGTGCAACTTAGCCACTGCGTTATTATCCTCTATGTTTTCCATATTTCAACTTATCACTGCTTGTTTCAACGCTCCGTATTAACGTATTCCTTGAAAGGTGATATTTGCTCTCTGTTGCAATCAATGTTTGTTTATCTCTCATGTTTAATATGTCTGGTTGGTGACACTTGTTCATGTATTCTCCTGTCGCTTGCTTATATTCGTCACAATAGGGTGTGTTCTGGTGTTTTCTGATGTTTTTTCCCACATACACATCCCTCTTCCCTAGAGCTCGAAATTGCGTCCTCCATGGTATATCCTCCATTCCGTCTCTGTTGGTTAAGCCGGTGGCAGCGATCGCTAGCTTGAGTTCGCGGCGAATGACGCATTGCGCTGACACACCGCCGTCGCCACCGTGTCCGGTGCATCGTGTCCGGTGCAGCCGCGACGGCGTGGCGTCGGCAAAGTTCACACGTGGCTACTCTCTTCGCACGCGCCGCGGCACCGCGCGGCGGTTACGTCACGGGGCGTCCGCTAGAGTAAGTCTGAGTCGATCGATGTTGAAGGAGGGGGAAATACAGGGATCTTTGCGGCTTTATATATTTATTGTGGCTTCTTCTACCGATTACTTCATTTGTTTCTAGTACGGATTATGGTTTGAGATTTAAATCATTCGCGTGTTATTTATTACGGATTCAATATTTGTTCAATCACTGATAAATCTGACAGGTCTCTGAATTGTGATAATAATCCGTAAAAATAATGAAAGGTATTTGACGAAGAGTCTAGTGTTACTTACTACTAATTCAGTTATAGATAAACTTCAGTTCAATAGTTTTATAGCTGTGTAATGACAGTTAAGTTTACTATTTTCATGTTTCAGTTGTGAAATCTGATTCGTGGGATCATTACCTCAAAAATGTTGAATACTTGCAGGTGAATGAAAATATAAATTTGGGAAATTATTGGTTCACTTTCTTTGCGTCTTCCCAATTTACATCATATAAGTAAATGATAAAAGGCAAATAATTGCCAGACTCGTTTTGCCATCTACCGATATAATTTCCCGGCGATAAGAGAAAGAGAATAATGTAATGTGTAGTAGTGTGTACACATCCGTCTTCGTGCTTTATGTCGAAGTGATTTTGATTAAATATTGAATTGTTCGTATCGTATGATAGTATTTGCAGAAAGTGAGAGTTTTAATTTTTAATCGAATTAAAACTGTAGCTCAAATGAAAATTTTACCTAAACGAGTACTCAAACAAATCTTTTTTATATTTGACGTAAACACGAATCTAAAATAAAGTGTCAATACTGGACTGTGACAAAGTGTGTCATATTTGTTTTACGGCACGATGTCTATTTATCTTGCACTCAATATAAATGTATAGCATTTATTTCCCTGACAGTGACAAAAAAAGATTACCCATCATTCTTCATTGTGTGGTAACATTCGATAGCTCTTGCAAATTTATTTGCAACTAGACCCTACTTCGTAACATTTTACGTAAAGTCGATACATTAATCATCTCAAGGGGTGTGTTATTGAAACTTTTAAATTTTTACTATCACATGAATGTTAGTCTAAAATAATCTATGAATTTGGATCAAATATGTTACAAAATTCGGGCGGCGGTGAGTTTTAACGTAGACTTTCAAAGATTCTTCTCGTTGTCTTAAAAATGTATTTTCTTCGGGAAGTAAAGAAAATGTCAAAATAATGCTCTCATACTTTTCTCCAGATTATCTTGCAATTTTACTGATAGTTTTTAGATTTTAGAGAGAAATAAATAGTTCTTCTTTGTTAATTTCCTTTTCTTAATTATTATGTGTCGATGTGAGAGATTAATTCGGGGATATAAAATTACACACATGCAACAAATCCACTCAATTCTCTACTATTGAATTGTATTGTATTTATTTTGTTCCACATCGGCTGTTGGCATATGCATATTCATGATTTTTTGGACTACAAAATGGTTCAGTTCCAATAAAAAGTGCTATTTTGTGCATATGTAGTTTATTTTGTCATTGATATATTGTTTTATTCATTCACCTCTGACTGCCATATATATGTTTGAATGTTTCGTTAAATATTAATGGCCTCCATTGTAGTGGAATTCACCACTTTCAATTGAACGAGCGTAAATCCGAGTAAATACTTCATTTAATTATAATGAAACACCCAGAAAATGCAAATTTATCAACCACTTCCATAAGCTTGTTTCGCTTCATCTGAAAATTACGAGAATGCAATTCCAAACAACTGAACATGCATAAATGGGAAATTATGGAAATAGAATTTACGAGTCACTGGTAAGAAGAAATTCGTATTTTGGTATATTTTTAAATATGGGTTACGGATTTTTAAAAATCGTGGGAATTTCTTCATTTCCGTAACCAATTCCTTAATCATGTATTTTTTCGATATATAATTGTATAATTTAGTGTTCAGTTTTTTAGTTTCTGTATCAACAGTGTTCGGTACTAAACCGTCATCCTAATTCAGGTTTTTCTGGATTTTCCTCGATTGCTTAAGGTAAATGCCGGGATGATTCCTAGATTGCTACTCTAGAGTAAAGTAGAATTTATCATCTAATTATTGTTATTTATCTATGTTTGCTTTGTGTTGTATGAATGGATATTATTTTATATTACTGTTTATGTTTGTTTATTGTATTGTNGTTTATTGTATTGTATTGTATGTACGTATGTAAATATTGGCTTAGTTACCACTGACGGGGGTCAGGCGGAATAGCAGAGTTGATGGTTTGAGCCTCACCATCTAATAAGGCATTTTATTATTGATATTATTATTATTATTATTAAAAATTTCGAAATGGGAAAGTAAAACAACACCAAAATAAATTTAATGAAATAGACGAAATAGCATGTAGATAGATTTGAATAAATAGATATTGTTACGAACGAATAGCCATTCGTCGCAATCATAGATAGTATATAGGGGGGACTCGTGTGTTTCAACGAGCATGGAGAAGATAAAGGTTGAATAGGATTCTTTTTATGGACACGCTTCAGATTCACAAATTCACATTTATTACAAAATAACATATATACATATATTTTCCTAAATCTACAAATGCAGAATTACAAACTTGATCCTGAATTAGCAACTTTAAAGTTACTCGTTGTGAGCGACTAACACTCTGAGAATAACCTTTTCTACAGAGTTTGAATAAATATGAACATAAACCATTGTTTATGTGACATCCCCTTTAATACCCCATTTCCCAATTTATACAGAATTACAAAAATGAATATGAGCAAAGATGAAGTGGGATCGTTAGATCTCCACGGAAAACAAAAAGCCCTTTGGTCTCAAGTTTTTGAGAGCGCCCCACCCCCCCGTCATCAACTAAATGATCATTACAAAGCTACCTGCTTAAATACATTGAAAGTTGGTTATTAAAAACCTTAAATAAGTGCAGGATTTTATATCTGCCGAGAAAGATTCTCGATGTTGTCCTCCCTTAACGTGGAGTATTGGTAGTTCATTGGAGATACTTCCTTGTTGCAACCTTGGTCCGGCTGCTTCGGTCGGAGTGGTTGCGCTTCCCCAGGTTCGGTCTCGTAGCTGTGGAGCAGGTGACAAACTTAGAGAATGTGGTGAACATTTATGTTCAAAGTTGCTTTGATGAAGACGTCGCACTAAATAATAAATAGCACAACAGTTGTATGATTTCCTTAAAGGAAATCATTGTCCAAAAAATTTAGTATGAAACATCTATGTTTCATCGTATCACACGCAGCGTAGAGAGTTTCGTCGCACAACACGGCAACGTAGTCGCGGAGTAGGAATAATACGTAGTAATAGCTTCATGCCACGACGAACGGAATGGAATGGATAGATTCGAATGGATAGACGCGCGTTGAGTGCAGCCGTATATATAGCTGTACACAGAACGTGCGTATAGAGTGCGTTCATTGATACGTACACAGCGAGCGCGTTCAATGTTTGTATGTCATGGAACGTGCAAGGTATTTGCACTTTGGATAAGTATATCGATTGTAGATGCATGGAGCTTATAGATCAAAGAGCGTCTATATACAAGGAATGTGTATATAGACACAGAGTATTTATACACAAACAATAAATAACACACTTCTCATAGAACATGAATAATAACAAAGTACATAATAAATGAGAATGTGGAAATAAACCCTTTACAAACGTTTGGTTTGTAACAGATATACAGGTAAAATGTTGAAGTCTTTCCTAAATCCCTTTGATGTTAATGCAGAGTAGTCAGCTCCGACGAGGCAAATTAAACTAGACGTAATGTTGCGCGTAACCGCGTTTAGTGAGTCTACAACTTGGGAACAGGAGTTAGGCGCATTACGACCCTGAGTGGCAGGCGACAGTAAGGACTGTTGCCTGCCACAGTCAGAGCGACACGTTGACGCTGTTGTTTTGTCTGTTGCAGGTAAGACGCTGCTGCATCAGACATTTACTGGAGTCTTCAAGAGCGTGGGAATGAAGTACAGGTGACGAGTATACGAGTCGTAGGATGATCGTACATTTGACACAAGGATATTTATCCTTTGCTAGGGAAACGTCTTCTATAACACTTAATAAAATTACCCCACATCTTAATTTCTATAATTGTTGTACTATTATTTTTTCATACGTATACATTTGAATTATTTTTTACCGTTATATTTTTCCCATTGTTTTAAAAATATATGTTGAAATAGGAATCGAAACTAACTCAGAAGTTAGTTCTACAGACATAAAATTTGTTCATTTAAACTTGAATGGTTAATGGTTGCAATAATATATACTGATATCGTTTTTAGCTTTTAAAACGCAGCAACCAGTCATTTAAGCAATATATATATTGTTTTAAAATAATTTTTGGAAATAAATTACTTTCCAAATATTACATAAATATATGATTTTAAAAAAATCCATTATCAAATATCTATATAAATTTTTAAATTTTTTTTATGCTAGGTCCCCGAATTTAATATTTTGTTCGCGTTTTGTGTTCTTCTGGCCATTCTGTCTACGTCACGGACAAAAAAGGCTAATTTGTTACAAATTAGTTTGTCGTTCGCAGTTTCTATTATTCATAAAACTAACTAACGTACGGAGTAACATAAATATAAACAAAGTAGATTATGAGATTTGAAAATGATTTGACTCACATTAAGTAGAAAAACTGCCTTAAAGTAATGAATAATTGTGTGCATCCATCCGACGTACTCGAAACTTGTCAGCTGTATAGTTCCTTCAGCTGCCGCTAGCCTGCAGTGCCCAACGAAGGAGAGTCCCGACCGCAAGGTCTGACACTCGACAAGCCGTTGTCGTCCGTCCAGTCGCCCGTAAGTAGGTGCTCGCCTTCAGGCTCTTGACAACTTGCTCGGATGAACTTGCTAAATGGATGGCTCCCGTGCTACCCCGGGCGAATGCGTCTCGTGGGTTGACGGTGTCTTAGGACGGTGACGCTCAGATACGGGATCTTCGTCTTCGTACACGATGTTAATGTTAATGCAGATAACGACACTAGAGCATTTATCTCCAAAATAATTGTTTAAAAAAATTTGCAATAATTTTCCTATACATAATTTAATTAACTCTATTTAAAAACTTATGACCTTTATCGGACTAATACTATACATTTTTTAACCACCTGACGACGACTACAACACAAAGTCAAAACATTGTGAACTTAATTTCACAAAATATATATTATTCGTTCATTAAAACTCGTAATTATTAATTATTCAATTGATTATATTATATAGTGGATGCTAATTGCAGAAATTCCCATAGAAACAGAAGTAATGAGTCTGAAATATATTTCCTCATTTTTACTTCCTCATGACGTAAATGTAAAAAGAAAAATTGCCACAATTTTTGTGCCTAATATTTCACAAGATTTTTTAAACAAGTTAAATTGATTTGAATATATTATTTGTTAGTGATATAGTTCTGTTTTATTTCAATTTTTTTCTACATCTGAAGGAACATTCTATCCCATAACTTCATTTCTTCTTTAATATACATAGTTTATGGACACAAAATTCGCTTTACCTCAAGGTATAGTAATTACTCACGAGCAGTTGACTACAGTTTCAAAGTTCAAAACTGGTTTGTGAAAGTATAAAGGATAAACTTCTCAACTTCGTATTTTGGACGATCATCTTCAGTGGCACGTGAATGAGAAAATACATTGGCTCTCGCTCACGTTACATAATCATGGGAAACAAACAATGGTAGAATTATAAAATTATGTAGCTCTGATTTACATCTGACAAGATATTCAAAATCTTGTAATTTCCTCATTAAACAAATTTAATTACACATTATCTACTTACACTCGATTTCATTGTTTGATATCTCTTATTGCTTTGATTATTATCATTCCGCTTTCTCAGTGGTATCGACTGTAGCCACAAATAAATCGTATTCTTCTCCCTACATTAATAATATTATTCATTAATACGAAAAAACGAGTTAGGCTGAAAAACATAAACATATTTAAAAATGTATAACCCATAACCACAACTAATATTTAATTTGTTATAAACCACAGTTAAATAGTTATTTATTCACAAAAATAATTCCACATGTCTAAACTTTATGATTTATAATATCACTCATGAGGTATTAAATTGTATGATCAACACTGGCTTCGACAGATATTGGTTTTCTGACACATCACTGTTAATAAAATTAGTTACGTCTGCAAAACGTGATTATGTAGTTTAATCAGATATTGATAAAGCATTTTATGGACCAATTGATTCCAATCTTATCCATAATTATTGCTTACAACATTGCAAGATCATTTGTAAAAGGAATAAAAGAACTGAGCAAAGTTTCTTGAAATATTATAATTCCTTAGCAGAGTACAAAGTCTGCATATTGTTGAATTTCCCCATATATAATATAATAGAATATAATAGAATTATATATATAATAGAATTTCCCCATGTATAATATCCCCTATTTCTTTTAAATTTAAAAATATGGGGACATATACAATCGATTCAGAGCGAACAATCCATCCTTCATTTGAAGAGACTTTTCGAATTCATTCCGCTACTTTCTTATCTTTTTCTGTGACGGCACACAATCATTTCTCAAGACAGGCGTAAGAAAGAGTGTTTTTGTTCCTCTCATCCAGTTTCTGAGGGTAACGCAGTGGGGAAAAGAGCTGTCGTACTTCTCTTGAGGGGAAGAATTTACGTGAAATACCCAGTTGCCATTTTACTTAAGACCAGTGTACGGGTAGAGCTACGAGGCGAGAACCTAGTAGAGTACAGTTACTATACTTTTGTAAACACTAGTACACTAGAGTGAATAGTTTGCAACGCATATGCTATGGGACTGTCCCTATTACGCTCTGAAGAGAGCTTCTTACATTCGCAAAACGGGCACCAAAGATATGATAACTACCGTGAACAAAAAACAAATAATAAATACTGAGGTAAAAAACAGGATATTTGAAGAGTTTCTGTGTAAAATAGGTGCATTAAGAACTGTATATCGGAGATAGTAGAGAACGCATGCCTCCTCGAATGACCAGGAATGGGCAAAGCGATCAGAACAGCGGAGATGTGCAGCGTTGTAAAATGAAAAGTGATGAAGTGGAGAAAAAGATAAGATCTTGGAAAGAGAACATTTTGGTTGTATTCTACAAAAGAATTTATTGTGAATGTATGAAATAAAATAATGTATCGTGTTGTGTAATGTCGAGAGATATAAACGCGACAAAAATAAATAAATGGAAAAAATAGAGTGAATAGTCGACAATAGCGTTACTAGGAACATGTCGTTTGAATATAATTTGAGATGAGCCTATCAATTGAGGTTTCATGATTATCAACAGAAGTCGACAGTGGAAAATCTGTTTCATTTCAATATTTCAAATCTCATTTTACTAGGTTGGGTATTGGTAGGCAATTATGAGCTGGGTTAATATTTAATAGAACCAGATTAGATGGAATCACTAATAAATACCCACAATTTGAATATACTTTGAGTCAGGGACATTTTACAATTGCAATTGTATATTTGAAACTTGTTTCTGCAATTTATCAGATTATTTCTGAGCTTAATCAATATCTTAGAAGTATAATTAAAATTGAAGCCGCTAATAATGTATTAAGAGTAGTTAACATGATTCATCTTTTCTGCGCCCTAAGGAAAGATCATGGCATGCGTCAAATTAGATTGCTACTTGTTATAACATATTGTAATAAACTTAAATTTACTGAATAATTAAAATACTTGATACAAATAAGCTATTTAACAATCACGTACTATCAATATAATTTGAATATAATTAATTATATTTATTATAGTTAAATTAATTATATATAGTTATAATTACATATACAATTGAATTATTTTTTACCGTTAAATTAATTATATATCGTTATAAATTAGTTATATTTATTATAATTAAATTAAAATATATCAAATATTTTAATTATTCAGAAAATATCGGTAATAAATCGTAACTAATAAAATAACTCAAAGCACGAGACTGATAATAACAATAGTATTTATCAGACTTCCACCCCTAGACCGGAGTCTAGAGAGTCCGTATATAAAATCCGTTCCTACCCAATTCTTATTATATTTCGAGGGCATTAAACACTTGAAAATGGGACCATGAAGTGAGAGGTTTCTGCCGTTTTATTATATCGATGATAATTCCAAAGAAATCTTATTTCCATATCTTCCCCTTGAAGAAGACAGTCTGCTTCGAGGGAGAAAGAGAGAGTTGGCTTGGAGCCATCTATCTCGTTCCGAAGCACCTTGTTCCGTCCGTCCGTTCGTCTGTAAGAACGCCGTGCCGAGCCCCGCAGCGCCGCGAGGCTTCAGCGGCGACCTGTCATATCTCCTGCGCTGGAGGCGGCTGCTTCTCCAGCACGAGAGATGCTGATCCCCTAATTAAGTGAAGTCTAAGGAAAGCCCACGAGACGTGGAGTTGTTGGAAGGAGCCACGAGGCAGCAACTTGGCGGCTCGGAAAATCCGACGCGACGTCTCAGAACGCGACTTCTTTTTTTCCGGCCACTTTCCGCTGGGAAATTACTTAAGACGTCATCGTAACGGACGCAAACGAAACGTATTCTGTACAATTTAATTTGAGGATTGAATGGTTCTCATTTTCTACAATTTATTTGGTGAATTCTTTGTCTAATAATTATGACGTTAAATTGATTTTGGGGAATTGATCTGATCTTTTATAAAAGATAATATAATATGAACCATTTTTTTAAGGTTCACGCTATACATTTATCAACACTTTCAGTATTTACAAGAATCACAAAACCGTTTGTCATGACCAGTATATTATTTTATACATTATTATGAAAAAGAAATTTTTAAAATAACTAATTAACTTTTTTTATATGGTCGGGAACGTGCTCGCGAGGAGAACGCAATATATTTGGTGCTCTTTACAACTTGGAAACTTTTGCCCGAATAACACGCCCCTCCGGCTCCTTCTCAACTGAAGACCAAATACACTTTCCCTCCGAGCGCCTTCTTTAGACACGCCAACTCCATGGGGGCAGTATCCGCATTGGATCTATATTGTTCCTTAGGCGTTCGGTCGCGAAAGAAAATTTCTTGCCAGCTCTTTCGTCGACACTTTGTCGCTGACATCCCAGCTATTTAAATGAATGAAAGATTACTAGACAAATGAGGTGATGTAAACTAGCAAAAGGTTGGTAGACCTGTGTCGGGACGAGGACACGCAGATGTCGTAAGTTGGGTCTAATTATCGAAGTCACGAACGTGGGGTTTCCCCGATTTTGCGTGGTGGGGAGGTGGCGCTGCCGCTCCGTCGCGTTGCCTTGTGGGTAAATAACAAGCAAACGCCGAGCTTCGTCGCGTGCTGCCGCAACCCCTCCGTGTCTCCCGCTCACCCCTCTACGGCCAACCCCCACCCTGCACTCCACGCCCTTTGCACGGCATGCTGCCGCATGCAGATCCCACGAATCCCTCCCCCTGCTCGGGTCGTGCATGAATAAGTCTATCTCCTTACTAGGTTTTTCCAGGAATTCTGTTTTACCACTGGGTTTCAATAGTGGTAAATACAGAGGCACATTTAGGACACCACACTTGTTAGTTCCATACATTTAATCTTTTGTTGTTAAATGTTGCAATTATTATCATAAATATGATCGAGGACACACATTTCATTATGTTTTAAAGGAACTTATGTGTTCAGTATACGACGACGTTAAGCTATTAACATTCTTCTAGAGATTTTCGGAATATCCTGTTAAATACAGTATATCTTTATTTGGTATATTCTAAAATTTCCTAATGGTCTATTTAATATCGTCTATGTAGAACGCGAGGACCACAATCCTCCGCGCCTGCACCATGCTCAATTCAGCGCGTGTACGCGTAGCGTAGCGAACGCCGTCAAAGCCCGCGGCTGTCACCGGTCCGACGTCACGACCGCTACCCAGTTGACTAACGACATAACGGGCGGCGCCGCCGCAAGACCCGGAGTCGGTAGTGACGGCGGCGGCGGCGGCGACGAGGGTGGCGGAGGTAGGAGTGGCTGCGCTAGCGGAGGCTGCTGCGACGGTAAATCAATGTTGACTGATTCGCCGCTTGCCGCATTCACGGGCTCTCGGGTTGCCGACGGTGTCCCTCCATCGCCGCTTTGCCCCGTCACCGTCAATAGCGCTACTGCACTGCTGTTTCGTCACTCTGGCTGCCAGATCTTCCTCTTGGTGTCAACCCATGACCTCGTTCTTCTCACCTTCCGTTGCAATGTATCTCGATGCAACAATTGATATCACCAAACACCTTATCACCAAGGACGTCATACTACTTTAGATATGTCATCACCCCCAAAACATCTCCTGTTACTCTTGATAATACGACAGTAGAGCATGAACAAACGCCCATTATTCCTGTAGGTCAATCCTGCAATCCCTCGTCGCTTTCTACAACCTAATCTGTATTCTCAAGACAATTCAAGGTGGATTGTACTGGAACAGGCCAATGGAGCTGAGGTATGGACGTGCACCGATTGATAACGAAAACTACCCAACGCAGACAGCCATAAATAATTAATGGTTTTGCGATTTTCAAAGCGAAAATTGATCTTACTGATAAAAGAATTTCTTTTGATTTGCCTTGGTGGATCTTGAGAATGATCAAGAGTATTTCGTAATTTTTTCATGGGCATTAAGTTTGTTATTTCGTATAGTAAGTATTATCGTAATTCTTTGCCAGTGTCTCTCACTTGTGTATGCAATCCCACAAGACACACATGTAGCACTGGGAAGCATATACAAATGTAGATGTAACCATTGCAGGTTTAACAACACGACATAGTAATCAAACAATCTAGCCATGAAGAAATGTAATGGAAACACGGTATAGAACAAAAAAAAAATTTGATTTTCTTTATTAAACAACATAGACAACTAGTATATTAGATATATCTAAATATCCATCGTGTGTGAGGTTTTCCATGCATGACTGTTGCTGCTTTTTCCGTCTTCCGTAGAAATGATTTTTTCGTTTTTATTTTTATTTTTTGTTTAAACAGTTAGTTCAGGATCTCAAAGAGTATTCTTCCTCATGGAAGAGAGGCCCTTATAGCCTCGGGGAAAAGAATATCAGCCCTCTTTCCTTTCACTTTAGCCTGCACACAAAAACCTCCGCGATATTTCTTAAACTATGCCGAAAGATTCCTACGTTCTCTTCTGGAAAGTCTGGAAGTAAGGTCGTTCCTTTAAGTTGGCAGTTTGAACAAAAAGCCACGTAAACATAATTTCTTTCCCATTTCTCTCTCTTTTGTCTTTTTGGAGATTTTGATCTTTTACATGGCAAGAAAGGGGATCAAGAAGATTTTATTACTGTACCACCTCTAACTTCCAGCAAACGTATTGTTTATGTGGTAACACCGTTTGTCTTCAATGATAACGTTGGCATGGAGGCAAAGAAAATTGTATTCGTGCAATTATTCAATTTCCTGTAGTTCCACTGTACATTTTTTTGGAAGTGAGGTTGGTAGTACCATAGACTAGAAACAATCAGCTTCTCTGGTAAACACACAAAACAAACGACATTCCAAGTGGAAGTTGTCGCGTTACGCTGGGCCCCTCCGTTCTCACAAGGCTTCGCGAGATTGACGCGGGCGCTCCTGTTGTTTGCGGAGGGAACTAGCGTTCTATTCTGTTGAGTTCTTAACACCTGAATTGGATTACTTAACTACATTACCGTTTACTTTCGACGGTTCTGGTATTTCCCTTGAATACTTTCTTCCCTTTATTCTGTCTCCTTTTCACCTACCGAATTTTATAATGGCATTCCTACAGTGCAAAGTTAAATAGTGTGTCATTTTTTATTAATATTAAAACACGAGTCTACAATTAAATTTCATTTCTTCTTTTCACAAACGACTCTTATTCTATAATATAACTATTAATTAAAGTAAATATGGATACCACTAATTATTCAAAATTGGTTAATCTTAAGCAAACCTTGACTTCCTAGTACATATTAAATTTAACAACTAAATTATATTGGTTTTATTACACAATAGTAATTTAATCTATTATATTTGTATATGAAAATAAGATTTTTTTTGTGTTTTTCATATAAAGATCTTAAAAATTTAAACGGTTTTAGAGAATTTTTTTAGATGAAACAGGACCATTCAAATTAAAATATAGGATAGGTTACAACCTGATTGATTGTTTCACAATTTTATACGTAGAGTAAAAGAAAATTGCGCTGATGGTAACTTCAGGTGTAACAATTCTTATGTCTTCATGTGTCCAACAGAAGCTTGATGGGTCATTTGTGATCGTAAATTCTGTGAAAACGCTTAGAAGAGACCATAAGCAATTTATAATCTTTAATCATCAATCACAAATAAATTAACTTGGTTTTGTGAGAGCTCCTTGATTTTTCAACGCAATAAGAGATGTAAAGAAAGATTTCAAGATTTTGTACCGTAAAGGCAAGTGTGTGTGATTGTTGCATAACTCATGTGTTATACAAACAAATTACTTATTAGTATAAGTAATTGTTAACACATTTATAAGGAACCAATTCTCTTCTATATGCTGCCATTGTCTCCGAGTGGTGCCGAGAATAACAGCTACTTTTATATAAACAGCCCATAGAATATTTGTGCGCACGGTGTTCTATTTGCGAGACATTTGGTTGATGATTATAGTACCGTTAAACTTACTAGATCCTCAACATAATAGTGAAAAACCTTAAAATATTGGATTTTCAAATTATAAACTAGCAGTAGGGCTAGATCAAAGTTTGTAGGTTGAATTAGATGGCGGAAACTATGTTATAAGTTGTGTTAAACGTTGCTAAGCTCTCACTTTTGTCGTGAGACATTGAAATGGTACGTTATGTTGGCCTCGTAAAAGAGTTTAAACATTGCTCACGAGTTCTATTTTGTTATACAGGTTCTCTAGGCTTTGTCTAGGGGCGTGTTTATTGTAACAATAAATCGTGAATTTAGTGTTTTTTCAGCTCCTATGATTTTTAAACACTGTACTCAGAATAATCTATAGTTCGATAATAACTTGTAGATGTAAATTTACAAACATATTTGCGTTAAATTACAAACATATTGACATTATATATGTATTATAACTCGCAGCTAACTTTTTATCTTATCTAGGAATTTTTGCTGAAATTTTTGAATCCTCCTCTGCCTTAGGGCCCTTGATCGGAATTGATGGGATGGTCCCTTGCTTGCTTCCGGAGAGTAAATTAGTTTATTGTGGTCATACGCAGTCTGTACTGTTTTTTGACAATAAATTTAAATTAAATTAAAAAGTTTAGTGTAGTTGATTGATTATAGTAATTCGTGTTCTCTTCATATACTCAATTAGAGCTGCATCAAAACCGTTAATTCATTATTAAAGAAATGCTTAAACCTGCGTGGTACGCGAAGTAGTATTGGTAAGGCTGTGTGTTTGCGTATTCTTCATCGAGTCGATGTGTATTTATAAAACAGATACACTTCGAGCGTCTATAAAAATCACTTTTAAAACATTCTCAATTAAATAAAACATAACGTTGAGTTCTGAAAATAAAATGTTAGCGAGCTACATGTGAAGCTATGAAAAGCTACCGTACATAGATTTTTCTTCCCTGTGACGCAAACCTACAGAAAATGACGCTGTATACATCTCAAAGTGTCACCAACGTTCCATATATTTCACAACCTCACCAAAAGTTTCCGTCTGCCTTCCTCATCCGCCTGTCCCTTTTCTGCAGCTATTATTTATTTCTCTCGAACGTTTCTTCTCTCTCTTTCCTTTTATATTTTCTGTTGAGTTACGTCGATTTCTCGTCTCGTATTTTGGTGTCCAATTTCTTTCTTTTCTCTTATTTTGCACACTAGGGCTGCGTAGAAGGAAGCGGCACCCTTGTTTGTTGCTTGAAGTCTCCTGGGAATGTGTCTCCCTTTTATTCGGTCCGCGTCCTATTTACTTCGCCCACCTACGTGTTTGCGCGTCGTCGTCGCCATTTTTCTTCCACCCGTCCTAAGAAGTCGCGACGCACGCTCATACTATGAAAAGAGACGCTCTCCTCCAAGGCAGGATTCACCTCGTGAAGAATAGTGACCCATGACTGTTGCTGAGCTGCATTATTGTTGTTAGTAGTTTAGAATATTTTTAACTAATATTTTATTATTTGAATTGACTTTATTTAAGATTTTCCTAGATTGCATATGATGAACACCGGGATTATCCCTAATTTTTTATCAAGGAGTGCAATAATTAATGTAGTTCTCCAGTTATTTATATCCATATTCGAAAGCACACATTACGATGGTAGAAGAGAGACCGATGGCGGTCAGGTGGAAGAGTTGCATAGAAGATTTGAACCTCATTACGTAATTAAATCATTTTATTTATATTATTATATCGTCTTCGCAATGTGATATAACGAATACATAGTTTATCACAGTAATATTAGTTTATTGTAATTTAGTCCAGTTTTATTTCCACCTGAAGTATTAAAAAGGATGGAACTTAACCCAACCACTCGGTGATGAACGGAAACTAGTAACATAAAAAGTGCTCCTCAATGAATTACGATAAACGAATTGTTGAAGTCAGGTTTGTTAATAAAAAAACAACAACGCGCATGTTACAATCTACTAGATTTGAGATGGCACGGTCTATGAAGCGTCGTTGCCACGTCATCAATTGTTCCTCGTAATAACAGTTCATTGTTGGAAAACAAAGAGCGATGTCACGAGAGACAACATGCCTCAATGATCGTTTCTTTTTATTCAATTAAATATGATATTTTGTTGTGTCTCTTAAATTTTAAGAGTGTAAAACCTCTGAGCTGTGAAAGAAACTCTTTTAAAAGACTCTGTATTTTTCAGTCGTTTGAAACACAACGAATCTATTCCAACGGAATACTATTAAAGAAATGTGGAATAATATACCTGATATTTTTACATTTATTTTAATTTTTTTAAAAATTGTGTCACATATATTCTCTGTCGTGCACTTTATTTGCGAAAACAATTCCGCCCTCCTTTTCCATTCTATCGCGACCGAATCTATCTTGGCTGCATATACACTTGCATTTGTTCTCTCCGTGACCCTACCACACATACAGTTTAACTTCATCATATTTATCTACGTCATCGCCTCCAGCTTTTCCCATTCGCTGATTTCCAGACCGCGTTTGCTGCTATCAAATCAACGCACTCTGTCGCCGGTTTCGTTCCTTCGCTCTCTTTTTACAGTTCACTGCTCCCCGCCTCTGATTCTCCTGTGGGAGTCATTGCGTGCAATGTCACCGCAAGAAAAGTGAGAAATACCACGGAGCAAGGTCGCCAAGCACGCATGTTTAAACAATACGTTAAACTAATATACAATGGATTTCGTTGCTGCATTTTACAATTTTATTTACAAATGAAATAGTTTTACCATGATATATGATATCTTCAATTTGATATACTTGTATGATATAATTATAAATTATATTTTAAAAATAGAAGGATTTTTAATTAAAGCGAGATCCAAAATTAATCCTGTTTTCTTTCTTCAACATTAGTATGAGATTCCATTTATTCAACTGAAATTTGTTGTCAAAATTACTCTTCCTTTTCATTCTTTTAAAAACATTATATCATTAGTTCTTTATTCTACACGTAACAACTGTTTAAGTAAGTTTTTCTTTGTAAAGAAGAATGAAGACAAATAAATTCTTCACATACCCCTGAACTAAAAAAAGGTATTGTAAGGTTAGCTTTTCATTGCACAAACGGCTTGCCAATCTCTCAGCCAGAAAAATATTTTGAAAGTGGAGGTGGAGGTAAAAATGTTCGATAAAAATGATGTTAAATTTATGATGTTAATATGAAAGATATTTTTCTTAAAATATTTCAAAATTATTCATTAGCTCAATTCGTATTATTAATTAACCAATATATGGTAAATAAAAGATAATCTAATATTTTATTCGATAATAGGAACGTCTTTTTATTTAACAAGACTATTTTATTTTCGAGGCAAACATAGCAAATATTGCTCTCCCCTAACCACTAGTTGTATGTAAGTTGCACTATGTTTCGTATAAAGCATTAAAAACGTAAATAGGACATGTGAATTATGCGCAACGGAGCATCACGTGACCCACGTACAGTTACCTTCTTTATACCAGCAAGGTCATACACGTTAGATCTGTCATTTGTTTGGACTCAAATCATCAAGTAACATCCTTTTTAAAGGAATGAGTCAAATAGATTCTCTAATTGGTGTAATTTTTAAATGTTGTAGTCTCGGAAAGAAAACGTGAAAGATGAAACAATAGGAAATAATGACAATTTCTTTTAATACATGAAAGTACGATACTTCATTTGTGAGATTTGTTGCGTCCGGTTACGTAGAAACGAAACGCCAATTTCCTCAGACATTTGTGTATTCATTAAGATTATTTAGACTAGGATTATGACTATAATTAATTAAGATTATGACTAGGTAGACTTGGCGCAAGGTAGGTTGGTGGAGTGCTCTTCATTTCGAGCGCTTACCGCGTACTATCCACCGAAAAAATATATTGCTCTCACAAAGCAAACAGAAAGATAATCTTACAATAAGCTCACACTCCAGAGATGTCCTTTTAAAGCATACNAGGGTCAGTACCTCCAGAAATATCTGAGCACGTACTTTACGCAAGAACATCTGTAAACGGTATTTTCCCTCAGATCTCCAGTTTAGTTTCCTCTCTCATATCTTCACCCAGAGGTTGGCAGAATGTCAATGAGATTGAAACGACAATTGAAAAGACGCCGAGGGATCTGTTGTTTTTAACGACGCCTTTAATGAGTAGGTCATAGGTCAATCCGAAGAACTAACGTGTGGGAAGGGAGATTTTTTAGTAATACAAGACAGCGAGAAGATGTTTGTGGAAAGATGATAGTGCAATCTTATTTGCTCCACCAACGTAAATCACGTCAACTCTACCTGAAATGAGGTCTGCTTCCGAACGCAGCTTGTCTCTTATGTTTCGCGTACACACAATTACGTCGCCACGCAACGTCTCCCGCCTGTCGCCACACAGAGTTAATATTTCACGCCGCAGACGTCAGGTTTTGCCGAACACCCGCTCTTTGCTCTCCCTCGTTCATTGTTTCGGCGCGACGCTGTTCCCACCCTCCAGCGTGCCCTTCGCCCGGTCCTTTCGCGTGTGCGACCTTTCTCTGTCGCGCCCTTTCCGCGCCCTTTTACCGTCCTTCGTCGTTGTCCCATCCTCTCCCCTTCCTCTAGCGCCGCACTCTTTTCATCGTCGCTGTTTTCTCCCGTAGAATGCGTGTGAGCGGTTTTTGTACTAACCTCATTCAACTGGCGCGCTCCCGTGGCTGCTGCTGCTATTACGGTTTAGCACGACTACTATATGTTTATTTGATTGAAGTACTGGACAGAATTAATCGTATGATCGATTAGGTCTATTCCACGAAGTACATTCCGTGCATGCTCTTTAGTTTTCTTTAGACTGAATATCATGCACAGAATATGTGTTTCCATCCATGTTCTGTTGAAGTGAATATAAAATGGGAGAGTTAGGAGGAACAGAAGATCGACAAATGTCAAAGAATAAAGAAATACCTGTTCGTTTAAAATTTTCATGTCATTTTTCCTTTATAAATTTAAGTTTTAGATAATACCCTAATATTTATTTTTGTGCCTAATTAGCCCAAATATATGATTTTTGCGGACTTCACTGTATGGAATAACGATTGCGTATTGCAAAAAAATGTGCCTTTTCCAGCTCTTCATTAAAAATGCCACTCAGGACATGGTCGCTTCCTTATTTCTTTTCTTTCCAGAATATTTAACAATCAAATTTATGTTATATTTTGGAAAGTAAAATGTTTTTTCCCGTTTATTTATATATTTTACTTATTATTCGTTAATTGTAAATGGATTATCAAATTGAAACAACACCTGGAAATAATATAGTACCTGGTCCTCGTTAATCAATTACTATTCTTTATCTGAAGGTAATAGTATCTTAGATTCTTTTATAGAAGGGGATCACGAATAAATAATTGTATTATGAGTTTGACTGAACTATGCAAGTCCGTTATTTTGTCTGTTTCAAAGAAATCATGATTATTTCTAAAAGTTACATTATAACTAGTTAAAATAAGTAAGTTTAAACAAGTAAAATTGCGAGGAGTATTAGACACCGCAATTTGAAATGTATCGTACTAAAATATGTTTATTTATGTTTCCTCGTGCATCTTGATGTTATTGTGATCATGTGGTGCTTTACATACAAACATCTCCTGGCTATCCTCCTGCCTATTGAAAACATGGTGTTGAGGATGGGAGAGTGACGAATTACTAGAGACTAAATATAGTTTTTAAGTTCGCATCATTGTGAGTCAAAATAATAATGGATGCAGTCTAGAATTAATAATGATATATCTATAAAGTGAAAGTCTAGCGATTTTATATACGCTGCTGGTGATAGACGTACGTAGCTGGCAATCCATCCCTGTTGGCCCGGGAATGTTGGCAATCTCGCAAAAATAATACCTATTCAAAATAATACAAAAATTTCGCTTCCTTTAGAAATCTCATAGAAACAAGACCTTACTGTAATTGTGCGCCCACACTGCTCGTGTGTAAGCTCGAATGAATCGCTATGCTACCAAAGGATGTGGAAGAAGAGACAAATATGGAGACAAGTCGGACAAGTAGCTCGCTCGGACTCGGGTAACTCCACAAGGTGCTTGTCCATCATTAGGAGTCGTGACAAGAACCTAAAATGGATATACAAACCGTGGGTCTCAAGTAGTTAATATGAAGTATAAAGGACCTCTGTAAAAATTAGTCAAGATTTTCCGAGTGATTAATTTTCTTTAACTTCCTAAAAAAATTGTGGATCAGTCAAGTGAGGAAATGCGGAAGATAGATGTCAGTGCCATTCCCAAATCCAAATTCCAGAAGAATATTGTTATTAGTTACTTATCTTCACCTGAAAATCACTTTCTCACCCTCACCCCCCCCCCCGCCACCGATGGAAAGGGTGCGTGTTCACAACCGTAAACCGCGAGGGTGTACCTGATATCTGGAGGACCTTGATGGTTCCTCCCCTCTCCTTCCCCCTCCACATAACTCCCCATCCGTCGCCAATCTTCGTGCCAAGATCACGAGGAAGCGTTATGACTCAAAAATATCGAACACTATCTTCCGATAACGGTTATGGATGAGTGCAATATCGGAATTCCCCTTCCTGGACGTAAATCTCGACATCCTGCCGTTTTAAACTGCTCTCATCCCTCCTCTAGTGCTCGAGAACCCATTTACCCCTTCCATGCCCTCCCTACCTTTCAGTGGTTCTCGTAAACGAGGAGTATCTGGACGTTATTAATGTAGTTCTGCCAGCCAATGTCAGCCAAATCATTAAAAAGTCTAATTATCTTCTTTCTTCATATTTAAATTATTTTGTGCACGTTTTTTAAATAACAGTACCTATTTTCGGCAATTAATTTTTTTAACAAAAAGTTATTAATTACAAAGTAATATGAAATGTAAACTTGGTTGAATCTACTCGTAAGTATATGACTGCCCGTACGTGCAGTGTAAATGATTGTCCGTACAAGATTTCTGAGACTAAAACGACGAACATAACTCTACATAAGGTTAATTACTACGTCTTCAGAATGCCCGGTGATCTCTATGAAAATTGTATTGGCTTTTTTATCACTTTAAAAAAATCATGTGTATAAATCATTCTGAAAGCAACTTAATTTCAAAAAAAAAATGTTTTCTCATGAATACTATTTCATCCAAGTATTTAGCTGTTCATGTAGTACTTCAATGACAAGTAATGTGTGTTTTAAAAGCAAAGATTGCATCCGTATCTTAGACATTTGAATTCTCAGTCGGTAGAAGTACCTTTGTCCTTGAAATTTATTTGTCGTGAGGAAATGAATGCTATCTCTTATCGTTCTGGCCAACGTTGAGGCAGACATTGGGGTTTGGAAACCTCGTTATCAGCAGACGTTTCTCCTGTAAGTAACTAATACATTTGCGAGGCACATTAATGGTATAACTGTCCGTCTTTCCTATGACGTATAATATCGTTTCTACCAAATAAAATGCATTTATAAGCAAAGTATTGTAGTAAATACATTTACATGTACGTTGAATATATTTTAAAGAGAAATTCAATTATTCCTGTTTTATATAATTAATCTTATTTTAGGTATTAAACATTTTATTGTCTCTTCTTTTGTTTCCTTAATGTTGTGTTTGATTAAACGGCAAAAAAAGTATCAAAACTAATATCTATTTCTTGAATGTAGAATGTAGGATTAATCGAGAGTATCAGTGTTTATCTAAATTATCAATAAAAATTAAAAACGTTTTAATTTTTTTTACTGATTTAACGCCAGAAAACTGTTTCAAAATAATCAACCAGATCTAAGGTTTCCATATATAAAATATTGTATTACTAACAGTTAAGTGAATTAGTCCTTTATATCTCCCCCAATATATATCATATCATATAAAATGGGACACGCTCTTTTGTCTGCAATTTCAGTCGATAAAATCACTTTGTTCTTTCATCATTTCGTTTATCGTTTCCGTCTTCGTCATAATTTCCCTGACATTAAACATGCGACGCGTATCGCGACACTGTACATCAAATGTGTTCCCAGCTGTTTCCTCTTGTACTGAATATAAACGAACTTCGACCTTTGTGTTGCGGTCGGATTGTGGCGGTGTAATCACGGTGAAGTGTAGTGTAAATACTTTTAAGCATAGTGTTGTTCTTAGAGATAGTTTAATACAATTAGACATTCCACATTTGCACCTTTTATATTTAAAAATATATATTGAAAATAAATAATTGTTTTCAATAATTAAGAAATATTGTTTTGTGAATGTTAGTCAATTATTATTTTCTTTTGTTTACAGCATAATTTATTGTCCAAAAAAGCAGTGTTATGAAAATATTATTGGGAATTACGAAATTACACCTTCCAACGTGAGGAAATTAATACTTTGTACATACAAATATCAGCTTCTTTTTAAGTTATATGGAATATATTAAAGCCTTTCTCTTGTTTTCTTCCAAAGAAGCAAAGAAGCTTAATGTCTTCTTGCCAAGCTACCTTGAACGTCATTTATGAAAAAATCTTCGCGTTTATTTTCCTAATATTGTGCAGTTATATTCCTTTTGAAATAACTTTTAATTTGATTATTCGTTAATATTATATATTTTTGCTTCATGAAACAAAGTAATGCACGAATCTATTTGTAATTAGTTGTACCCTCATTAAGTGATTTCTAATAAGATATTCTTTTGAATATAAAATTCAGTGACGTGATTAATATTTACAATAAATTTTTCAGTTCAAACAAAGAAATTAACTTATTTTTTTAGACAGAATGTAAGAAACGTTTTGGCTAATAGCTGACTCAGAACTCCTGCAAAGACACTGGTTTGAAAAGATTTTAAAAGAAATGATATGCTAGTTGATTAAGTGTGTAAATCTAAAACAACAGTTTTCTATATCTGGATCTTGGAGTTGGGCAGTCGTAACGGGTTTAGAGGGACCTCACAATATGTTCTCTCTTTGAAGTAGTCAGTCAGTGAAATTATGTATGTTGGTAATAAATTAATTATTCGTTGGTGAAAGTACTCATCATGTCAAAGAATTTTGAAGCATAATATATGTTTCGGGAATTTGAAGAATTTAAAAGTCATTTTTAAAAATTGGAAAAAGGGGGGGGGGGCGAAAATGAGTAATATTTTAGCTCTTGAACTACACAATCAGGTTGTTCGTATTTTACTTCATTATCTGTGCAATAGGATTACCAAACAATGTAACGCATCCTAAAGGGATGAAAATAGGATTAGAAGATGCAACTGCATATTACGAGAACTATGGACCATGCAGGCGCCATTACTGTTCGTGCAGACCGGGAGGAAGGGACGGGATACAGGTGAAACGTGAATAAAACATACGTGTAAAGTGGCAGTGCGTGTCCACAACAGTGGCCGTGCCATCTAATGGATATTTTACGCATGTTTGCTCGATGCCAGGCATCGCGGCGTGGTGAGAACTGGGGTGAGGGTGTGTGTGACGTGTTTGCTGTCCCCGCGGATGCGCGGTTCCCTTCTGTCCCCCCTTACCTCTCTACAATTTCAATGTTCTCGTCTAGAGCTACTGTTCTCCTACGCCTCCTCCAAAGCTTCGCGTTGACGATTAGTCCTCACGGAATAGAGAGGAGATATCGCCTGACACGTCAAAGTGTCCTTCGGGAACTCGTCGTGTTTGTGTATGTTAGCGGAAACTTCATCCCACTCCCTCCGGATTTGTTTGTATTTTCCATTTTATTTCCCTTGTGTTTATAAGTATGTATAACCGATGAATCTATTTGTTTAAAAATTATTTTGGGATTAAAAAGAGTGCGATTATTAAAACTACATTTTTAGATTTTTTTTGTTATTTTTACATCGTCACACAATAAAATATATGAAATAAAAGAACATTTAAATCAATTTTTGTTATTTCTATTTCACGATGTTTTACGTTAAAGAGATTCGTTCAGCTGAAACTTTTAGAAGAAAATTAGGATTCATTAAAACTTTACATTCAGCTAGAGTTTTTTAATGACAAATTAATTGTTAAAATTATATTTTTAATTTCTTGAAACTTTCATTTAAAAAAAATATAATTAAGAATTTGCAATTAAATCTTCAACAATTGGGTTTTAATGAAACGTTCAACGAAATATTAAGAGAATATGTTACAATTGTAATATCTACTGAGCACATTTTACAGAAAAAGTATACTAATCTCTTCAATAATTATCGAGATGCATAAACAAGAACCCATTGGGACATGGATTTCCGTAGCAATGATTCAATGGCAATCCGTACTGGTCGTGCGGGGACTCGCAAACACATCCACTGTATATTTGAACCAACCACCTGTGATTAGTAAGCTGAGTGTACCAACTTCTGCTAATGCTCCGAATTAAAGGTTCTATTAATACTCACAAATTCCCGGGAGTGCCTCGATACTTTCTCCATTCTCTCTCTCTCATCTGTACAGTAAGGTTATTTTGTGCGATAATGTTTATTCATCAGAGTCTTTCCCAGTCGAATGAACTGACGTTTCTTGTTTAATATAATGAACTTGTTAATACGATATTGTATAAATTAATTGCATAATAAATTATACATTATTCACTATTTTACATTTGTCTTAGTGAAATCATTAATGATGTGTGTGTTTTGCGCGTTCTTAAGAGGAGATTTCTCTTTCCTTTCATTTATGAATATTTCAATGACAAATTCCCGTTTCTTTCTTCTGGAATGTCTATCTAAACCAGCTCTTTTCGTGTCATCAGTATCCAGTTTATGTGAATAAATTCTTGTTGGCATAGGTATGACTGACGATTGTGTTTTCTTAAACATATCATTGGTTGAAGAAATACGTAGCTCATGAAAGAATCGTAAAGAAAGAATTTTCAATTTGATGAAATTGGGGAAAATTGCGAAGAATTTAAAAATCTTCGCATGTTGTACTACGTTTAAATAATTACTTCAAAATAGTTCTCTAGACAAATATTTCTATCTAGACAACCAGTACGTAAGTTTTGAGTTTTTTAAAGTTTACAATATACACTAAAGACAGACCTTTTTATGGGTTTATTTTGTATTTACGATCAAAGACACATGATGTTTCCTGTCATGACAAAAGTATCGCCGTATTTATTGTTCCTAGTCCTGAACACACCTGCATTTTGTGACATCTTCAAAACGCTGCCTGACCTTCAGCCTCTATCCCAACTTCATTGCTCCTCCGCAATTTTACCTTGGTATCCACGCCCCTACAAAATCCCTTTCCCCAGCCACTCTTCTCAATGCCGCTATCCTCGATATCTTCCATCCCACCCTTACATTTCGCCCTTCTTAACCTCCTCGACGCCTTACAGCTCAGGAAATGGACCTTCGTTTGGAGAGGTCTCATGACGCAAGACGGGTGAACTGTATACATCGCGGCTTTGTGCGTGTTTTCTTTCAAAAGTGACCTCCTTTGGTCGTCTTTGGTGACTCCACACTATACAGCCACTCTTGTAGAATCATGGGTGACATAAAAAAATTGCGCGTTGAAGACAGGCACCCTCGGAACAGTAATATTCTCACGTGCAAACATGTGTGGAGTGGAGAATAAATATTGACCTAGCTCCGAGTACAAAATATAACTTAACATTTTGATACATTCTTGAGTTCTGAAAATTGGTACGTATTTCTTTTGCAAAATTTTGTTTGATGGTTTTTCTACCACTGGTATTAACTCGGAACGATTATATTTTTGGATGACTATTTTTCACAATTTTTTTTGTAAATTATATGAGTAACTGGCTAATAATAATAATAATAATCGAAGTCGAACTGTTCCATAATTTAATTAAATAAATAGTGAAAGACTTACGACTTTTTATGGACGAATAATATTGTGATAAGAACTCAAAGCGTTTCGACTTCGATATTAAATGTAGTAGAATTTGTCCCGTTATTTATATTATTATTATTTGTAAATTCTCAGCACATGATTGGGTAAGAATGGGTACGGGGCACATGCCAAGCACCCTCATCTTTTATTGGAATATTTACAAGAACTTCCGGGCAGTTCGACATGTTTCCAGAATGACAACTTTTTACGTAGTGAAAGAAAAGGTGTCGAGGGAGGTTCAATTTTTCTAGACTTTTGAACAGGTCTGCGGGGATAATTCCCCTTAATGAGATTACATCAAATCTGTCATTCCTCCACATATTTTCAATTCCTTCCTTCAATATTATTATTGCTATAATTATTATATTTTGCCCAGAACCTGTGCTAGAGCTATGTTTAAGTCTGATAGTACTTTGACCGGATAATTTTGTCGTGTAACACCATAGAACACAGTATACATCAAAACAAGTATTGCCCTGAAGATCAGGAAAAGAACGGGTCTGCATAATCCTCATAAACGGGTATGGATAATGACCAAGACACAGAAAAACAATAAAAATACATATTCATACGTACAAAAATCTCTTAAATTACAGTGAACCACATCGCTAGGTAACAGATTAAATATGTCATATTGAATTAAAATTGGGGGAAGTTGTTTGCCAATGGCAGAATGTGCAGTTGGTAGCGAATCAGCGCGCTAAGGTGAAGTCCCGTGTTCGCATCTCAGCCCCGTGTCCCATTTTCATTCAACATAACGCATTTAAACATTGCAAATTTCATATTAATTTTTTTTCTCCAGTTACCCCAGAAATCTCAGTATTTCTTTTCAACCCGTGTTCCTGGAACGTCAACTGTTAGCGGAAGGTGAGACCCACTGTCCACTGTCCGAGGATAGATCCGTATCGTCACATGGTTCACATTCTATCCATTTACTTCACAACTTCCTTCTTCACCAAATGCGAATGATTTTCCGTCGCCAGTCACTCCGGGGACGAATCTATCCGCGGAGGCACTTTGGCGAGATGTTTTATTCACGTTGTCTGTGGGAAGAGTTGCATTGGCTCCAGAGGATGCAGACGTTGGCAATGGTGATATTGGTGATGGGAATAATGAGTCGGAGACAGAGACGGAAAGGTTTCTAGAAATCATTGGGAGGGAGTAAAGAACACGGTGATGTTAGTGGTATCTGGATTTGTTGGTGGCCATTGTAATGTATGGATTCATTGAGTATGTGAGTAATGATTGGAATTCATAAGTTGCCGAGTGTACCGATTTTGTCAACAAGTACGGTATCCTATCACGCAGACTTTCGTAAAAATGTGACTCTATTGTTACAGCATAATATCCTCAGTACGATTTGTAAAAAGTTAATCACTTTTTAGTTTGAAAAATATTAATAAATTACGGTAATTTTTCTTTTCGTGACCGGTTTAGCTCTAGGAATTATCTATAAAACAGAGAAGTTGAATGCAATAAGTAAAGGAAGACAACTTATTTACAATTCTAATGGATGTGTTCTATTTTCTTTCAAGAATATTTGAGAAATGAATGATAAAATGATCGACAGAGTAATACAAAAATCGGAGGATTTGAAACAAATTTATAATCCTTGTCTTAATGTAAATAATTTTGCTATTAATATCACTACTCCGTTTTTCGTGTGTTCCAGTATTCGTGAGAAATATAAAATTCTCTCCACTACACACACAATAATGCGTAAAGCGGTCAAAACTGTATGTCCAATTAATATTAATTGCCTTGTTCTATTAAACCGCATAATTCTAATATTGACAAAGCTGGATTCAAACAGTAAATATGTAGATTCATGAAACATTCACATATTTTGTAGAAAAAAAAGAGTACATTCTACTCATAATTAAATTGTTTATTTTTCATTGTTTGGTGGATAATTAATATTTCATGCTCGGTTGAATAAATTGGGTTTCAATATTTGTGAGTTGCGTTTTATGTAGTTAACAGACACGAATTGACGTGTTTGACCAATGCTACGTATCGTCGTAATGAAAAATGAGCAAGTAAAAAGGCAAAGTATCAACGTATTTACTTTGTTTTAAGCTGTACTAAAATTTACAACTCTTGTGAGACACATTTTTTGTTTGTTTCTTCCTTTCCTCGTTATTTGTTCCCACATTTCCACTACAGTACTTGCAACGACATAAAATTAACTAGGAAGGAAGTGGAGGAGCCAATGCCTGTATTACATTACCAAAAGTTTTAAATGCCTTTTTGTATACTAGTTTTTTTTAGTAATTAAAATCCGTGGTCGAAGTTACTTGAATTTGATTTACATATATGTTAGTTTGAGTTATACAATCATTTATAATTGTAAATCCTTATTTGCATTTTGGAAATCGGAATAAGTACTAATACAATTAACGTCTATTATATAATAAAATTAAATAACTTATGAAAATCGAACCTGACCTAACCTAACCTGACGATGACGAGGTCGAAACGTGAGGTCTTCACAGAAAATATAAATATTATTCGTCCACAAAAGGTCGTTAGTATTTTCATTATTTATTTAATTAAATCGGAATAAGATTGAATTCCTACATTAGCCAAACTCAATGGCGGATCTAGACTGTAATCAATGGGGGGGGACTAACCGCGGAGCATTTTGGTTTAAAAATTATTGTTTTAAAACTCAAATTGTATAAATATTAACTTTAAATAAAATGCATCAAATAAATGATTAACATTAACAAATAATACCAATTATTAATTACGATAACAATATTTATTAATGTTTTTATATGATATCATTAATTTTATTAATATGGTATTATTAATAACAATAACAATTATAACCAATAATTATTAATCTTTTAAAGATATACCATTTATCAACTTCAATTTTATCTGTTAAGAGTTCAGGTCGAATGGGGGGGGGCGACTGTAGCCCCCTTAGCCCACCATCCCCCACTCTCCCCCTGCCACTGGCCACACTCAGTGCGGCATGCGTCCACTCGCGAGACTAGATGGCGCACCCAGCGGAGGGTTACGAGAAATAATGAGGGCATGTCATATTGGAGACATTTCTCCTCGTGGTCTCTACATCTACGAGTATCACCTTCTTCGTACCTTATCTCCCATCGCATCGCACCCGCCTTCGCGCATCCTGTCTCTACCATCGTCACCAGCACCGCTGTTGCCTGTTGATGGCGACGCTGCATTGTGCGCCCCCTGCCGTCGCTTGCTAATCCGAGCTCCGTGATGGATCGTTCGTCCCACGTTTAATTGTCTCCGGGCTCAAAGGCTGCACTACGCGGGGGAACCTTGTTTGCTTGCACTGGCGTAGCGCAGTCACCGTCGCTTGATGGAGGAAGTCCTTGGAATTTGGATGCCCTTCCTGGCACGTTCCGAGATGTTTCCGCGGATTTGTTGGAAACGCAAATATTTACGGAGGGACGTCGATTCAGTTATTACACTACAAAGCAATCTGTTGGATTGATCGGGAGGCTGACATTGTGAATTTTCGCGTCGTAGTGAAAGAGAGGGAACTGTTGGGATTATTTACTCTTGGAGGCAATTGTGAGGTGTAGACAGAGGTTGGAATTAATCAAATCATTTTACTACATCAAAGATAATTTAGAAATTTAGAAAGGGTGAGACGTAAAACATTCAGTACCCGGAAGCAAACGAGCAGTACATATTGTTGAAGAAACACAGAAGAAGTTCTGTCTCTNGAAATCCCGAGTTCGAATCTCGATCCCGTCTCCCATGTTTATTCAACATAAAATAATTAAACAGAAAAAGGTTTATAAAGGACTTTATTAACGTAAAATAGGCTAAATTAATTTTTAAAAATTGCATTAAGTGAGCATTGTGTAGATTTTCAGCGACTATATTGCCTACGGTCTTTCTTCACTTTCGTGTTCAGTACTAATAAGTAATCATTGCATCTTATTTAGACCGGTTTTTCTTTCTATGCTCAAGTAATTCGTTTTTTTCCCATTCGTGTTTCGAATGATAAGTAAATATGGCAAAACTTTTCTATAGACATGAATAGAAAGAGAAGAGCTCAAAACCTGACGTGGATAAAGTTTCGGGAATCCAACTCGTAAAAATAACGGACTACTCTGTTGCAAATTTTGATCAGCATGAAGCTTTACCGATTAGTGAGCATCATCAATTCCTCAGCAGATACGAGAGCGGCAGTATTGCCAGTTTTTATGATGAATTTTTAATTATATATGGGATTCTCTGTCAATATTCTTTTCTTGCTTCAATATTGAGTATGGTATTCAGTATATTGTAAGACAAAATAACATTTTCAGTATTTATTCACAACGAGTTATCTAGAAATAAATCTGAAAATTTTGAGAGATCTAAAACGTTCAGTCATACGTAAAGGTTTATTTTGAGAAATAAGATTTATAGCGCAAATATTTATTTTCTTTCTTTTGATCAGTTCGACGAGGATAAGATAGAAATACTCACCTTATGCATTTAGAAGGTGTAGAGAACTACTTAGCATTTTGTATTAAGAATATATTTTATCATATTATTAAGAATTATTTCTTCATTTAACTGCTTCTCTCTACTATTCTTCTCAAGGAGATAAAAGTGTAGAAAAGTTACTTTATAGTTCGTTTCAACTGTGTATGACCACGTACGACAATAAAATAATTTACTCTCCGGAAGGAAGCAAGGGATCTCCCCATCAATTTCGATCAAGTGATCTACGGCAGAGGTGGATTTATTATTTCTGCACTCCCCTAAGATAAGAGTAAAACTAGCCACATATCATAATTTCAATAGAATACCAACAAAAATATATTTAATAGAAAAAATATTTAAGGAGGTATTTTTATCAAATGTTTAAATTATTCGCGATTATTAAAATAATTCTAAATTCGGGATTAATTATTACAGTAATATTAATGAGACTGCCTCTCCTAGTTCAGAGCCTACAAATAAAATGTAAACGAAGGAGAACCGGAGAAAACTCCGAGTTAGGAT
>NNCF01129574.1:2732166-2847149 GCA_002313205.1 Laupala kohalensis
TATATATATATATATATATATAATTTTCTTCTTCTTCCCAGTTTCTCCCCATTCAGTAGCTTTTCATTCTCCCCTCTTGAAACTCTCCAGCTCCAAGAAGCGATGTAGCCAGAGCTTGACTCCCCACTGGCTCGACCCTTTTGCTCACTCGGAGGACTCCACCAGAAGGACGCACACAGATCCACGACGACTTCCAAACGCGTTGTATGCATTCATCCCCTCCTTCTCCATCCCTCCCTCACTCCGCACTGAAGCATATATTATTCATAGCCACTTTACCGCGTCGGAAACACGGCTCATAAATGAACGCAGGTCATAAAACGCGGTGATTTGTCTTGGGCACTGTTATCGGTGACGTATGCCGTTGCCTTCGCTACCAGAGTTCCTCTGCTGTTGGTAGGACTGGAGTGCTTGCTGGGACTGTGCTGCGCTCTAGGGGTGCGTTTTGCGACTCACTGACCTGAACTTGGCTTTCACTGATGATTGAATTACGTGGCTTGACGAGAAATTGCTGTCATCAGAATACATTTTATCGTAGTATTCGATCTTTTATAAAGGATATTTCGATGACTCTTGGAAAATATTCTACTAGTGATATGTGAAAAATAATGTAGTTAAACGGTTAACAAATTATTTATATCCATAAATTTAGTAAAATCAACAATATTACAACTAATTAGATATTACATTTATATTTATTTTTATATGTTTATATTAATTTTTCATTTCAATTTTTTATTGCTTTTTTGTATTCATCTAAAAGAACGTGAGCATTTCTAGTTGATTTATTTGCAAATATGTTCCAAACATCGTAGAGTTTATTTACCTATAAACTTTCTTGCAGTATTTTGCGGTAAGGTTTGGTTATCTGCGAAATAAAATTTGTTAAACAGCACAGGAGACCGAAAGTATAACTTCCTATAACAGCATCGAACTTTATGTAATTAATCCCTAACGAATTGTTTGTTTGATTTTTACTATAAGATGTTGAACACATTGATATATTTATTTTATGGGGTTTTTAAATTACATATTTATTATTAGTAATATTATTATTATTATTATTATTTACTTTTTACTTATAATAATTCAGTTTATTGTTATCTCATTAATAGTTGCGCATCGTAAACTATTCTCAAGCATGTTTTCGTATTTACAAGGTGTTTCCATTCTTAGTTTGCAATCTACACTTTGAAGCTTGCTGTAGTAGAGCAAGTTTCACTCCGAACGACGAATATCTTCTGAGAATGTCTAATTTGTCAGGAAACACGAAATATAGTTTAGCATGTCAAAGTAACGACTACTTTCAGAGTCGAGGTAAACTTTTCTGATGTAATAAAATAACGTTCTTTTAAAGCCTCAGACGATGCAGGGAATGTGAATTTTTAAGTATAAACGAACGTAATTTTCTTGTCGTAATTTTCTTCGCAATGCTGGCCGGAACGATAAACGAAAAGAACGAGCGCCACTTGTACTGATTTAACGGCGCCAGAGAGTTTTGTTTGCTTCGTAGCGTTCTGTACAAAACCGTAAAGGTCTATGAAAGAACTTGGGCAGCAAGCCACGATAACTATGTGAACATTGCTCGATGATTATAGTGAAGGAGGTGCTTTGAGTGATGAATGGCGAAACATGCTGTGAAAGAAAAGATATTGTAGAAGTTCTTTTTATAAGATATGTGTGAGGTAAATGGTTGTCGTTAGATACTTCGACAAACATTTTGCTTTTGTTTGACATGGAAAACGTGGATTGTTGTGCCTTCATCTTTGAGGTCATTCATTCAATCATCTGCAAAACGTATTGTCGCTATACCTTACTTCAAGATGATACGTTTTTGGGAAAATCCCTGTTTTCTCGTTATATTTAACCAAATTTCCAAAAATGAGATCTCATTATAATGATTATTTTCTATGCTTTTAAGAAATCATAATATTACATTTGAATTACGCTTTTCTTATTTTTTTATTATTTATTATTTCGAATAGCACTGAGTTCATAATTCATCTCCAAACTCGAAACGTGACCCTCTGCCCAGGCACGTTACACCATTGGACGTGATAAAACATACATATACTGACCTTCTAATTCTATATTTTAAATGTGTTACACGTTACGATGTTCGGGTGGACACAGCGATTATAGACCTTCAAATTACGAGAAATAAGCTCTTCGTATAAATAAGACATCAGAAGATTGAAAAGGAATTGCTATTCAAAACCGAGTATTTACGTTTACGAAACAGTTTGCAAGTGTTTAACTGGGTAGAACAGAATTTTTCAATCATTTTGAGGTTGGTCGTCAAATTAAATATAGTTTTTATAGTCGAATTAAGTGTAGTATTAGCAATGTGGGGAAACGTGTTATTTACATCCTAACCATTAGGTGATATTTTATAGTACCTGAGATAATTCTAGAATTTTTATGATTTTCTCATGACATTTTCCAATAACGATGTTGAGAGATCTTTTATCATAGTGTACGTAAGCAATATATACATGGGTCATTCCACCACATGGTTTGGTTAATGTAGCATCTCTCGATCAAGATGAGTTCATTACAATCTAATACCATTTACCATAAAAGTTTCATCCGGAAAAATCCAGATATGGTTTTAAACTTGCAAGAATCCAGTCGAATGGATTATTTCCTCTTTTTTTTTTCTCGAAGCAACAATTTTTGTTTCCGCATTTCCATCCGATAGCGAGAGGTGTAGTTAACGAGGAAACATTTTAAGGTAATCACCGATCTCCCTCTCGCCACGCACATTCCGGAATCGCATTTGCGAGCCATTGAGGAAATGGAAGTGGACGACAATGCACATGAGGACAAACGCCGGGTGCTATTACTTGCATGTCCTCGCTCCTCCGCAAGAAGAGAATCCAAGCATCGCGTCTAAATGCGAGTCCTCATGTCGTCCTTCATTTTGAAGAGATTCTCGTCTGTGATATTTTCTTTTTTTACTTTTTGTACTTGGCAATGGAATGAAAAAACTACGAAGAACTGATTGTAAATATAAATAAATGAGTTCTAGAGGAAAGATGTTTTTTCTCCCATGACTGAAAGTATAGAATTGTAAGGAGAGGATATGATATTTTTCTTTTTTAATTGTTTCAAAACGGTATAACAGTTTAATTTATTCCTATAAAGATGAAACAATGGTCGCAGTTGCTCAATATTTATATATTTCTTTAACTATTTTTCACATGGAGTATATTGGGTTCAGAAAACACGCTTTACGTTTTTACAAATAGGTATTACAATGCAATAAATGCCCAAAGGAAATAAATAAACAAATAATAATAAATTGAAACAATCATTTACACTTCACGTTTATTAACCAGATGTGTATTTTCTGAATTTTAGATTAATTTTTATGAACATCGGACGTTGAACATCATTTAGAAGCATTGTAAGTACATCTTCTAAACAAATTAAGAAAACTGCTTACCTGCTTACGTTAGCTGATGTCGATAACCACAGTGAAACGGTGCACGCGATGTTCTCGGAAAATGGCATGTACACATGCACAGTTCTCAAATTACCTACGCAGTTCGGGTCACCTTCGCAGATTAGAAATCATGAAATATGTATATTTTTTACTCTTGAGTGAGCACGTTTTGCCCGTATGCAAGGAGATAAGTTTTTATGTTGCTTACTTATTAACATTTAAGAAACATCAGCTACGTAATTTTACGATCCATGGTTTCTAGTTTGCTGAATCCTTTCACTCATTGCCAGAAACACTTCAATGTATTACAAAAAATGTAGTAAAAACTTCTTAAAATTTTGTGATGAAAAACCGGAGAAAAACCCCTATCGGAGTATTGGGAATTGACTACCACATGTGAATAAATTTTATTAACCGTATTTTCTATTATTTAACAATTTTACAGTGTTGGTGTTATTACTGCGAACAACACGGGGCCCCGAGCTGAGTCTGGCATTACTTCCACTTACTTGTGCCATGCTCCTTCCTTTCTCTTTTCTGACCTCCCTTGGTCACCTCTTGTTCTTTTCGATCCCGACGCTATTAGGGCTAGGGTATCTTTCATTTTCCTCTTTCCTCTTTTTTTTTTTTTTAAATGTTTGTAGGAAAGTTTTGCGATATGTTGGAATTTGTGTTTTGAGTTGTAATGCAGGAGGGTTTTTAGTGGGTATGGCTGAGTCTTTCGGCGAGTCCCACACGCGGGGAGAGTCATGTTGGCTCTCCCTAGTGCGTAACTGCATTTTCCCTACCTGTACAAGTTTTAAGGGCTCTAATGACCTCGCTGTTGACGAGCCCTAAAGCCCAAAAAAAAAAAAAATTACTGCGAACTGTATATGTGTGTAATGGATCGTCAAAGTGCTGTGAGAATGTTTTATAAAGCCACTTCTCAATTCATGGAACGAGATTTTACATGAAAGGCGTGAAATCAGGTTTATCGTCTCCACCGATATCAGTCATCGAGTATAAAACTTAGATCTTTGGAACATTGTTAAATATACCGTTTTTAATCTTACGATGTAAGCGTAAATCATGTTTTTATTTTTCTACAAATATAATAAAACAATCGTTGGTTTCTTGCTATATTTATGTCCCAGTTTACATGTGCTTGGTGTAATAATTTTTAAGCGATATAACAATTTCATAAATAAATAAATTGCAATTTAAATATTTATTTCGGCACAGTAAGTTCAATATTGTTCTGAAGTTCATGACGTTTTTGCAGCTGCTTATTGTCATTAGCAGGTGATTGTAGCATATAAACAAATAAGTTTATTTTGTTTTGGGTACAAAATGAAAACAAGTTAACTGATTATGCATAAAAAATCCATAGAAAAATTAGTATTACGAAAACACACCATCATAGCAGAAAATCAAATAAACAATTATAAATTACAACTTGCGATCTTTTTACAGATGTTACATATCTGAAATGATAGTTATAAAAACAGAGAAGGGAGTGTGAATTTACGCATTGACACTGCAAAACTATCGAGTATTTACAATACTGTTTTTGTGTAACATGTGTGATGCAAGCTATTTGTAAATATATTTTTATTTAAATTTTTATTATTTTCCATTGTTCTGTTGATTTGTTAATGTTTGTAGTTAAAATTTGCTCACATCTGATGACGACTCAAACCACGTGTCGAAACGTTGTGTATTGATAACACGCAAAAATATTATTGACCATAAAAAAGTTGTAATTTATTTATTTACCTCTGCCAAATAATGGATGTAAATAGTAGAAATAGCAATTTCATGTATCGGAGCACATAATATTTTTCATTATTTAATTGTGTGTACAATTTATTTTGACAAGTTCACCTAGTTCGCTCCGACGGTTCATTGCTTTGATGAAACCTTCAAGATGCTATCGTCACGTTGACGGTTGAAGGTCTCTAACGTGGAAGGCTGGTCGTTGTTTCCGCCAGAGCGTTCGTCTTCACTTCCGATGTTGTTACGGTTGCACGAGCATTTTAACAGACAATGTCAGAGAGTGAAAGAACTCTACCGTCATGACGCTAGAGCACTTACGTATATTATGGCTATGCAATAATATTTCGACCAACATTTTGAGTAGTTCTCACTTAATGTAATTCTATACATTACTCGGTATGAAGAAATAATTGATTTTTATCTGTCATTTTCCTCATACACTGTTGCTGCCAACACTTTCTAAGACGACAGGAAAAGTATTGATTGTTTTCTCTATCTAGAAAATTACAAAAATTTAATAGATATGTTCAAGAACTTTAAAAATATTACTGACTTCAGTTCGCCAACAAATTATATTAAAACATATACGTGGGATATGTTTAAACTAGCTCTAAAAGTTTAATTTCGTTGGTTTGGTGTACCTGCAAGAAATAAAGTTATTTCTTCTGCACAAGGTTTTGTTTTAATTTCACAAGATGTAATCGTCTTTCAAACTCATCGTCTTCAGAAATTCCTAATACTTGAAATCTGTGAACAAATTACAAATTATTATTTTATTCGTAATTTCAAATTAAAGAAACATATTTTTAGTTAAGAACGATAGTTATATTCAATATATTTTGTAGGTACATATTCTTAAAATATCAGAAAGTAAAATGTTTAATGTCGTAATATTGGTCGTGTTTATTAAGATGTCGACACCATTTGATTGCATTTTCAATTTCTCGATTAATTAATTGGGAGGAACAATTCTCAAGTAGAAGACAAGCTTCTATGAAGGACAAATTATACTGTTTCCTGTTACTCAACCAATCCTATAATATTATTTCGGTACGTTCGAAGCTTATAACCATTAACTACATACGACACCAAACATATCATGAACACACAAAATCCTTCTTTCCATTACCTCAAACTAGAGCACACGGGTTAAACAAGAATAAACACTCCAAATATCTCCTAAAAAAATTTATTTATACTTTTATTATTTTTTAACAAAACTGGAGTTTTTGGAGCTGTTTTACTGTAAGACAAATACAATGATATTTGTATGTAATATTTCTTTAATTAAACCAATCAAAGAGTAACGGGTTTTTCGAATATAATAAACAGACTCAATATGAATCAATGCTGCGAGGAAAGAACCCATTCCTTTGTCGGTAAAGCGCAATGTTATAATGTGACCAGTTACGCAGCTGTTGTTCTGTCAAATTCAATGAATGTAATACCATTATGTTTTTTTCTTCTCTTGGGTTTTACATTAGTGCTGGAAATAAATGCATGCTGTCAAAAGAATCAATAAATTTGAAAACTATTTTCCTGCCTGCTACTATCGTTTCCTTGTTATTCATATTATTTTAGTTTTATCAGTGCTCAACCTTGGAACGGTTCTGTACATTTATTCTGTAACTCATCTTGGTCCGGGTTTTTCTCCGTTTCTCCTTCAGGTAGAGGCGGATTTTACATACAGGTTCTATAGGCTCTTGCATAATAATTAGACTCTAATTGTAATAAACAATATATTCCGAATAATCTGTAGTTAGAATATATTACGCACTTGTGAACTATTTTTGTGTGTTTTAATAAAGTTACAAATGTGTTTGTATTCTGTTGATATTATAACACGTAGCTAACTTATTATTCTAATCTGAGAAGTGTGATAAAATTTTCAATCCGCCTCTGCCTTAGGGCCTCTGATCGGAATAGATGGGGAGGTCCCTAGCTTGCTTCCGGAGACTAAATTAGTTTATTGTTCTCCACGATATCATACGTAGTTTATAACCGCTTTCTTGACTATAAACTTATTTATTTACTGTTGTATTTGTAAAATAATAAAAGTGTAGATATATCTGCAGCTAAGAAAAGTTAGAATTAAGTATGTGCAATGTCATGTCTTATTATAGTGAACTCAACAATTAGATATTTTATTTCAGGTGCTCGTTCTTATTATTTCATCCTGTATATTAAAATATCCATCCGTTATTATCCTTTCCCTTCTTTACCTACCGTTGGAAAGTAAACTGAAACGCTAATCCCTACGAGATTCACAACGTTACTCAGCCCGGAGAAGTGTTCGGAGTGAAAGACACGAGTGCGTCTGGCACGTCGTTGTGAAGCACGCTATCCAATTGTGCCGTCCCAAAGGTGTTTCCCCAAACCGTGTGTGGGTTAACGTGAAGTGGAAATGAGCGGTCGGAGTACTCGGATAAACCGCTGTAATCGACGAGTGTACCCGTTAGAGCTTTCACATGGGACTATGGGCCGTACGCCCCTCCCACTGCACACGCCACGCTAGCTGCCTCCGGACTCTCCTGTGTGTTTCACGTTGGTCATCAGCGAAATGGCAGGTTCGTTTCAGGTAATTGAATTACTGTTGAAAAGGGACGGAGGACGGAAAACGCCCGGCAATCTGTTAGAGTTCAAATGCGAGATATTATTGTTATGACGTATGAGTTTGCGTCGGATGTGAAGGGCCAAGAGGGTTGAAGTTAGTGACAGATCGACGTATTTGTTGAAGCATAAATACGGAATTTTCGGTTTCTTCTATAAAGTAGATCTTTTCGGGTGAATAAAATGTACCTACTCTTCATATGACCATATCGTTGATACACGTTCTTTTAATATTTACAATCAAAAACTTATTACACAGACACACAAACAATAAAAAAAATTGTCAGTTTGAGGAACCCGACTTGAATATTCTTTTGTGTTTTGATGCGCTGAATTCAAAACCGGGGTTATAATTGCTCCATCAACCTCCATTGTTATAAGTGACGAAAAACCAACCACAAAATACAGAGAATAAACATAAAAACTGGAAGGTGATGGAGAAATTCTGAAATAGGATTCAGTGCGTCAAAATATATTGTGTGTACCTGTGTTATTAATAATTATTATGGATGAGTTAAACATGGTTTCACGAGTCGCGTGTCTACTTCAAATTCTCTGATAATTAATCGAAATTAATTAATTTAAAGTTACGAAAACTTTGTCATTTAATTCATACCATATCTTTTACTTCGTTCTAAAATAAAAAGTGTGCAAAGTAATATTTAAAAAATACGCAAAAAAGTTCAGTCTCTGTTGTATTTTAATTTTATGTTGTTATTTCATTGTATTGTTCATTGATAATTTATATTTGAAAATATAGTTTTAAATTTAATTAACGTTTCCTGATTCAGATCACGGATTATTATTTTGCTCTCGTGCTACAAATATTTCGATTTCAAATTAAAGGAAAATCTCAAACTAATTTGACTCTTAATAAAATCGCATATTTTTTAGAATACTTATAGAAGTAAAATATTTGCCTTCTCTCTTCCATTTCAATGACATAATAGTGAAATTTTCTAACAATATCATATTTTTAATCTGTTCTTATTTATCAAATAAATATAAAGGCTTCATCCTGAATATGCAAGTACTGTGATTTTATGAATGTATTTATTTATATATATTTCTGAACAAATGGTAATTTAGAGCGTCCAGAGAAAAGAAATAGAGTAATTATTTAGGAAACGGAAGCTAGCTTCCTGGGACACTAGCGCCCGGAAGTCGCTCACAGTTCGAAGCTTTGACAGCACTCGACCCGAACGTCCTCATCCGGGTACGATTTTGGAGATGAATTTCGAACGGAAACAACCTTGCCCATATGTATAAAATTGTTTAAAATTATTCTTATAAATATTATATCGTGTTGAATGACCATAAGGATGAGCTGATTTTAGAGATAGTTTTTAGATTTTAGAGGTAGTTTTTAACATTTTAATGCACTTATTAGTATTTTTTAGAGGATATATAAAATACATCTTCCGGGAGAGGAACACCGGTTGACGCAGAAACAATGGAACTTTTTCGTGTTCAAAGATTGTTATCCAGTTATATGATGTACATATACTCCATATGACTCCGATACTATCTTTAGTTCACGGCCTTCTGGTTTCGTCACCACAGCCTCCGAAACCTTGACGTCGCCATGCAGGAAATGACGTAACGGCAGAAAATTCGACTTCCGCCTCTGCAGGCACCATGCCCATTATGCAGAGTCGTTGAGACGCTTTTGTTCTCCGGAGGAGGCTTCTTTGAGGTGCGGTCGGAACACGAGAACGTCGCTGCTGGGTGGAGTTCTGTGGGGGAGGCGTGGCTGGGCGGGTTGCAGACACTGAGGTGCAGAGGTCGGGTGCAACGGTATTGGACGCGTTGTGTCTTATATGCGCGGGGACAGTGATCGCCGTCTTTCAGCGCCTCTTTGCGGCGCCGCACAGAAACTTCGAAGCGAAGACTGACGAAAAGTATTTTATCCCGTAAATTTGGTGGGTTATGGCAGATAATAATTTATATGTCATAAAATACACTACACGGAACACTGCGTCAATAAATGTCCTGTAGATGACCTGAGTGGTTGGGTCGAAGCGTCGGTTTTTTAGATAACTTTTGACAGTGTTCCGTAAAATGTATTTTATGAAGAATGCCCTGCGGAAACTCGAAGTAAATTATCATTTATATGTGTATGAACAAATGACGTATTTAGATTTATATATCTTTAATTCGAAGGGTATATATCAAACGTATTAAAAAAATTATAAAAGAATCTCAATATATTTTTTCTTAACAAAAAATGGTCGTAACATTTGTTTGTGCATAAATAATATTTTCATCATCATTCACGGGATAAAATACATTCGGTCAGGTTTCACCTGGATCTCCTCCACTATGCGAGATCACGAAGAGGTCATGAAAAGCGGCGTTCACTATTCCGAGTGCATTTCCCCTTATCGTGTCGTACAGTCTCCGACAGGGTGAATCACACCATCCCCATTCTCAACGAAACGCCGTAATGGATCATTCGTATAAAATCCGCTCGTAAATTACGAAAAGAAAATAATTAAATGAGGAATAAGAGGAATTACAGTTTTATTTATTTGTAAAATAGTTCGAAACATTTTATGTCATTCACCCTCAGGATTGTGGAAATGTCATTCCAATGTTTTGTAAACGTTTTGTACGTTTCATTTGCAATTGAATAAACTGATTATACAACAAAATTGCTTCTGTGATATTAGCAATTGTACTTAATTGATCATACGTTTGTTTGATACTAACAGTATCTAATTAAAATAAATATTCCTCGGGGACATTGAAACCTAATAGGTTATAAACAGGTACATAATACAGTTGTTGTTTTTTCTAAATATGTATTTGAACTTTAGTGTTAATATTTTCCTGTAGAATGAATAGCTAATACAATTCGTTTGAAATTTTTATTCTACCTATTGTGACCACCCTACATATTTGTTGTTCCAAAACTCTACGGAATTATCAGCATATTTCTGTAAGATATGGGTAGTTTCGTATGCAATTTTTTTACTGGCAAACATATTGTGTAGGAGCAATATTTCTGTTTTATAATGACAAAAATGTATTTTAGAAGACTCTCAATCTATTGAGACATTATGCTTGAAAACATTCCACCACATAGGTTTACTTAAAAGTCTTCTTCTCAAGTAGACTCTGCGACATAATCTTATCTAACGTTTTGGCCATCTCAACTCCCAGCTTCAATTCCTTTTTATTCAGTACCTTAGGGATCCAACTTTTTTTTTATTTTATATTTTTTAGGGTGTTTTACATTCATACACTTTTTTAAAAATTCTGTCATCCGGCATGCGACGCACATGCCCAAACCAACACAATCTGAAGTCGTAGTTTACAATATTTTTATTGTAGTATTTTTAAATAGGAAATGTTGCGTGCTATTGAAGCTCATCTACATGGGGTGGCAGAAGGTAGAATGTGGGTATCACTGTTATTGTTAGTAGTTGGGCCGTTTAGCTGAGTTTACCGACAACTTGGCCGACATGGTGTTAGTAGGAGTTGTTAATAATACTAAGAATTAGCTATTCTTCGAATAGTTCGCTTTTCGGAAGTCACAGCTAAATGAACTGTGACATTAATGTGAAAAACTACACATTTTTTTCTAATCCCTCCGGGAATTGAACACGAAGTGACTTGGTGGACTAAGCATACCCCTCAGCCATCGAAGGAGTATTTTGGTATTTGGTTACTTTTTGAGTTACCAATATTCATAATCAATTTTTTTTGTCTTGGTCACCTCAAATGTTCCTATAACATTGCTCCGTGGTCGATAGTGGAGATTTTTAGCGGTGTGTGTCTTTTTACGGGTGAACCCTCCTCCTTTATCCGAGCTTGAGACTGGAAAGCTACTCAATCCACCCTCCAATACCGCAGGCATTACATCTTACAGTCATTAATATCTTATATTTTTACTTTCCCATTGTACACCATGTATAAGGGATTTATTGTAATTGGTCGAACCGAAAATTTTGAGATCTCTTTGGATCATTAAGAATTGGCTCCAGGAGAGTCCATTTTCAAATTTTGGTGATGATGTACAATGTATTATGTCTGTATTTTCGTATGTGTGCGTTTATGTGCGTTAAGAAATTCTTCCCCAGATAACTAGAACAAATTAATGCATCCAAAGGATACTTGAGATTTGACAATTAGATGAATGAGCCTATTTTTGGACAGCTCATGCCGATTTTTTTTTATATTTTAAATCGTCGCGCAGTGCAGTATTTAAGCACCCCATCTAATTTTCCGTTTGTAAATAGAACGCTTACACCAATGACTGAAACACCCATCTTCACATGCGATTCCCTCACATTTCACTCTCTAGTTGGTCATGTAATTAGTTGACTGTAATCGAGAGCTCCTTTGTAGTAAACGGTGTTAATTACTTTTCCCTGCCATTGATTCGTACTGACGTTCCCCTGATTCCCTAACCGTGCGTCACCTCACCGGTTCCCGCGTTTTATGTGAGTCCACTCTCATCAATTCAAACATGTTTACTATGTACGCTTTCACTATGTAATGGGTTAATTAATATTTACGATCCATTTTTGGAAATGTGTAATAAATCGCAGTCGGAAAATAATTGCCATTAGTAAATGATGCCAAAAATCATACTTTAATTTTCATAAGTAATTAATTATCTCGATTTTGAAACATATTGGAAATTGAACGCATCCTGATTCCTGATTAAGAAGACGAGATTAAGTGTATTGTTAACAGGAAACGTCTTGAATTATTTCTATTCTCTCGACTCCTTTGAGTGAGCTCTTCTAAAACATATTCGCGTGGGCTGTGGTTAAAACTCAACTGGAGATCTCGGTTACGTAGCATAATTATGTGCAACTGATATGTGATGTAGGATATTTGAAAATCATAAAAACGATGTCTTAATACCGAACAAAATCTTACATTAGGCCAACTTTGTGGTGTGTAAGAAAATAATATTTATTTATTTTCTTTTGTATTATTCTACGATTTAAACATGGCTGCCTGCATTTATTTGAAGTGAGTCAGCAACATCGATGAGTGAGTGAACCGACCCCAAAATAATAGAAATAATTTTGACTCCAATGGGTCAAGCGTCAAAGTCCACTTATTAGTGAAGAGGTTACACTCCATTCGTACAAGAACGAAATGGAGATATTATAATTATTATTTATAAGTATACCTTGAATTATTAATAAAGTATGTACTGAATGCTGGACACATAAGGCTACGAATTATGGAACTATTACGAGTACATATTTGGCATAAACTAAATTGTGCTTGATAGAAAGTAACATATATTGACCTCGCAAATCTCGAAGATTTTTTTTTCGCATAATTATTATAATTGTTTTGTTTCTACGTACAGTTAACATTTTTATCGATAATTACTACTAGGTAAAGAACTTTAACGAAACTTTGATGTGATATAAAAGTAAGGAAGTATATGAAGAGAAGAAATCTAATGCCAACATCTCATTTATCATTGTATAACTAATTTTTGTGGTATTATGTGTTTGACACTGATTTCAATAAAATACGCAAGTCCTTTTATATCCAATATTTCTGGAGTAGTTTTATTGGTTATTAGCAAAAGTTTTGTTTCCATTAACCATTATCATTTTAGTAGAGTTTATCTCACAATTAACGTACACTCAATATTAAAAGTTATTCATCCTTAAATCCCATTCTGCATGTAACTACCCATGCTGAAAGATCTTTTCCCTTGACTCGCACTCTGCAAGCGAATGCCTGGGTCGTATCGCATTGTACAGCTGTCTGATCACATTTTGCTTTTCACATTCGGACGGAGAATCTGCGAATTCGCCACTCTCTACATTACACCATCCTCAATGCTTCCTTGTTGCCACATACCCGACTGTATCTTGAAAGTTTCAGTGCTTCTTCTTTTGTATTTCATTTTTATTTTTTTCCTTCTTTCTTTCCTTCTTCCTTTCTTTTTGTTCCTTCTTCCTTTCTTTTTGTTCCTTCTTTCTTTCCTTTCTTTCGTTCTTTCCTTCCTTCCTTCTTTCTCTCTCTCTTTCTTTCTTTTTTCTTTCCTTTTTTCCTTATTTCTTTCCTTCTTTCCATCTTCCTTTCCTCCTTTCTTTCTTTCATTCTTCACCATTTCGTTATTCCGTGTCTAATCGTGTCTTCCACTAAGCGGAACAAGGTGTGTTTACCTTTAATTTCCTTCCACATATAGTGTTTTCTTTTAATTTATTTTCGCATGTTGTTCACACACATTAATTTTACCCATTTATTTTTTATTTGTCTGTAATACAACTATCCCACTGACACGTCATTCTACTTACTTTTCCCTTGGCCTACAACATCTCTCTAATCTTCTCATTCACAATTTATCTATATCTTTGCGTTCAAATTGTTTCTCACATATTTTGCTTTCACACAGTACCTCCTTCAACGTAATATTCATGCCCAACTTCTCTATTAATGTCTTTATCGACCCATTTTTTATAGTTTTGTTGTTCTCGAGATTTATACACGAGTAAAATAATAATTACAGAAAAATGCACAAATCCTCGAGTATTTTGAAGATATTCGTCGCTGCCTTAATTCTTGCTAAAATAATTATTTCCGCAAAAAATCATAGTGAATACCAACTACAATTAATTCTTACATACTTTCCACCTATTTCACATAAGCAGAGTTATGTAATGCGTCACGCTGATACGTTTTTAGTGACAACGTAGTATCGTGAAAATAGTTATTTTCTGTAAATTATAAAAAAAAAATTTATGCTGCAACTAGCTTCACATACTTTAAATAATCTGTTATAAACACGAAACACTACAAAAATTTGAACAAATATAATAATGAAATGTCTTCCTACTATAATAATGAAGTGCTATATAGTAATACAAATATAATAATGAAGACTACCCACTAATATAATGACAAATTACATACTAATATAGTAAAAACTCTAAAATTACACGTAATGTTTATAGTATCAATCGATTGTTGCCTGTATGTTATGGTTGTCAGAAAATCGATGACTTTCTTGTTATGTTTCAAGTTCCAAACCATGCATTAATTTAATTTTATTTTGAATGAAATAATAAGTGTAGTGACATTTTTTAAAGAAAAAAATAACGTTTTATTTTGTTTTACGTATTATTAGGTTTTTGGCTGTTAAGAGGTTACAAAGAAGTTAAAACATTAAATCGACGATGTGTCAAATGAAGAAATTTTTGTTCCGAAAATTTCAGGGGTTGATTTTAGATTTTCCTTTTCTTTATTAATATTCTGACGACCTTAATGCTTCTCGTAGTACCCTATGAGAATTTTATTTCAACAATAAGAACAGAAAATCTTAATAATAATAATATAAAGGAGATTATTTTTTTCATAGTAATGTATAGTATTCTTATGAATTTGAATATTTATTTATTTATGATCGTATGATGAGGTTCAGGCCACAAGTCCTGCTTCCACCTAACAGTGACGTGGTTGAGATAATGTGGAAGGAAAGATGTTGTATTGCTGAGGAACGTATGATACCGAACCGATATTTGTCTGACGTGAATGAGGGAAATCCCAGCCGAAAACTTCATATAGTTCGGTCAGGTAGGAAAGGAACTCACATTTTACCATTCAGCTATATGATGGAGGTGAAGACGCTACATCTAGATCACCGCTGTAGGGATGGGAACATGATTAATTGGTTTTTATTAATTTTATAGAGAACATTCCTGCTGTTCTTAATATTTATTCCGTCTCCTTTCCTACTTATTAATCTCCTTTCGCGCCGCTTTTATCATTCGCATTCTGTCTTGCTTTTCATCATTTCCTTATTCCTTCCTTAACATCGTGTCTGCTTAACGTCTGCTTTCCCCTTTCTGTGTTGAAGCGCCGCGAACGGCACAGAGGCAGCTGCCTTCTAGTTATGCTCTTCAGTCAAGAGCTTGAGACGCTTGACTACCGAGGAGCGCATTCGGCAGTGTCTTATTGCTTGTTAAGAGGCGCCTTACGCTGTAGACGTTCATTCCATGATTTGAATGGCCTTTAATCACCTGATGTAATGTATAGTACGAATCTCTAGACGGTATGAGGAAATTCGTCATTTCTGCTTCATCGTAACTTCATAGTTGTAATGTCTTAAATAACTTACCGTTCGTAAATTTAAAATCAATATTTTATAATTTCAATTACTTTCTTTAAAAAATATTTGAAAGTGAAGAAACGTAAAAAAGTTATTTCATGATTTTCAGTCTGAAATTACAATTGACAGCGCTGTCGCATTTGACCACGCGGATATTAACAAGGTGTATGTATGTGAGTTACGTGATACTTCATTGTGAATTATAATTTATTATTCAAAACTGTTCTGACTTACATTGTTTAGTGCAAATATGAAACCGAGTGAAACTTGTCTACCACTAGCAGATATGGGGGAAAGCAGTATATGTCATATGTAAATAAAATAGTCTTGCTGAATAAAATTGAACGTTCATATTAGTACACCATGTTAGTTTCTTTCAATTTAGTCGCACCGGTTTATCTAGTGTAAGTTTATTTTTATTGGGAAATTCATGATTTCATGGCGGTGTTTATAATACATTTTCTTTCACAAATTTACATATTATTTTCGTGGTAAAGAATTAAGTAGAGGTGTATCTGCGGAGTTATCCTTCTTCTCTTACACCGACGACCTACTTGCGGAACTTGTTGAAGTTAAGTATAAGCAATCTGGAAACTTCTTATCTTGGAATACACTCCGTCAATATCTGCTCACCGCCCCGTAATTTGTCTGCCTTCTAAAAGAAAATTGCGTTACGCGTTTACGGAGTCTGGATAACATCACTAAAACATGAGGGCAGCTTAAAAATTGATTAAAAAAACTATTACGTAAACAAAAATAAAAACTTAAACAAAAAACACTATGCGCAAAACATGAACATATAATAGAGTAATAGTATACAATATTAATAATAATTATACACAATAATTCTCTCTAGCTGTCAGCAGTTCACCCATGTGTAGGAGATCTTTTATTTATTCTTGACTTTTGGTATATATTTCGTAGGATTAAATTAATAAATACAGCATATTTATTCACTAAACCACAGTATTACGAAGAAATGTGTCACTATATTACTTTCCATCATATAACATCATGTTTTGTTTTCAGAATTCTTGAAGTTTCAAGTCACAACGCTAGTTCTTACCACTTATTATAAGCAATATATGAGTCGATAACAATGTCAAGTAAATATTTATATTTATATTGTTGATTCTATTTTTCCCTCAAATTACATACAAATGATAAAATACACATGCAATGTTAAATTCATGACCACGTACCATATCATGTAGGGTCTTTGGATTTGATCTTGATTTCTTTGCCGAGTTTCATCAAGACTAGTTGTGTAAATTTAACGTGTTTTCTCCATTAACTGGTGTGTGCACATTCACATAGGAACAAAATTTATACAATTACGTATATCGTACAAAAATACTATTAAAGTTAATCATCAGCGAAGAAATGGAATAATCAAGTTGATACTCATTTCGTGTGTGCATCCCACTCGGACGCACTCATTCCAAATTCGAGGTAATTACTAAACGTCATTTGTTCCCTCTCGTCAGCGAAAACCAAGAGTGAGGGAGGTGCAAAAAGTCTAACTCAATCCCATCCTCGATCAGAATCTGTTGTATTTTGGTTCCTCCGTTCTAATCAGATTTCTCAACATAGATTTGATATAAACGGTAGAGATCCTTAGGTCAGGTCAGGTCAGGTGTTCACTTCATATTTTATATCCATGTTTGTTATTTACATAAAAAAATTGGGATTATCTCTTTATTTAGAAAACTAGGATTATTTAATGTTAAGAGGGGTTCTGATTCTTCGTGTATCGACTGCATAATGCACGTAGCAATAATATTATAGATTGTTTAAATAAAGACAATTCTTTTTAAAGTATTCATTACTAAAAGTCTGTCTTGAAAAAGAGAAATTTTTATTCTATTTCATGGAATTTTTATTCAATATATAGTTATAAATTATATTTTCAGTATATTATTTAGCCCATATATTATATCATCTCTAAGCTACAATGAATCCCTAAATCTTATATGACGAATAATGAGATGTTGCGGTTCATATCTGTCTTTAAGATCAATAAGTTCCCTTCTCATCTACGTAGAAAATCATTCTCTTCTAAATCTTCAACTAAAACAGTAAATATAGCATTATTTTCCCACAGTATATGGTATATGTACAAAGTATATCAAAGGGGAAAAAGATAAATCACATGAAATGTAAACTGGTCGATTTCTTTGTTCCACCATTCTTTATGATAGTTGTCCGCAGCAACTTTCATGCCTAAATTTTGCGCAGCTTAATCGATTATTTCCATCGAATCACTTCATTTTACGAATCTTTTTCCCTTACAATCCTCTGAAACATTTTATGAAATTTCTCAGTATTTCTCTTTTATGACCAACCAACAACAAATACTAGTATCGTATTTTATGGAGCCAATACTCTAAATAAAATGGGACCTTTGCTTGGACCAGCCTTTACTCTTTCAACACTTCCACTCCATTCTCGCCACTAATATTCCTCCTAAACAGTTTAAAATTTTCGGAAAATTTTAATTTATGTCCACCCTGTAACAAAAGTCAGTATCTTATTTTCTATAGCTAAAATACTTTATGTAAAAAACCTCCCCTTACCTTCATCGTCCCTTTCCCTCCCGACTCACGCGATTGCCAGAACGTGCTACAAGGGTTGGGTGGACGCGTCAGGGGGCCCCATGTTAATACTGTTTATCCACGCCAATCAATGGCTGAGCGCTTGCGTATGTTCGTGTTGTATGGGAGTCCTCCCGCGGGGCGAAGGGACATGTCTCTGTCAAACTCCCATATGCGGAGGTGTTGCAGAAGGGGAAATGGCAAAGTTTGATCTGACGACTCCGGTGAGACAAAGCGTTGTTTTGGGGAACTTCATTGTTCTTTCTAGTGATATTACGAAAGAAATTCAATCTTCTTAGTCAAGAATTTATTGCCATATGTCATTTCTAAAAGATAAAGTTTTCGTAAATATTTATTTTTCTTCCGAAATTCTTAACCCATTACCGCAAAACCGGTTTTAAGATGATTAAGAGTAGGGGAGATTTTATTTTAATTGTGTAATATTTATTTAAATACTAAAATACTAACCATGGAAAGATCGTAAACAACATTTTCTGATGACTCTACTTAGCATTCGATCATTTTCTTAATACCTCAAAATGAAATTTGTTTATTAATTACATTCCAGGTGGCAGTACTTTAAACACTTCTATGAAGTTTATGTTTATTTTTACGTTGATTCCGCGAATCTACCTCAAATACAGGTCACTGTACAATCGTTGTATCTGTCATTTACAGTTTTTACGATACAGTAATGCGTAGTTAAAGTTAATATGGTTTGAAAATCATCGCGTGAGCTTTTAAGCTAACTACATTCTATTGTTAAAACAAATGAAAAAAAATAGCTGGAAATAATTCGCGAAATTTTAACCATGGGTTTTTGATAGCGGGGATGAGACCTCCCATACTGCGGGTACGGGGATGGAATTAATTATTGTTGAATTATATTTGAATGTGAAATTTTGCATTAGCTGCGAAACAAGTAATATGAACACAGCAGTTACTTCATTACTATACAACTATAACTTATGCCGTATACCGTACACGAAATTCGTTTTAAAGACGATATTTGCAATTCTTGGAGCCGATCATCTCATCTGCTTGGGTCGTGTTCAATTGCTATTGGTTGAGCAAAAGCTTACGAAAGTACAACAAGAATACGTAGAATATGAAGGTTACGTCGTAAACGTGCTTCAACTATTTGACGTTTAATGTAGTCAATTTCTTTAATTCAGAAAACCATTAATCTGAGATATTTGCATAAAATGTATTCTGTACGTAATATTTTAAATGGGCACATTCGTGTAATTTTTTAAAATTAGTTTAGCCAAGTGTGCATAGATAAATTTGAGTGACGCTTAAATATCTACAATACTGAACAAAAAAGTTGCTCTGTTTAGGAAGAAAATCCCATCGTCGATGTAGTGCGCGGTTGGAGCATAGTAAGTATTTGCTGGTTAGTGACGTAGTTTCGGGGAACTTAATGAAGTAGTTATTGTGCATAATATGCGTGAAGAACGACGACAACGCTGATGACGTCACTAACGAGATGTCGTGGGCGAGACATTCACCGATGAAAATCAACTGCCGCGGAGAGTTGTGTTCGATGGGAAAGAATGATTGAATGTCCCCAGAGATAGGTGCGACCCCCAACATCGACATCACCGCTTTGACCGGCCTAGCGACAGCAGCGCCACGTTGCGGTTTGCAATGGAACCTTTCAGGCGGTTGCAGCCGGATTGTCTCTCAGGGGAGTCCCCGGAGTTGATTCCCGCTGCCGCCCGCACCGCGTAAGCCGCCCGCTCCTTCTGATTGGATGACGAGCGCCGGCGGCTGAACGCCACTTGGGTCGCTTCCTCCAACCCCTTCCGCCACCGGCACTTTCTGCCTTCCCCGTCTTGCAGAAGCCAACACCCCCATGCCGAGCTGTTCAGAGGGTTGATAGCGTCTCTGAGCGGATTAGTGCTCACGCGAGGATGAGGCCCACAAGGATCTTGAATGTCTCCTGATCGCCACTCGCTTAGGGTGTAAGGGTTTTACTTTCCGAGGGAGAAAATACCACATATATTACTTTCCATGATGAATATCGAAGTAAATATAATGTCCAAGTTGAAAGATCTAAGGCTCCCTTTGGATCTTGGAAGGAAAAGCCCTACTTTATTTTCTTCAACATAAGTCTCTCTATTTTGCAACCTTTAGGATATCTCGAACTTGTACTCTTTATTAACATTGTATTATTTGTAAATGGTAAAAATGTAGCGTGCTATTAAAGCTTATCCACATAGGGCGGTAGGAAGTGGATGGCAGGGGTTATTGTTTGAAGGTGGGTCGGTTAGATTTACCCGCAATTTGGCCCATGTGGAGGTGCTAGTGTGAATAGTTAGTAATAGTAACAGTTAGTGATAAGAGTAGTAGAAGGTGGATAGAAGGAGGAGGGTTTGCTTTTCAGTTGGCACAGCTATGTGAACTGGAACATTGAAGTGAAATGCTTCAACTTTTTCTGACCCCGTCGGGAATTGAACCTGGAGTGCTTCCGCGGTGAACAAACATGCTAACCATGAGCCATCGGAGGGGCAATTTATTATAGGTTCAATAAATAATATTTATGGGATACGTTTTTTTAATTATTTGAATTTTTCCTTGTAAATAATAATTCATGTATTCTCATACAAGTGCAATATCTTTATAGTTGTATAAAANGTATTCTCATACAAGTGCAATATCTTTATAGTTGTATAAATTATACAAAAAAATGTTTCTTCGTTCCAACTATTTTCCTTTACATTTTTGATTCAATTACGCTTATGTACATAATAAACTAATATCTTCCATTTAGCAACGCGCAGTATTAACATTTCGAGAAAAAAGAATAATCTTAGAAATCTGTGCGGGTATTGTGATTAATTAGAGTGCTCCAACCATACATGCCTCTGTGAAGCTCCTCTATGAACCTCCTGACATACGACACTGTCTGCATTTGACGTTGGAGCGCACAGCGGAGAGCAAAGTCTGATTCGCAGATGACAGACTGAGTGGCGTATTCAGAGCAACAGCTTTCATGGAAACGTTCGCAATTCACGGGGATTCTTTTTCTGCAACAGCGGAGTTCAGAGCCATATTTCGTTGAAATTGAATTAAAAACACCTAGTTGAATTTGACCCCAGGAAATGAGGACCTCACACGAGTACCAACGAGACAGATATTTGGACAAAATCAAATATAATGAATAAAGTGACATTCGCAACTTGTGCATTATCATCATTTTGCTATACAGATTGAAATTGGATAAACCTGAACAATATATTAAGAACCACCTGGACTCCTAAGCTATAGCGCAGGGGTCGGCAACCTTTTTTCGCTGCGGGTCAAAGTCAACCAAAATGTGAGTATTAAAGAGACATTTGGGTAAGATATATTTCCGACATGGATCTTATATACATAAACACTTATGTGTAAAACATCCATGGTAATTGAACTAAAATGTTGTTCTTAGTATCTATTTTAATTTTTTTAAATTCTCAAAATGTTTGTTTTATAATTTATTTTTATATATTATACTTTATTTGCGGGACTAAAGTGGGTCACTTGAAATTATAAAATGGGTCACTCGGTGACCCTCGAGTCATAGGTTGCCGACCCCTGTTATAGCGTATATCTTAAGAATATTCATTATATCTTTTCAAGTGGGTTGCTTTTGATCGTTTGTAATATATTAGACTTTCTGAGGTGGAAATTCTAAGTTTTTCCTTGTATTTGTCTTTAATTTTTCTCCATAATTATTCTTTACTCTCTTTCACATGATTTTTAACGAGATAGAAGTTTTCACACACTTGTTAGAATTTATCAAAATTATAAAATTCGCATGTAACGTCTTCATGAAGTAAATAAAAAAAGTGAATGATGATTATGTACACATAACTTTCCTACACTAGTTTTAATATCCAAAGCGTGTAACTTTAATGTAACTTAAATTGTGGTTATTCAAATTTGGTGAGGTATGGGGTCAAAGTTTAAGAACTTATTCAAGATTCAAAGTTTTTTTTCATTAAAATATGTATTAACTAGTGTCCTTCGGGGTGTCATCCCAGCAACGGTTATCCCTTAAGGTAGTGCAAGCACTCCAAATGAGACAAATCATTGCTAAATATGATTGATTTCTTATTTATATTCTAATTATTTTATAACATAAATGAAGAAAAAACATTTATTTTGGGCGGGGGCGGTCCTAACTCATTAGACCACCTTGTCTGTTACAATGTCATTATTAGGGTACTGGATTCCTTAGTCCTTTTATTGTTACATTTTATTCTATGTGTTTACTATTGACGTGTTCTAATTTCTTTTCGACGATTTTGTTTTGATAATATTCTCTGATTACGCTGGTTACACGTTATCGGTGGTCTCTTCTCAGAAGTCATTTCTGTCGTCTCGCATTCAGTTGTATTTCGCTTTTCAGTACGTCTCTTATCATTCGTATATAATTTAATTTGTATCATCTTTTTAACGTGTATTTTAAAATTAAGCATATTTGTGAACTCGCTTGAAATACACAAGGGCCTACAAGGATATAGCGACCGACCACAACAGTTTCGTGATTCATGAGTCACTTCTCAGAAAAAAGTTAAATATCGTTTTAAATACCCGTTGGCATATAAATATAAGTGATGCGAAAATAAGAAATGGAATGACGCAGAAGTGCGATCGGAAATTTCCTGTAATGTATACTCAACTTATGACATTTTCGTGATTTAAATATCAGTCAACGTTCCAAAAGAAGTATTTTTCCATAATATATTATGTATGCCACGATGAATAATTATTACAATTATTGTATTTAAATGACGAGGTAAATAAATTGACATGAATATACTTGTAATTCTGTTTATTTGTTCCTATTTAAGACATTTTAGTGATTAAAAACTATTTACGCTAGTAGTGCTTCCTTAATTACGTGGTAATAACACGTGGTTCATTGTAAAGAAAGTGGTGACGTTAGCAATGAATGTCGTGCGGGTTGCAGCAAAGGGCCCCTAGACATTGCCGTCGTCGCCGCACCGGCGCTCGTGGCGTGGCAGAGGCGGACGTCCACGCTGGCGCCGGGCACTGGCTCGCGTGACGACTGGTAGAGCTTCGACCCCGAGCCTTACACGCCACTAGCACAGGAGAGGAAGGAGGGGAGTGAGGGAGGGTTAGGACACCGCCCTTCCTGTTCCCGCTACCCTCACCGGCAGCTTTGCCAGGGTTGGCGGGCAGCGGTGCGCACGCATGGTTGCCAATACTACGAATATCTGGAGGTATTAGTTGGTTTCTTTGGTAGATTTCGTATTATATTACAATCTGGTGAAAACTTATTACAATATTCATGACTTATACCATAAAAACTGTATTATGGCCTATTACTATGTATGAATAAATAACGTATCTCTGCAATGCATTTTACATTAACTTACGTAAAGGTAATTACACGATCCTTCTTGGGTGGGGGGTGGCGCTTTCAGACATTTTAGCTCTCGCGAGTAATTTAAGACAATTTTTTATTTAAGCTTATTTCAAAAATCAGAATAAATTTTCCTTTAATGGAGTACCTTGAAATATTATTTTAAGATCTTCCCATCAAGATATGGTCAGCAAAAACATTCATTAAGAAAGAATAATTTTATTCAATGTCTGTTCTAATTACTCTGTTTTTACGTTAGCGATTTAGAATTTTTTCTTTAAATTACAAAAATTTCCTTCATAGCTTAATATAAAGTAGAATCACGTGAAGTGAAAATGTTATAGACTTACCATAAAAACTATTTTTCATGTCAATTTTTCAATAGAGTACTAACTGATAATACTAACCCATTGTTCTACCAACTGGCTTCCCAAGAAAGTAAAAGAGATTAAAATATCTTCCCATAAGAATTATACTCGTTTTAATTAAATAATAAATTAAATAATAAACGAATTATATTTATATTTTCCGTGGCGAGATCTTCACAAAAAATTAAAATATTGTTTGTCCTTAAAAAGTCGTAAGTTTTAAATTATTTATTTAATTAGATTATATAATGGATGGTGATTGTAGTTGAATTAATACTCGTTTTGTATGCAATGTAAACTACTACATACTAATGTACACAAGATTTCCCTAAATCAAATATTTTTGGTACAATACTATAAGAAAAAAATATTGTTTGGATAATAAGTGTAAATAAAAAATTCTATATTTGATCTAACGAAAATATTTCTTCAGTATTTGTCATATTTTCCTTGAAACTATTTTGTGAACTCTTCTACGTTATCATGCAATTTTATCGTTAAAGTGAAGAAACATTTCTGGCAGTATTGCATTCCAATTTAAGTGTATTCAGTCTTCTATACCTTCTGATGTCACTTCATCCAAATAATTTTCTCTTGCACCCAACCTTATCGAACTCATTATGCAACTTAATACATTCTTCTTAACCTTGTTTATTCAATAAAGCTGACTTTCTTTCGTATTTATCCTTTGTCTCATTACCCGTTTCTCATCATCACAATTGTATTATCCATCCTTCACTTATCTCCTCCCTTTCTCTTTGTTTGCTGAGTCTTTCCATTATCTGGTTTTCATCTCACTTCTTTCTTTCAGCCTCTACGCAAACTGCGTGTTCCCGAATGATATTTTCCATTAACCCCTAACGAGCTTTGCGAGGCTTTGCTCATGAGCTTTAAACGCTTCTCATTGTCAGAGTCTTGATGCACTCCCGGTTCGCCACAAATTCATGATTAGGTCACCCTACTCCCACGAGTGCGGGGAGAGCAAACATTGGGAATGAAAGCCGCAACTACGACTTAGGAACAAATTTCTCGCAGTTTTCACGCATACTACATTAACGTTGTCCTCATTTATAACTATTTAAACAGCAAAATCGTAAGAAAAAGGAAATTACGATATTTTTCCCCCAAGAGTAAATGTTATTAGAATTAAAATTATTTTTGAAATACAACTTTAATTTTGTAAACGTAAATATATTTGTGTGTGTTTTATTGTACATTTTATGTCCATTTTCTATATATATTTGAACTCAATAATAGTTTTATTTTGCTTTTTATTTAAATATGGTTGTACTCTTTCCTTATGTTTCGAATATTATTTGTAACTATGTATTTTAGTCATGTCTTTGAATGGTAATTTTTGCAGCTTTTTAGACAAATCATGCCGCGACAGTATGTTCTTCTTAAAGTTTTTAAAGAATATGTTAATTCTTGAAATCGATCTCAAAGTGATGCTGACGTTCATTAAAAGAGAAAAAACATTTAATTTAAAAACAAATTATATCAACAAACCGGCCTTCATATCATGAATAAATATGTTTATTCCATTCACTGCCTTTTCTTAAATGAGCCAAGTATATAATGAGGTGATTTTGTACTTACATAGTCTAGTTAGGTATCTGTAGCCAGGCTGAAGGACAGTGAATCCACCCTCGGATCCAGAATCCTTAAATCGTTTTTCTTTCCACAGATACATTATGTCCTACGCAGTATGTGAATGTCTTTGTTCTTCCAGAAATTTCCAGGAACTAAGACCGGTACCTGATTCGTGCAAGTGTTATATCATTAAAATTCTTTTTTCTGAGTATGTTTGCAACCATATACTCGTTTCAATTGGTTCCTAAGAACTAAAGGTAGTTTTTTTTCTTCCGCATCAGTTGGTAGAGACCAGGAAACTACTTCTCCCCTACCTAAGCTCCGGGGCGTTTTTCAATCCCTTACCCCATCCTCATCCTCTTTCTCCACCTTAATTGCTCCGTTCCCCAACATCCCGGGAGTCCGCTGAGGACAAAAGACTCGACACACCGAGCAATTTCGTTGAAAACCGCAAGGCCGAATTTCCTATGAAATTAAAAGGAAAATTGTCAGACGAGACACGTTCAACAAATGCGCAACATTCGTGATTTTAATTAAACCGGAATGTGTCATCTTGCTGAGGATGCAACACAGGTTGTTCGTAGAGGGAGGCTATTATGCCTTTTTGGGCAAAGACGTTCCTTGCACATCGTTTTACTTCGTCATATTTAATTTTTGCGTGTCCTAATGCTTATTCATGGCGTCTAGGAATTAGGGAGACTTACTGTCATGTTTGTTTTATGCCTGAAATAAAACATTGTTTACTGCAACGTGAGTTAAAGTACCTACAAAATTCTTGGATATTATAATTTTAGCTATGTCAGAATTTTTACAGAGTGATGTTATGTTGTTCATTGACTTTTGTTATACTTATCTGCATTTAACTTGAAAATAAATATTTTTAGACGACTCTATGGTAATAAACCACAACTTTCAATCATGGAGAATATATTTTATCTGAATGGGAACCAGATAGATTCAAATCACTTCCTAAAAATCTCTGAATTATAAGTACCTATCACAGTGTTATATTAAAGTCATAAATTAAAGGAATATAAAAATACGATGTCTATTACAACATTGCAGATATTTATTTCCGGGTAGTGCAAGGATAAGAAAGAGATTGGAGACAAACAAAATAATTATTACACGCAGTATATTTGTGTACTTTTCAATGTTTTGACATTACAATGTACATGAATATTTTATACACCAGTACAGGTTTATGGAGATTTCATCATCTCATCGGGATTTGCAACTATCAAGCCATTAAATATATTTACCTTTTTATCTTGTATTCGTTAGGTATGCCTAGCACAAGAGATGGATTTAGAACATTGATGCTTCTGGGCAGGAGTGAATATAGCGCTCTTTTAGAGCAGATTTTATATACATATGTTTTAAATATTTATATATTATTAATGTAATATACAAACAAAGTAATAACAGAATTACAAATTTTTGTGTATTTATTGTTATAAGGTACAAAGTGGTATAAACAATATAACCATTTAAAAACCTAAAATAAACGTATTAAATTTGGGGGAATTTTTGCCGATCCAACGAAAACTTGAAAATAATTTTTTTTAAAAACATTAAAAAACAACACATACAGAAAACTCACTTTTTCCAAATGTTATAATTTTTCCGTTACCCTCTTTTGGCAATTGCTTATGGTATATTGCTTAAGCCTAAATCCACATCTGTTCATATCTCTGTATTATATGACGTGTTCTTCTAATTTCACCCTCGTTAATTAACTCTGAAGGTAAAGATCCGGATTTATTTTCGTAACGAATAGATTACTTGGTTAATAAGAAAATAAAAGGAATTAAATATTAGAGCTATACGTGATATTGAGTTTAAAAAAATAAACATACAAAAGGTTCTTTGTATGTGATCACTCTGTTTTATAGAGATCAGTTTTCTAGGAAAATATCGGATTTACAGCAACAATGGTTAAAAATAATGGACGTAATTAATTCAACATTTTGATAAGTATACTTTTGATAACTTTCGGTCAGATGAAAATGGTGAGGAACCGAGAATCAAACCCCGGACCCCTGTCTTGATCGCAGGGGTGTTATCCATTACACCACTCGTTCGCTTTCCTCAACTGTATACTATTTCCACCCAGACGCAAACCCCGGATGACCTGAGACACCTCCCCATACACGAGATAAGTGAACCAGACGGTACACAGTGCTGCGTACACTTAAGTCTGGGTGAAAATGGTGTACCATTGTGGAAGGCGAACGGGTGGTGTAGCGGATAACACCCTTGCTATCAACGCAGAAGCACCGGGTTCGACTCTCGGCTCGTCGCCATTTCACCTGACCGAAAGTTATGACATATATTCTCCATGTGTAGAGTACACTGAAGAATATATGCAAGTACACTTTTGACTCTGTGGCATTATCGAAGACGGAGATACGAGCTTATTCGGGGAGAAGCAACCCCCAAGATACCAATTACGGAACCCGTGATTCTTGTTATGTATTTATTAAATCCACGTACGTATTTGAAAAATAGGTTTGCAGCAGATATGAAATAAAAAATATATTTTCGTTGGAGAGTTTTAAAAAGTTTATTTTATTTAACGACTTAGGTCATAGTAGTAAGACGTACCAAAAATTAAAATTAATTTTGTATTTGTTAATAGATGCTAACTAAAATAAATAATTAAAAGAGAACGATTTATTACTTATGTAAAATAGGTGTATAACTTACGATTTACAATGTTTTCTCCGTCTCATTGTTGAGACTCGCTTCTTAAGAGCTTGGGGACCGCGTGACCGCCACGATACTAGTTACGTAATTTACGATATGTATAAACGTCCAAAATTACTATTTTTTTTTAAATTATGGCCCTCACGAGTATAAAAATATAGTTGTCCAAATAGAATAACAAAGGTAATATTAGAAAAAATAAATTATCGCTTAGGACATTTTTTGAACGATTAATATATTTTTCTTTTACTGCAACGTTACGACGCGTGATTGGAGTCGTCGTGAGTTTTACAAAAGGTCTAAAGTGATAATTGAATTATTTATTTTGATTACATAATGGATGTCAATAGAAGAATTAGTACCAACATAAGAAAATTTGTCTTGGAGAATTCTCGACTGAAGTACTTCGTGGTAGCCAATTACATGAACATGAGTGATCTCAGTATCGTCAAAGCGAAGCATCTGCCCATGCATGTCCTCCACTCCAAGATTGCCAATCTACTCGACGACAAACGGAGGCGTATGCTTGTTCTAGGAAGCAGTTAGTGCACCTAGAGTCCTTAATAAGAAGAGTACCACCAGCAATATCCACACCTTTGCAGCACATTTCTCGATTCATTCCGATTTACTACGCACAAATTCCCACAGCTACTTTGGCTCAAACTGTCACTTGGTTCTCGCATCTTGTTGGCAGAATAGAGGTTGCTTTAGTGAAGGAAGGGAAATACGAAACAATCTTGATACCTTTAGAATAGCAACAAAGTAAGCAAGTCTTTCGCAGTCCTTGGGCGTGGCTGTGGAGGTGGGTGTGACTAGAGTCCTTAAAAAAAGAGAAACGCCCAGGTCCTATTTATGATGCGGAATTTCACATATTTCCGGAAAATACTACGCGCAGTTTCTCATAGTGGTTTCAATAAACCAACTACACCTGATTGAAACAGTCGTTTCGATATACATACAACACTTGACTGAAGCCACTATGAGAAACTGTGCGTAGTATTTTCCGGAAATATGAGTCCATAATATAAATCCACCCTTGGCGTTTCTCTTTTTATGAAGGACTCTAGTTGCGGTCACCGCCACGGGGCAGCGAAGGGTTTGCTTGCTCTGTTGCAGCTCTGATGGGGCGGACGTGGATGAGAAGTTACCCAAGAAGGGTGGTCGGAGAGGGATGGAGGGGAAGGGAAAAGTTGCCGTGGTCAGAGCAATCGCATGCACGTGCCAGGTCGCCGATTCTGCGCGCGCGAATTATGGGGACTATTCTGCGTCCAGCAATTACAGTTGAGTGCGCTGGGTGGCTGGGTGATGTCAGTGGTTGCGGCTCAGGGTGTATGGGAGACGGAGGCGGGGAGAACTATGAGGACTGGTGTTGAGAGGATGATGGCTACAATGGATTCATGAATAGGATGGGCTGGGAAGTGAAAGTTGGAGGAGTCTCAGGATTACTGGAAAGAAGGAAAACGAAACATTTTCAATAGTAAATTATCATGATTGGAACGATGTCAATATATTTTTTTCAGGTTTAAATCATATTTGTTTTGATTAAAAGAAGTATTAAAATAATGTCATCTTCGCTTTATTCGAGCACAAATTTATAAACCATAAGTATGAGAATTCTCTGATGCAATGTGCGTTCAATATTTTGTTCTTGGTGTTTTAGGGCTCGCCAACATTAAGGTCATTATAGTCCTATGTACGTTCAAGAACGTAACCATGAACTTCTAGTTTGCGTATAGGTCATAGTAACTGTTCACAGATAAAAGGTTACACTGATATGTGGGCACAAGGTGAGTGTCACTATGGACAAATGTTCTTTACAACGACGATGGTGGGAACAGAGGACGATAGACGGTGAATGTATGGAAGCGCGTTATTAAATAGGTAAATTAAATACAAACCTAATGTTTCTAGCTTCAATTCAATTAAAATTTTCAAAAAAAATTGTCAGTTCTTGATTACCAAAAAAAGTGACAATAAAACGGGTAACGTTTCTAAATTTCACGCCCTATAGTGAACTATTACGAGGGTTCCCTCGGGAAGAAGGAGGTAAAGCTGGGTATAGTCTGAAAATCTGGTATCCTTCGAGTATTTGAGACTTCCTTTATAATTGTACATGAAACATGGACTTGCATTTATATGAATATGTTGGACTACGTGATAAGATAAATGTTTATTCTACAAAATATTCACATTTTATGTTTTTAAAGCAACACTGGAGAGATTTTACTGGGAAATATAAGAGCATTTTTTTCCAGATATTTAAGAATTTACAATTATAAAGGAAGTATTCAAAGAGGTATTAAAGCTTCACTTCATTCCGTGGAGTGGGTAGATTTATTTACTTGGAAAGTAAACAAGTTTTTTTATATATAATAACTTATTAATTCGGTACTGATAATAGGTAATTACAATCATCATTTACAATACCCTTATCCAATACTCTTATCGATTTATTGAAATAAATTTTTATTGTCTGAGAAGTTGCTTAGTTGATCACTTGAATACACAGACTGTGTAAATATTAATTTAATTTAATATTTAAATGTATCGGTGAACTAGGAATAATGCAATCTTCCAATATACTTCTTCGTATCGCCACTCCAACTTTGCTAAGCGTAACGTGGATGACGTATTTATGTCTGCAGTTCTGCTGTGGTGTAACCTGGACAGGAAATGGGCGCGGTTGTGTTCTGCAGGTGGCGGTGTCGCGTGTGGACAACGCTGGCAATAGAGGCGTCTCCGCTTGACAATTTACGGAGACATTCGAGAATGTCGACGTAGTGTCATCAAACAAGCTCTCACTGCCTCGCCCCCGACCTCATATTCGATCGCCTACCCAACCGCTTCTACAACACGGTTCAGCAGCATTGTCTATATGTGCTTCTGTCTACCCCATCACTCATACCTTCTCTATTTCCTGAAGAGCATCTATAACCCGATTTTTCTAGCCTCCATCGCTCACTTTGATTCCGTTGCTCATTAAAAAAAACTTCCATCGCTTTTTAATACCCAATCTGATTTCCATTAACTTCTTATTTTCCTCAATCACTCATTTTATAACCACTGACCACTTTACTTCCATCACCCATTTTACATCCACCACCTATTTTACCTTCAGCACCCATTTTAGCTCCATCGCCCATTTTACATCCAGCACCCATTTTAGCTCCATCGCCCATTTTAACATTATCGCCATTTTACCTCCACCGCCCATCGCTTACGTATATCATTGAACTCCATCTCCTGATGAACAATTCTCACCCGATTCACCTCGATTCTCAAGACATTCTCAATTCTTTTATTGTCAACTTTATCACTCCTCTCACAATCAACTGACTCCACCGTCCCCACGCTTTCACCACTCCTCGTCTGTTGTCCATCCTTTTTGTCCGTTTCACTTCCACCCCGACGCATTCGAGGTATCGTCTGGGGCAACCACTCCATCTAACGGCGGGCGTTGTGTTGCCTGTCGGTTACGCGCCCCACACAGATAAGTCTCCGGTCAGTGACACCCTCTGTGTTCGCTTAGATTGCGGGAAGGGAAACGGGAGGAGAGGAGAGCGAAATAAGGAATTCACATATACTGGATGGCAAGTGTTTGTTGGTGTGAACAAGACCGGACGAGACTACTCAACATAAATTATGAATTTCTTCAAAACATTTTTTGTGCATTTGAATGTTCAGTTCATTTTCTATTATTTCCAAGGGAGACTGCCATTCTTCCACAATTCAAATGTCGTGAAGAAGGTTGGAATAACACGCCCGTGTTTTCACTGCCATGATGAAGTTTTTGCCATTAAATTTGTTTGGATAAAATATGATGAAGTTAACAAATTAATACTAAATGGTTATTGGGTTTCAAAATAACGACATTGTATTACTTATTTCCGATATTGTCGGTAAAAGAGGAAACGATGTATCCATTGTTGTTGTTCCAAGAGATTAAACATTAAGTCAAAAGGGGTTCTATGACAATTGAGTTCCAACAAATTGTATTCTAGTTGTTATAAAATTAATTTAATTATTCGGGTTAGATTTTTTTATATTTTATGCCATGATCTTTAACAAATGTTTTTGTAGGTTTAAGAACTCTAATGACCTTGACGTTGGCGAGCCCTAAAACCCCAAGAAAAAATTGTAGTTTTTTTCATTCGTGATATGAAAAGCTGAACGGAAACTTAAGACATCTTTCTGGTTACTATTATATTATTATTGATTCATGTTAAATGAAAGAAACATGAGAACAACAGTTAAGAAACGTTTTCTTTCCCATGGTTTATACAACAATGTTCTGCCTTTTCCTTTTTTTATTCGTTCATATCATGGGTTGTAGTGTATTCATGAAACCAAAAATAGAAATATGTTTTCTGAAATATGTGGATAAAATATAGTTTCACTCATTTTTCCTGACACAATAATTACATAGTTTTTCTAGAAACTTCATCTTGCTATTCAGCTAACAATTATCCTTCGCTGGCAGCATCCACGTGATAAACTATCTCACGAGTACAAAAACAAAGCTGAAGGATGGCCCGCTGTTCCGGGTTCCGCGTGCAATCATCCGTCCACCACCTTCACGTAATGACGGTCGTTCCATCTGTCCAATGCCGGTCGTCCACTGGAGCCTCTTCATCCTTAAACGCTCCATTTGACCTCCCTCCTTTGCTTTGGAAGTGGACGAGGGCTCTTGTGGACCGTGTCTTCGTCTCCTTGGCGTTAGTCCTACAGGGAGTTCACTTCATCTTTCTTTCAACGCACAACTCTCTCCCTGCTGTAACAATAGCCGTTCGTATCTTGTTCCTCAACTATCGTTTGTTTTAATACTTCATTATTTTAGTTCTATTTAAGTTGTCTATTTTGTTTTTACTTTATCATTGGTGCCACGATGAATGTTTTTTGACCTTTCCTTAACCGTAGCGCAATACAGCAATGTATTGAAGTGTTGGAGAAATATTTCATTCAAAAACTTAAGTTCCCGCAAACTTCCAGATTTCTGCTGCCAAACGAGAAGATAAAGTAAAGTGTCACAAAATGCAGCTTCTCAAATATTTTTTCTATATTGCATCAAACAAAACAATCTTTATATTGCATAATCACAAAAACAAAATATGTTCCACATAACCTCACTTTTGATGTTATAGTGAATTAGTGAAGAGAATTGTGTTAGTACCTTTATACCAACACAGAGTCATCAAAATTTGTAATATATCTCATTTTAGTTCCATTATAGATTTGTGGATTTCTTTAGTTACAATCTATCATTTCTTGGGGTATAGTTGTCTACAACAGTAGATAGTGGGGATGATTGCATAAAGCTTCACAATATATGTCAGATCTTACCCCGAATGCAACAGCGACACCTGTCTCCAAAACCTATTCCATAGTCACGTGTCTTTTGTATCCCATCCTCCATCCAGTTCCCATCCTTCTTCTCACGACCAAGCGAACGCCGCAGTTTTGTCGAGACTGCGGTGATCTATCTCCGTCCCCGCGACCCACAGGTTCTACCCCTCCCCTACTCATCACCCTTTCCCCTCACCCCCACCGTTGCGTTGCGCCGGACGCTCTAATAATAATGTGTCAAGCACAGCTGCGTCCGTCGGACAATATCCTCTCCCTTCCCGTCCTCACCGACTCCCCGCCATGTCACCCTCACTCCCCAGCGTCCTCGTCCAACGCGTGCGGGTCGCTTCTTATAGCGACGAACCGGTGTTTATCTTGCAGGCGTATTGACACTGGCGGGGTGTGATGAGGCAGGCGGCTTCGCTGGACGACTCTTCGGACGGACACTGGACGGCGGCGACTCGGCGTCGCGACGCCCGGCGACACACCGCCGCCGACGTCTCAACCCCTCCTCTCTTAGGGGTGGGGACAAGTATTTTTCTTTGCTTCGAAAAAGTGAAAGAGAGCCTGGTTCTTGAAAGTTCTCGTGTTGCAGTTGAGTGCCACCGATGTTGTGGAGAGGACGAGATACGTATTTTGAAAATAATTTTAACAAAAGAGGAATTTCGGTTTGTGTTGAGATGGAGTGATTGTTTGTATCATATTCTGAGGAGAGAACTTGGTGAAACACTACGTAAACGAGACTTTCTCATTGATAGTTTTTGAGACGTAAAGTTTAGCAAAAGTGAAAGATTTCTTTTCGGCTTTTCTTTGTCGAATCCTATGATCAGAATCCGTTTCAAGAATTATTGACCGTGAGTATGTAATTCATTAGTAAATGCATTTAGAAGCTTCAGAAACAGTATCACACCTGTTAATGTAGTATATTTCTTGGATTGAGAATGAATTCAGAATTTGCCCCAGGGTTTGCGTAATTGAACGTTCTGTATTATACATACACTAAAATTGTATATATTTAGATCCGGTATTCCAGTTTTTCTACATTAATTAGTAACATTTTCTATAGTTCACTTTCATGTTTAAAAGAATGTACCTTCATGAGTTCCTCGGGCTCAGTTTTTTGATGTAACTCGATGACAAGGCTTATTGCGTATTCGAAAGGTTCTAAGTGATTGATTCGTGTAACTTTTCGAAAAGTTCAATACTTTTTTGTAATATTGCAATCAAAATATATCAACTTAAAAAAAGTGTATCTTTGTACAAGAAGCGAAGTTGGTGTATAAGAGTTCATTTATTTGAAATATATTTTCCTTTCTAAACTTTCTTATCTGAAACTCCCCGACGTTGCCCGATAGTTTTTCGAGGTTATGAAACACTTCTTTTTTATGTTATAATGTAGAGTAGACAATAATATCATATTAACGTACAAAAAGCGTTAGAGCATCTGAATTAGTTCTTGCGATATAGCAAAATTTTTAAAAAAATACTCTAAATCTCCCCTGTTAATTCAGAATTTCACACCATATATTTTTAAAGAGTCTCAACGTACAAAAGCAACAACATTCCATGCAAATTTAAAAGTTCAATCTCCAACAGCGTTTTCTGTAATAGTTAATTACTCTTACTCCCCCAGAACGACGGTGCTGTAATAGATATTTCTACTGATTCGTCTTGAAGTTTATATATATCCTTTAGATATATTAAAAACTTGAATGTTTCCTCGCCCTAATTGTCCCAAAAGTGATCATAACCTCAATCTAAGTAACCTCCTTCCGGGTGAAGCGATGCATGCTTCCTCCGCGTGGACGTGTGTAAAGAGCGGGTGGCGCAGCGCACGTTCGGATCAACGATTGAACGAACGGCGGCCCCGACGTTCACGCAATCCGGCAACTTCCGACGCGGCGTCCGTCCGACCGTATTCTCACCCCCGCTCCTCCCTTCCACGACCATCCCTTCCACAGCATAGGACTTTTGTTATTATGAGGAAACTTTTTGATTGATGGGATCTTCCCTGTCTTATAAGGCACGTTTACGGAACCTTGTAAGTGGCGATGGTGGAGGATGTGGTGACGGCGGAGGTGGTGATCGTGTTGGTGTTTGCAGTGGTGACGTGGTTCCATTCTACGACTTATAGTGATTCCGAAACGCTCCGGTTTTCGGTTTATCCTACCGTGTAACTGTCGTTACGTACAGTGCTACGATAGAAACGTAACCAATGATATTTGTAACCAATGAAAAAAGTCCGCATACTATTTCTGTATATTAGGTACATGTTTTTTTGTTGTTTTTTTTGCAAAAACAGGGAAATTTCTGGCACACAAGGGAGTGACGTCAAAGCACTTCAAGTTTTCAACGGATCCTACGTGTGTACGCAAAATACTGCTGCCACCACATCAAACGGTCTTTTAAGACCATTTGTACCTTGAGAGGTGCATGCTACCACCTCACTACATCAGAAATTGTACTTTTTTTCTTTCACATCATGATAGAACAGGATTTTTTAGAACAAATTAATATTGGAAAGAAATTTTAAAAAAATCAGAGAAGACGCTCTTTAATGTCCGGAAAAGTCAAAATAGTAAGTGGACATGACAAAGGAGAGAATGATAAGTGATAAATAAATTATTATTTGACATACACTTTAAATGGGCTGATTCATTTGTATCAAAATGTTGTATTAGCAAAAAATTAAAAAAAATTAAAACTATCGAAACCTAACACGATTGGGCGTTTCAGCACATGTATTTATTCATTTCCGTAGAGTCACCGATGCATTAATTAATGAAATGTAAAAATAAAAAAATTAGCGGACTGCTACTAGTCCAAACATGGACATTACCGCTTATTTTTCCCATCTTATCGTTCAATGCAGGATAAAATAAACCTAATTTCGTACATCTAACTTTCATGTGAATCATATTCAATGCAAGTGCGGACTAAGACATGGGTTATTTTCAGATCAATACTCAGTAAATGTTTTAAGACATATACTATTAAAGCCGTAGTATCCAAAGAGTATGCGCGCAGATGGAGCGTCCAAACAGTATTATGGAGAATATACAACCTCTTATTTTCTTGTTGTATTTCAAGATCAAGAAGTTAACATATGTAAAGAGTGAAAGCAAATACGCGACAATACAGAGAGCCTGTTACTTTCAATTGCCATGTAAGATGATATAAATAAATTTGGTTTCATGACCTCCAAGCATTATTCGTTAGTATTGTTCATGTATATACTTTTAGCTAATTTTATCCCTACCGATTCCAATAAATTATCAGTCCTTTATCGTAAAACTTGATAGTTGATCTTAAATTCTAGGGAGAAGGGAGCACAGTAGTACTCGTAATCATAACTTCGTCACATTTAAGTTCACTGCAAATGAAAAATGTTTATCATTTCATTATTAATGTTTTGAACACTGTAAAAAATAATAAGAAATATAGGACTATATTTACTCGTTTTTACGATAAAGCAATATGGTCGTAAAAATATTATGATAAATTTTGTGTAATTTTTAAAGAGACAAATCTGTTGTTTTAACCACACGAATAGTTTTTGTGAAATAGCTTGGATAAAAAACGTATTCAATATAAAATATTCAGCCAACATTTTTGTAAAAAATAATGTGTTTATCGTTCCAGTACAAGATAAGATGTTGTAAGAAGAACGTAGTGCTTATATGTAATTATTTATTTGGAATTAATGAATGAATCCATAGTTATAGTTTTAATATACCTCAAACAACAACATTAATCACTTATCTGACTTTTTGAAATTTGTCATTAATACTAGGTATGAGCCAAGTCTCTGAGATAAAAATTAAAATATTACCATAACAATTAAAGCTCTCGCGGGATAACTGAAGGACGGCCAAGTAATTTGAGAACTCTTTTGACCTCTGGTTGTCAGCTGAGGGGACGCGTCGCAGGGGAAAAGGACACGACAGAGGCAGGAAGGTATAGTTCTTTCCGTTCTTATAGCGTTTTGCGTGTCGTTGCATTGGAAGCAATTTCCATATCGTTAAAAAGTTGAGGAACTGTTTGCGTTGCCGGAATGAACGGCACGACGGGAAACGTTCATAGCACGAGTAAACGATAGACACGGAAGAGAAAAGAATAAGAAATACGGAGCAAAAATATGTAAATATAAACATAGAAGAGTGCAGAGGAGAAGAAAAAGTAGTAATTATTATTAATACGTAATAAATTAATTTTCTACAACTACTTCCAGAAAATTTAGTGCAGGGATACTTTAGTTAGAACAGTGATGTCTATTTAAGGTCCTTGTGAAGATCCCCGAAACAAAAGTTCAATCTTTGTTGGAATTTTTGTGATTTATTATCCCCTTTTTGCAATTCTTGATCCGTTCTTTCACAAAGTGACGTGAGAAATTGTGGTTTGATTAAGTTTCTGAGACCATTTTTGCTCTGTTCAATAAAATGCTCAATAATTTTAATCGTAAATTTACTTCATAAATTATCACGTTAAAAAAAGAATGAAACATTTAAGTTTAATCACTTTCAGAAGTACGATAATTGAGGTATGTGAATCGAAAGAACATTAAAGAGGAAAAAGGAAAATGTGTTGCTAGAGAATAGAAAAGAAACGCATTGTGAAGTTGAAGAAAGATACGCTTTATTGTATGGAGGGAGAGCTATATGGATGTTCATGAATAAACAATTCTCTTTGCAGAGAAGAAAGAAAAGATATATGGCACAGAGTCTGTACAAAGTGACCCTTGACTGTGTCTGCTGTGACCATTATATCAATGTAACTGTTTAAAAGCCAAGAGGTCTAATGAAAAGTGTGCTAAGAACACTAATGAAAAGTATGCTATTTCCCCATCTGGATTATGGTGATATGATCTACAGTAATTTAAATAAATTATTAGCTTAAACATTTCAAAGAATCCAAATTGCCTGAATTCGTTTCCTATATGATGTAAAAAAGTATGATCATATTTCTGAATATTACGAATCTAACAAGATTCTTAGATTAGAGAAACTTGTTTTATTTTCTGTCTTTTCTAAAAAATTATTAATATCGGTTCCCCTTCATACTTAACAGATAATTTTACAATACTAAATTCTTCTAGACTTCAACAACAAAATTATGCAGAATCCCAAGACGTCGTACAAATTTCCTAAATAAATCCTTCACTGTAGCCACAGCATGATCATGGAATAATCTTCCCCAATATATTAGAAACAGTAATTAATTTACAAAATTTTAAAAAGCATCCGAAGAATTTCCTTCAATAGTAATACGAAGGAATAAGTGTACAACAAAATAAAATATAAAATAAATCAAATAAATAAATCAAATCAAATAAAATATAAAATATATTAAAGTAACGTCAATCTGTTAAAAGTAATCATTGATGATTTATGTTGAGTAAGCTACATTATTCTTTTAATATCAATTATTTTAAAATTACTTTAAAATGTATTATGTTGGTTCGTATTTTTATTATATATAATCTTGTTCTTCCTGCAATTAAAAGTTTATTTGTTTTTTATTAAAGATGTTTTGCACAAATGTGGATCATAATATTATTAAGAATACAAATAGCTTTTGATAGTCGGTGGTAATATTAACACTGTTCTGTATGTCATAGTATAAAATGTTTTGAGTATTTGCAATTTTCAATTTTTTGATTTATGCAATTTTAAGTGTAAAAATTGTTTCTTGTTTATTATTCTAACTATTATATATGTATGTATGTATTGATCAATAAAACCAAGGAAATTCAGTCGTATATGAACATAAACGTCACCTACAACATATACAAGTGTATTACATCCGTCATAGGACCAGTAACAACCCATCAATCCTAATAGAAAACCAAAAGGGTGAAGTTCTCCTTAACCAAGACGAACGTCTTCAACGCTGAAAATATCACTTTGAAAATGTGTACAATCAGCATCACGACGTAGACACATCCACACTCAATATGGATTTTGAATGCGACGGCAATCTTAACGACAACTGTCCATCAACGCTAGAAATAGAAATGGCGATATATGAAATGAAAAACCGCAAATCTCCAGGAGTAGACACTATTAGAGTAGAAATGCTGAAAACCGGGAAACGAACAACAGTGAACAATCTCTCAACACTACTCAAACATCTGGAGAGAAAAGAAACTCCCGCAAGAACGGAAAAATACTCACTGATAGTGCCCATTCATAAAAAAGGCAACATAATGAAATGTGACAACTATCGTGGCATTTCTCTGCTCTCCATCGCAGATAAAGTTCTCTCAAGAATACTATACAACCGCTTAACACCACACATAGACGGCACTCTGAGAGACTCGCAGTGTGAATTCCGAAATAGTAGATCAACTATCGATATGATCTTTTCAATCCGACAGATCACAGAGAAAACAATCGAGCAAAATTCCAAATTAAGCATCGCATTTATCGACATCAGTAAAGCTTTCGACTCAGTCAACCGTGAAGCATATTAGTGCGAGTTAAATGCCCACCGACAATCCTGACAATACTCGAATCAATGCATGAAGGAACATCAGCAACAGTAAGAACTGAAAATTCCGAAGCACCTCCGTTCAGTGTCCAGACTGGAGTCCGGCAAGGCTGCGTTTTGGCCCCGATGCTCTTCCTTATAAACATCCATGTCATAGTCAAAACCGACGCTCAAAAATACCCACATGGAACCAACATCATTTACCAAAGCGACTACAATATGTTCTCAAGAAGAGATCTGAAATCAAAAACAAAAATAAAACACCAAAAGATTGAAGATCTCATGTTTGCAGACGACAGTGCTCTCGTAGCTGACTCTTCTGAATGACTCCAAGAACTTCTAAATACCTTCACCGAAACTGCTCGTAGACTTGGACTACAAGTCAGTAAAAAGAAGACAAAATTTATGTTCATTAATTGTCCACCCGCGGCAATTACCATTGATGATACACCTATTGAAACACCGAGTCCATTTAAATATCTAGGCAGCCAAATAACTTCCAATGAAACAGTCAACTCCGACGTAGAGAACAGAATTAATGCAGCAAACAGAGCATTCGGAAGACTGTACCAAAGAGTGTGGAAACCTCATGTTCTGACGTTATCCACAAAGCTTAAAATATATGAGACCATTGTTCTTAGCTGCCTCCTGTTCACATCAGAAACATGGACACTCCTTCAAAGCTATAAGAAAAAGTTGAACACATTCCACCTCCGATGTTTCCGGTCCGTATTGCACATGAATTGGGAAGACAAAATACCAAATGAAACAGTTCTTGAGAAAGCAAACATGCTCACAATTGAAGACATCATAAGAACAAGACGTCTAAGATGGCCTGGACATGTTAGCAGAATGGAAGAACACAGACTGCCCCAACAAGTTACGTTCTCAGAACTTACAATGGGCAAAAGACCGCAGCAAGAGCCAAAAAAGCGTTGGACAGACACAGTAAAAGAAGACTTTAAACACTTAAATGTTAACCTTCACAATTGGAGGAACCTTGCTGCAAAAAGAAATGAATGGAGGGAGAAAATCAAAGAATTAGTGACAGAAAAACATAAGCAAAGCATGGAGATAAAAGAAGCAAGAAGAATAGAGAGACACCAAGAAGAAGACATCTACACTAAGCCCTCTCTACCCATTTACTCGAGATGGGAGACGAGGAAGGGGCTATGTCCAATCACACTTAAAACAAACCCATAAGTCATCTCCTGAAACAACAAACTCAACAACGATAGAAACAAATAGAAGAAGAAGACAAACAACTGCACCTGCAAATCTAAAATGTACTGAATGTGACTTTGAAACCAAGTCCGGATCTGATCTAAACAGCCACGATCTGATCCAAGAAACAGGCAGCAACTTTCGCAAACTCCGCGAGCAACTCCCATACACCCATCACCGACGTCGCAACCTTTACTTTCAACGAGTTAATGGGTGTGTACCAGATGCAGAAAAAGCTGCAGATCTAAAGCAGACCTGGTTAACCGTACCCGAAATGACAAATGCACGATGACGAGATGATTTGGAAGCATCGACATCGATGGAACTCTTTAATCACGTATGTTTAAAAGTGGTTAGATGGGAGAGCGGGCAAACATGACCCGAGCCTCGCCATTATTATTATTATTATTATTATTATTATTATTATTATTGTTGTTGTTGTTATTATTATTAAGTTTGGTATTTGTCTATTTAATCCTGTTTGCGTTTATTGAATTGTTAAGAAACGTATAAACTAAAAAGCAAAATATATTTGCAAGGATTAAAAATAAAATTTTTGAATAGAACTTTATAACTGCGTAGAGACTAGTCTTAATGACCATCACGATATAAACTCGCGTCTACAAAGATTATGCAGTAAATAATTATAATACACTAAAGATGTATAAAAAAGAATTACTGTAACAATTTGATAAATCTTTCTAAAAGGAGTGCCTCAGTACTACTTCCGGCACGTGCAAATAATTCAAAGTATACCCAGGAAGCATTCATATTATCCAATTTATAAAGGAATCAGTTATGATTTTACAAGCCCTGTAAATACGTTTCATCAGATAGAAATGCCAAGCTAGAAGCTACAAAAGAAAAATTTGAAATTGAGAAAGGGGTAAACGTAGCCTAAAACCTGCAGCACCCCGAAACAAATGTAGAAAAATATGGTTAGGAGAATCATTGAAGAAAGTTTATAATGTGTGGCACTGAAATATTGGATATTTCTTTTTAAAATTAAGAAAATACTATTACCAATCCTATTATTAAGAAATTACCAATCAACTGCATATCTTCCTTTTCCGGATTTTCACTTTTCCGGTGGTATTACTAATCAACAAGTACTTTGATTTATTAGCCAATCTTTTTCTATTTTCAAGATTTGTGTTTTGTTTATCATGTCTGGTTTGATTCATAATTGTTTCTAAGTTATCTTTTAGACATACAGCTTTCATTTGTAATCTATCTACTGAATGTCACTAATGTTTTTGATAGATAACAACGGAGATTCAAGAACGACGATTCACTAAAAAACTGAAAACGTGACCCGAGTGATGTCGGGGTTATCATCTAGTAAAAACATAAAATTGGTGATATTGATGTTGTGGGACCTGTTCAAATATCTCATTAATTAAATTCCTACGTATCAATGAATATCGTAGATGCCGCCGTCAGCAGACAATGCTCAAATAACACAACCATTTCGCCGTGGCAATACAAACCGTGAAATTGAATTACGAAACTATTGAGCCGTGAGACAAACAATAGCAACGGTTTTCAATTACATTGTGTCGGAAGGTTGGCAGCACTGCAGATCTGCGGCGCGCGCGCGCGCGGTCGCTGCGGCGACGGCGACGACGAGGACGGCGCCGGTTTCCTGTGCGGGGGACATACGGAGTGCGTTACACTGGGACGGGACAGAATCTCAGTCATAGGCACCGCAGACGTGGCACAGCACACAAGTGGTGATATATTCACGGGCTGAGTCGCACTTGTTACGACCCCCAAGTTGATTTGAGGAGTTGGCTTTGATCGGATCGATGGAATGAATGGTTAGTGATAATTGTGGCTTTTCTGACCACTCACTTTTGGAATGACCATTGAGGATAAGCGATCATAAAATACTTTTATTTTTTATTTCTACGACAAATTATTATTTTTAATGAGTATTATCAACTATTTACCCATTAAGTTTCTGTTTATTAAAAAATCAGGATTATCTTTCGTTTTGTGCGTGGAGCACGAATTGTCTCCTGAAGATACTATTTTCAAATTTTTGCGATGTTGTCCAATGAATTTTGTTCACGGACAAATTGATGCATCGAAACTATATTTGAGATTGGAATTTGAATGCTTTGGGACTAGAAGTATGTTTCTGCAGAGCACATTCCGACATCATTTACATTCAGCGCACTACTTATAGTTTCTTAAAATTTAAATTAGTACAAACTTTTTTTTTTGTACAGTAAATTCTGCGTACAGATTGCTAAACAGCATTATTGTACGTCACACCGTTTCTGAAATAAAGCGAAATTTTATAACGCAAAAATGAATTATCTTTGAAGTACCTTTTTTAAAACTTAAAAAAAATCAGCCTATGAGGTAATTTCAAAGTGTTCAGAGCGAATAGTAAAAATTCAGACTAAGTGTATTTGAATTTACAGTAAACTTTTGAAGGTTTTGATAATAAATATTTTTAAACTGTTCAATACTTCATCGTTTTTGATAATCATAAATGTGTATATCTCTTATATATATTATTTTCCGGCTTCTTATATTTAATTGAAATGTAAGCACATATTTTTTATATCGATATCACACGCACATCTTTGATGGTTTAATTAGGATCGATGATGGCGTAATCTGAGATGCAAATGTTTGAGTCTTTTCCTACAGAAACTGTTCCCTCGTTGTTCACCAGCGTTTCCCCCTCCCCTCCTGCCATCTCGCTCCATGTCGTCTGATGAGATGGGCGCTGACCCACGAAGCCGCTGCCTCTTTGATCTCTCGGCTATTACGCGGGGACGCGTCTGCACACCATACCCCCACTCGCTACCCACGGCTTCCTCACCCCACCTCATTCCGCGCCGTGACCACCGCCGTCACCACATCGCAGTGCACAACACGTGCCTTTCGATAAACTCGAGGCATTTGGGAACAAGTGTGGTGTTGAGAGGGAGTGCGAAATAATTTGTAGGCAACACTTCTACGTTTTTACACTCAAAGTACGAAACTACCAATACTTCTCTTGGTGGATAAATGGTTTTGGTGGAGTAATATATCCCACCCTCTTACGACTCAATAAAACAGAGATCATACTAGGAATAAAATCTTGTAATTCATGTTGATTCATACAAAAATCTCTTAAATTGCTGTGAACCTCACCGCCAGGTAACAGATTAATTATGGTATGTTGAATGAAGGGACCGAGATTCGAACTAAGCACATCAGCCCGCTAAGTTGAAGGTACAATCAACTGCGTCACCCCTCCGCCTCTAATCTCTGTCAATGGTAGGCTGGACCCTGAGAAGAACGGTGTGACGCAGTGGATAGCGCATCAGCGCGCAAAGCTGAAATCCCGTGTTCGAATCTTGCTCCTGTGTCCCATTCATTTAACATAATAAATCATTCGTATTATTTTCTTAAATTTTAATGCATATAGTTAATTCGGTATATCTGACGTTTAGTGCACATACGACAGTATTTACTCTTTCCATAAGTTTTTTTTTTCATTCTCAGTTCCTCGACCATTAGGTCACTCCTGGGTTATTTTTCTCAGCTTTATTTCTTGTCTGTCTTGCTTTCTTTCTATTATTTGTTATTTATATTATTTTTTCCTTGTGTATAAATTTCTCAATTTTGTTTCCTTTGAAGTATCATTTTCTTTGTTAATTTATTGTCCATCTTGTCCTGTATTTTTTTGCGCATTCGTTTATCAGTTTCGTCTTTAATTTGATTTACGTCAGGTTTCCACCACGAAGAGGTATGGGACAATATCTATTTTACCAAGTTCAGGATGTCTTATATCTTAGGGGTATCCTTTTCTTTTGTTGCAACCGCGCGATATGTATGTGAATTTTTTTAAAGCAGGTTCTCATCTTGGTTTTGTTATAATATTATCTAGTGCTCGCCGCATACGATGAAAAAGACCTGGAAATGATCTTAGAGTTCTTGTCCTAAAATTTACGAGTCGGAATAATAGTGTCCCAGAACAATAGCTTGGTTCTACAAAAAATCAACTTTTGAATTTAGATGGGGCGCCCATCCATTTTTTTTAGTCTTAAAATAAGACTTCCATAAAAATTTCATATTAGAAAATTAATTTAAGGGGTCGCTACCAATCCTTAAATTTTCAAAATCTTTTGTCTGTTTACATATGAGATCTTATCATTCGTACAGACTAAAATATTTATTTAGGGATATTTTACAGCAAAAACTACAAAAATTATAATATAACTAATAGTTTAATTAAAAGACAACACCAAGAAAGATATTAGTTTGTCTTCACATTAGGAACTCTCCCAATATTACGTAGAAAATCTCGTAACAAATTATACAGTTATTTTTTTTCTTTTTCAAAAATAATTTTATGACAACGTTATTTGGTTATTTTTGATAGTGTTAATTTGTAACATGTGAAACAATACTAAGGAGATCATGGGCTACTTTTGACGCTCAAACAAAGAACCCTTACAATATTACGATGAAATCCGGGTAAGGGGTTTAGAGGTGAGTACCGTTATGGGAATATCATCCCCCATCTGACAACTACCCCATTTCATCGCTTGTTCTGATGATGGTAGTGCTATCCTCGCCTCCTCCTCCTAGCCATCCCCGATTACAAGTACACACAACGACCGTCAACTCCCCAAAGAGCGGCGTGTGTGCTGTCGTAGCACAGAAGCATCCTCCCCTTTAGACCCATCCTCTACCTTGTGTTGTATGTTACGTTCCCTCAAACGTCTATCCATCCCCCCCCCCACCGAACCACCGTCGTATGACAAGCCCCTGTGTCGTGCGTCTTCCGCGTTGCTAGCACGTAATTAAAGCCCTGATTTGGCCGCGCCAGGCGTCGTGAAGGGCGCCTCCGTGACCCACGCATTAGACGCCTCACTGCATGCTCTCGGGGTCTATTGAATAACCGATAACGGGTTTAGGGGTTGTATTGAGTATTCGCGCACTGGATGGCTGCTGCTTTTGCCGCTTTATGGAAGAAAAACGCCGCATGTCTCTTTGGAGTCGCTTTCAACGAGGGTTTTTATTTATATTAGAAGATATTTCATCAAAAGAAAACGTATAAAAATGCTCGGATGTATGATTTTTGGAGGATGAGCCGTACCCCCAAAACCCTCTGGAATCTATGAGAGTGAATGGTATCTTGATTTTAATAATTTAAAGTTTTTTATAATTGGAGGACCACATGGATTACCATGATTTTATATCAAAACAAACAATAAATCAATGGACGTACAAATATTAATTGTTTTACAAAGAAATGACACAAAAACACGTTCCCTAATAATCCCATCAAAAGTCTAACCTAAACATACATCAATGGACATACATGTAAAATATCTAGTACTAAAACTTACAGCTAAACACATGGCATTAATTTAAAGATAAAGAATACATGATTATGTACTACAAGGTTCAGTTAAATGTTATTGAATTCGTCAATGAAGGCAGGTTAAATTGATCAAGAAAGATCATACTGTTGGTTAGATATTAACTGGCGAGTGAAAGGTATGTCAGCTCATAGTTACGTTCTTCTAGCATTTGACGATGCTCAGTTGGCATACAGCGTCCAAGGCCGTTGGAAGATGCAGGAGGCAGCGACGGTGTGTGGATCCATCAATAATATTTAAAGTTTCTATTCGAGGGGAAACACTCCCACTCAAATACGTTATTACTGAATCGTTCGTGTGCAAATTAAAGAATTTTGATACAAATTAAAGAACTGATTCAATTTTACATTAAAATTATAAAATTGACATTCATAATGTATGTGACGATTTTCCATGTAATAAATAGGTAATTATGTATATTTTGTCGTCATGAAATGTCTGGGTGAGAATAGAGCTTTCTAGTTGTAGATTGACTTACTTAAGCCTTTTATATCTATTGATTTTATTAGATAATATTATTAGTTTCTGGAGGAAATACACCAATATTCATTAATATTAAAGAATAAATTTAATGTGCTTTTTTATGTTAAATCCTTTGTGAAAGGAACGACAGAACACATTCCCCGGGTTATAATATTTAGAAACCAATACTCCTTTCAAAGTTTTTATCGTCTAATATCTAATGAACGTTAATATGCTCTTTTAAAACAATCTTAGTGACTTATTGTCTAGAGAGATTATAATTTATGGACAACTGAAGAACAGATACTTCTATTTTAGGTACGCAAATTTTATTACTTTGTACCAGCAATTGTTGCGAGTAGCTGTGTTTTTAGTCGTGCATTGAGTATGTACATCATTCATACTATTTTAAAATGTAGCATTAATAGGAAAACAGCAAATCACATTTGTTTGTTGTAATTAAGAATTTTTATAAAATATCAATACTTCATACCATATATACGAAAATAATTAGGGAAATTATTACAATCTAATAAAATTGATTGTCTTTTATAGAAAGTATTAAAATACATTCATAATATTCTCCTTCATTTTCTGATAAGCCACTATTGATATCATTCCATCGATCCATTAATGTGATTATGGGATGCGTTTTAGATTTTACTTTACAAGCTTCTAAAGGCTTCACAACAACTGAATTAGTACTTTGAATTATCTGAAGCCCACTCTATGCAATAGGAATGAATGTTGACGCGTTTCATGCCGTAGAGATCGATGGGAAGAACAATTGAGAACAGTTGTTAATAATCCGAGATCTTTGCGTTAACTAATTCTGCTCCCGTTCACACTCCTCGCAATTTGATATTTTACGTTCGTCTTTCATGATCGTCACTCATCCAACGTTCCTGGTAATGGGTTCAACTATTTAAATCATTACAATGGAACTCAGTCCATTCTTAGAGTTGTTACGAAAATTACTATCCGGACGATAATATCACAAGCTTTTTTCCCGCGACTCCACTCAACAGCTTTAATTTCATTTACCTAAAAATCGTTTTTTAATCCCCATTCCTACCCTATAATTGAACACTACTGAACTATTCTGTTGTCCCCCATCCCAGAAGCATTCATATATTATTTTTATATAAGTTATCATATTGCTTTGTTATTAAAAAATACTCTCTGAGAGTAACGTTTGAATGTTATTCTCACAGCTTTACATTGTGGGAAAACACAAAAACATGTATTTTGTCAAAAATAATTTGTGTTGTTAAGAAAAATACATTTAATATTTAAAAATTCTATTTCAGGTAAAACTGAACAAAATAAAACCCGAAAAATCTATTGTTTTTAGGATCCAGGTAAAATATTCTNTATTCTCTCGTTGTAATTCATTCTTATTTTCACTTGTCTGCGAAATAACTAAAATGAAGTCACGTAAATGGAGAGGTTGAATAAAGGTGACGTCTTTTTTTAGTGGAAAAATAGATCGCTATATTGCAGATATGGAAACCAATCCTTTTACTGTAACGAGCTTTTTCCCTTCTCGTTTTATTTCATTCCTCTTTTAAATGGCTATAGTTTATTTGTATTAACAGGTATGTTGGTTTTTTGTAATAGATGTGGTTTTAAATGAGTACTGCGTACGTATCTTTTTAACGAAATATGTATTGTGTTGTTTTCATACGTGATTCATTTGTTTGTTTCAGGTAAGCACACGAGCATGCGCAATCTGGCGAGAGAAAATCAAATGAAGTTGTCCAGGTCTCGTGAGTATTATTTCAATATTATATGCAATATTTAAAACAAATCTTCATATTTATTACTTCATAAAACTTATATTTTCCTACGAATTATTTTAAAGATAAAATTATATTTTTCGGAAGTTGCCAGGATGAAGACGGTATTTGCAATGCACTTTTGACCTTTACAAAAATATTCATACAAAATTTTGTCTAAGTGCATGCCGTACAATTTGTTTAAAACATTGACTCCAGAATAATGAAATGTGTAAACTATTCATGATTTGGTGCTAAGGTAAGTTATTTGTCTAATTAAACAAATCTTATTATAAAAAAGAAGATTGCGAATTATGTATTTCTGACATTACCACGTTTGATGTTTTCTAGTTTAAATATTTTAAAGAATGTTTTACTTCGGTATTTCTTCGGGTAGAGGCGAACTTATAGATGCGGGAGAATGACATTAATACTTTTCTCATTCATCTCAAAATTTTACTAATTTTGATTTATTACGATTTATTTGTAGAAATTAGATATGGATAACTGCACGTATCTGTTAGATAATTTTTTTAGAAACATTAAGTCCCCCTCTGCATTTGGTGTTTTGATCAGAATTGATGGGAAGGCCACTTGATTGTTTCAGGAATGTAAATTAATTTATAGCCTCCCATGTGGTCATACACGGTTTGTAACGGCTTTTTCTACATTAAAATGTTTTTATTTATTTTCAGTAATAACACTTCGGATTTGAATCAAGAACTTAAGGGTGGGTAACTGACGCATACTAAGGTGCCATTCCATGTACCGTTATAAGATACGCGTTTCTAATCGTGACTAGCACCTAACTACGAGCATTATTCCGCATCCGTAGCTGCAGAGACACGGCTCCTGAAATTCGGCAGTGAGCTCGGACACAGTTACGCGAACTGAAAGGGTTAGGGCGTGAACGCGCCAGAGACAGAAGCGCCCCGCCCTCCATCAGTTACGCGTATAAATGTCACACCCGTGACCTCGACTCCACCCAGCGAACGACTGAAGCTGCGTGTGGAGATGTAAAGCGACTTCGTCTCTTTTCTGTCAGACTTTTTTAACCCGTAGCTATTTTCCGATTATAGCAGGGAGAAGAAGTAGACAAGTTATAAAAAAGGAGAATTCATGAAACCTAGAACTTGACGGAAGTGATATTTTCTCTGAACATGTCAGCTCAAATATGTTCGTATAGAGGATAAATCCGAAGTTGATTTGATGAATGAAGAAGTGGCCTGGCTCTCGTCCAGGTCTGCAACAAACACACATACACATTCATTATTATTATTATTTTTATTATAATTACTATTTATTTTTATTGAGCCATCGGCCCTTCACATTGTCATTGCAAGGTTTCTGATCCTGTTATTTTCTCTCTCTCTTGTACAACTTAATTCACTGACTCCCTTCTGTCAATTGTCGTCCTTTGTTGCAGCTACGTCAAAACATACACACACTTATACTTTAAGTGCATGTAAGTATACTTATACATTTAGAGTAAGATAGGTAGTAGAAAATCGCCCGCCTCCCCGTGGCTAGGGATGGGGACATCTCTCACGAGGAACGGCTAAGAGACTACATAAAAATATTTTTACGAAGTTTGATACATAGGATGTCAGTTGATAAAGTAAAATTATTTGTTGATATCACCACAGAAACAACAGTACGTCACACCTGTCTCCGTACATGACACCCATCAGTGAAACGAGTGATAAAATAGAATTTCAATAGTTCAAGTTGGCAATTGTATATGACGTACATTCTGAAATACCACCGTGTATCCTCTAAAGATTCAAATACGCCACATGCTAATTTTTTAGTTTCCCTAGGTTACACATAGGTTTAAAAATTTGACTGATGGTTAAAATACGATACACTTTCTATCATTATTTATTTACAAAATTTCCCAAAAGTCATTACAGGGGTTTCTTTATTTGATCTATTATCGCGGTTACTTTCTCGCTTCTTCCGTGGTTGGGTTGCAGTAGTTGCTGTGACATTTTGCACGTCGTAGCGCATGGTGGTGGACTTCAACTATTTTCTCCTCTTAGCTTCTTTTATTAGTCCTCAAAACTATCATTTTATTTTTGGTGCCAGTAACTTCTGTTTAATGTATCTAATTCCAAATATTTTTTTATAAATATTCTGCTCGTATCGAAACATATAAGGTCGAATTCCTGAAATGTGTTCAACAGTTTCTTTAGTACTGGGACGTCATATTTCTATCCTTTTCAAGTTCTTTTTAAATGGTCGAGTATAAAATGAAACCATGACGAGAACTACGACAAGGATATGCATGTGACGAGGCCAGGAACATGACGAGAGGGTAGCAACTAGTAAGACCGGAGTGCGAACAACGCAACTGTCGTTGTAGAGAGCCCGTGACAGTCCGGTCACAAGTGCGGTGTCTGCCCATCGACTCAGAAGCTTTGATTTAACCCATGCGGAAAGGTCCGAATGGAGGGGAACTTGCCCGCATTGTATTTCGTCCTCGCCGCTCCAAGTCCATATTCCTGTTGGATAACTCCAATATGGAAATCACAGAGGATGGACCTCCTGTTGCGGAGTTAGAGCAGGGGCTGGAAATCACTCGAGGCATTTCGGAAACTCGTAGCTTTAGCTTTTGCAGTTGTTGTAGCGGGAAATTACTCAAGGAAGCACTAGTTAACGCATCACGCTCAAACAGATTTCGCAAGGAATGCAACAATCCATATTTCAGATCTGCCGCTCCCTGTATTTGATGAAGAAGTGGTTGTAATAGTTCTAATTCACACAGAAATGGGGTTCGTGTTGTTCTTTGATATGCCGCCTACATGAGGGAGGTATTGTTGTTCAGTGACTGCCACCACCATCGGTGCTTTGAACGCTCGGCGCATCAAAAGATAAGTTCATTATGGTACTTGTTCATTCAGTATTTGTTTGCTATTACATTGAGCCGCCATGTTGAATATGGTTTTAAGGGACGAACGACTACAAGGGCAATACCCATTTGAGGCACGTGGAAATGAATGGAACGTGACATACAAGTGATGTTGGATGAAATCAAGTCATTGAAAGATTGGAATGAAAAGACATGCATTTTCGTTTATTGAGTTTATTTTCTACCCGAAACTGTTTCATCAGAACTTATTTGTATTATATTTTTCTCTTTCTTTTTAGATGTATAACATTTTTAATTGAATAAATAAATTTATTTTAAAAATAGCAATGATTTAAATAGGTTTATGAAATTTTCTCGTAAACGTAAATTATTATAACTCAGCCATTAAGTTGCAAATTAAGTTTAGTACAGTTTATTCTAAAGCATTAAAGTAAATATGTGCTATATAATCTTGTGATACAAAAATATTATTAATATTTTGTATGATAAAAAAATAAAAATAAATAAACCATACTGAGTCCAGAGTCGGTGGATGGTTGACATTAAAATAGAGAGACTCAACAAAACAATACAAAAACATTTGCATAGCCTGTTTTTAATTTTTATTGGTAATAGTGCATATTACATTCCGTATTTCAATACTCAAACGCTCGTAGAGTATTTTGACTGCAGAACGGATGAAAATCTATACAGAAAATTAATTGATTAAAAATTTGGTCGTGCGAGTGAAACACGGTGTATTTGTTACACGTGTTCGAGTAGTTTTACGAATAAAAATATTTTGTAGTACATACACAAAGTATAATTTCACCATAAAACAACAGTGTTCTCTAAAATAATATATTGTACTATTTTACTTTCTTTAGAACTAGCCAACCCTACTCGGTTTTGAACTCAAGATTTTGTTGCCATGTTATTATTTAGCGTAGACAAAAATAGCACGATCACTTCTTAGCAAGTTTTCGTATATTGACGAACTGCCAGTCAAAGTATCAAGTTTCTATCTCGGCCTTTTTTTATTCTTTGAGTTAGTCGGTCACTCAGTATAACACCGCTCATATTGTTAAATGATGTTAAATAATGATTCTTAACTTTTTTTATTTGTCATTAGAATATGTTCTATTAAATCTCCACGAAACTATTCCTTCTGTGATTAAATTCTCTTCCGTTCAGCAGGAACCATCACTGCGATAACTCTAGTCGACGAAATGCTCACTTCCATTGAAATCATACAAATTCGAGTGCTTTCAATTCCTGGAACGTCTCTTCCCATTTCCTCCTCCATCTTTCCCCTCAATCATGCTGTCGTGTACCTAAATACTTGATCCTGCAGTGCCCTTCGTTGTTGACCTGTCAAATATGCAACTCCCACCGTTCCGGTTCTCCGTCAAATATTCAACTTTCGACTTTCATTGTTTCCATTCCATTCTGGTTCATCTTTCTCATTCCTGCGACTTTCCCCCATTCTCTTCTCTGCTTTGGCGTAGTGTACCAATAATTCGTTTTATATCGAATTCCTTTTTTGTTGTGTATATTGATACAACTGAGAGGGTAGTGGAGGAAGATGAAGGAGTGAGTGGAAGGGGCAATTGGTTTCTGAACGCTCAAGTGGCAGGTCTCGTAATGGACGTGGAAGAACTAAGTAATTATTGACACACTGAATGATACTATGTGAGACATTCCTGGGCGAGGAACAGAGGACAACTGGTCGGAGGTGGACGATGTGGATGAGGAAGGGCGGCGGGTTGGCCTCCAGGCTGTAGTGATAACGTGTGCTCTCTGTTCTGCGTCAGGGTCGTCTGGGATGAGCCGTGCTGGCGCGTGCGGGCGTTGACTGTCTGAAGGGGAAGGTTATCCCACAGGACTCGTAGACTGAAGCGAAATGTTGTTTTAGTATACTTACTGTAATGAATTCTTTTTTGTGATTTATTTGTATGCCATTCATATTAAGATGTTATTTGTGGGTAAGTTAATCATTGAATTCATAGAATCAAGCGCGTGTACATTATTTTATTTTGTGACCGTACAATTTAAGTGACCGATGAATAAAAACGGGTCACAATAAATCACACATTTTGTTGGACGAGAGGACCCTTTGAGATACAGTGATAGCTCGTTTGGGACGGAATATTTGATGTGGTCAGTCAAGTCCTGATACTAAAAGCTTTGTATTGAAGAACTTAAGGTTTGATTCAAACAAGTGACCCCATCTGGCGAATATCTTATGTCAAAATCATTGTAAATATTTCATGTGAAATCAATATTCCGCATTATGATCACCTTATTTATATCATTAGTTTTTTTCCCTCCACGTGGTCATATTAAATAGTAATAGTAAATTAGTAAATTAGTTTTTTTCCCTCCACGTGGTCATAGTAAATTATTTTTCCTCCACGTGGTCATACGCAGTTTGTACTGTTTTTTGACAATAAATTTATATTTATTTATCACAGAAAATTGTCAGAATACGAACATCTATCTGAAACTCGTAAAACATAATTTCGCTTAATACACTATATCAGAATATACTGAAATAGTATGATGTGTCTAATCGTGATACGAAAATCTTAATCTGAGTCACTCTTATTTTCTAGGAATTAAGTAAATTTAAACTATTTCAGATCTTACCCAAACGGCGTTTATTTCGAAGACGTGAAAACGACATTGTAACAGAGTCAACATATATGCTAAGTTAATGTATATAAAACCAATAATTTTTAAAACAATAATATTACAAAATATCATAATTATATTTAATGAACCTATTTATAGTTTAATTTTTTTTTTTTTAATGTTCTCTTTTAATGATTATGTAACCGGATTTAATGAAATGCCAGGTCCGATTTTTATCATCATTCCGGTTCTGCTTCCTAACAATAATTTTTCACACACTCTCAATTTTTCACTTACTCTACAGAGACTCGACAAAATGGCAGCGGAAGCGAGAGACCGCAGACATCCATTTCGTCGCGCAAAGTACACGACCTCCGAAGTGACCTGTCATTGCGATCTCGGTGCGTGTTGCCTCTCGCACTGCTGTCAAAACGTCGGAGGAACGGCGAACACCGCTTATGGACGGCAACCCGTCGAGTTTTCTCTCCCCGAGTGACCATACATATTTAAAAGAGAATGAAACTTCGTCTAGTGTTCTAGTGACATGGACTCTGCCTTTCACGAAATGGCGGCCGACAGGAGTCACTGAATCCCTGAATTTCTTTGACGTTTCATTTACGCCTCATTCGGACGTTTTTGAGTGGGTGTGGTTTCTAAAGAGTATAGGAACTCTTTACACTCTGAAAGAGTATAGGAAAATGTTTTACAACCCGTTCTGGTGTAGTTCCATGCATTCTCATGCCCGAACGACACACCAACCACAAAGAATCCCGACGAAGAAGTCATTGTATGTGTATACAGTTTTCGTAACTCGAAGACATACTTCGAGAATATAATAAAACTTATGCATCAAAAAAATAATAAAATCATAGTTCGCTATACTGCAAGCAATAATTTTATGTAAGTTCTATTCTCGGGAACAGTTCCAACAATTTTCATAATATTTACAGATCTGTGACTGTTTAAAATAAAAGAAACCTGTATATCATGGTTCCTTATCGGAATGGGATTGTTTTCTTACTTGTCTTAAATATTTAAATACCTGAATTTGCAGAAAATATATCATTATATTTTTAACTCACAACTTCCGAGTACCTGTTTGGAGAGGGAAGTTTTCGTTGTCTACAGACTGTTGAAAAATGCGAGGAACTGGTATACCACCGCTGCCCTTCCTTTGAGTCCCGATCTGTCCCAACTTCCACTTGGCTGTAGACGATAATGATCATTATTTACAATGCGTGAACAAAAAGGATAGGTCTCCCACGGTTAAATTAAAGATAACTTTGCCATATTTTTCTATTTATGTCTGAATCCAAGGCGACAAACCAATGAAAACTTGAAATATCTATTTCAGCTCGGTAGCGGAAAAAAATACGAACAAGTGGTGTGAGTGGTTGAGATTGCAAAGTCACCAAGTTGATAATAATACTTACGTCTGCTTGTAAATTTCATTCAAGGAATGTTCAGTCACCCAGATTTTATAATATAAAAGTATTAAAAAATATAAAACACTATGTTAAGAAATTCATTCATGAGGGAATAGAACGAAAGAGGAAGGTACAAAATAGATACGATATATAATTCCTCAATTAAGTCGTTTTAAGTTCCAAAAATATTATAGATATGGGAAACTAATTCTTAACTTGTGTAAATATGTTTGTTGAATACAAAACAAATTTTTGTACTCCGACGATATCATTTTTTGATACTAGTAACTCCGTTTCATAAAAATTCTCCAAATCCGAAAAGCTTAGAAAGAATGTGAAACAAACACGACAAGGTTTGTGTCTCTATTCCCTTAATAATTGATAAATAAGCAATATTTTATACAGAATATATGAATTGTTGGTGGATATTAATCCATCCCATATCATTACACCCCGTCCCACGTCCGTAGGTCAGCTAATCTTCCTGTCGCTCCCATGCCCCAACGCAGGCAGCGCGCTCATCGGTCGAGAGGAGCAACGGATGATGGTGGTAAGCGGAGCAACAGGGGTGAGAGGGGTTGTTTGCGCCGGCCGTATCGATAATTCAAAATATTAGCCTTGTTTTTAAGCGCGCGCGAATTTATCACGCACCGCTGGACCACAATATTGTCAGAGGAGAGACGCGGAGAACCGCCACCGCTCGACGAGTCACTCCCTCCCCCTCCCCCCCCCCCCCCCNCTCTTCGCTCGCCTGCGCAATCGCATCAAACACACAGAGCGCCAATTTCACGTGCGGCTGGGCGGCGTCCGCCATCATGGTGGGTGGTTTTCGCAAGCTGGCCGAGTACTACTCCCACATATTCGTCGTCCCAAGTGAGGGAATTTCCGTAGGGATATTGATGAGAGGATTTCCTCTTTCACCTAAATTGACTTAGACCGATTATAGAGATGGAGGGTTGCCCTCAGGGTTCTATTTTAGGAAGTCGCTCCTTCATAATGGGTGTTCTTTTTAAATCAGTGTTTCATCATTTTGTCTTAAATTGATTCAGCATTGTTGTCTTCACATGTGAAAGTTGGAGAAAGAAGTAGCAGCCCTGTAAGATATTCTATTAATTATGTCATTCAAGAATGTATGAGAAAAATGTCCCCTTGAGTCAGTTTTGATGTTTTTGCTTTTATAAAAAAAATATTGATAGTTCGTAGACCGTCATTTTTAAATTTCTTTGTAATAATATTTGTAAAGTATAAGGAAACGCAAAAATTAATCAAATTTGGAGATGATCCTCAACGGAAAAATTGAAATAAATTAAATCCAACACTCTTTATGTAATTAAAGAACCGTACCAAAAATGATATGATCTCATTGTGCTTCAGGAGACATGTACCTGGTTGATTTATTCTTGCAAACAGAATTCGAATTGTCTGGATGGTTTTCAAGATTTCACCGGGATCTTTAAATTTCTTTGAATTAAACATAGTAAACAGACGGGGAAAAGCCGAGTTTGAAGCTATAGGTTACCACTTCGATATTGAGCTTGAAAGAATAGAGTGAGGATTTACTTTCTCATATGCGTACGTGCACAGAGCAATGAAGAAGAATTAAGGTATTATACCCGCGTTGATTAAAGTCAAGTTGTCATCTATTCACGAAACTAGAAAATATCCATCGAATGAGTTCTAATTAATTAACAATTTGTTCCGCTGGTTTTTACTGTTGGACAAGGTTTGGGAGGTTTTATTGTTAGGTGATTTTAAAAATTGATAATAAATTTAGATTTTTGTCTCTTTCTTTCACACAGTCGTTCCCAGAGTCGAGTGGTCGCATTGTCTTCAGTCAGATGATGCGTCTATCACTTTCGTTAGAACAGTATTTTCCATAGTTCTAAGTGAATTATTCTAGTAAATACCGGGTAAAGTATGAAAATCTTAATACCACTGCGTTACGTATTTTTGTCTTCTACGTTTTAGTTGCTTATTTCGCTGTGTTAGACTGATACTTGTGTAAGGAAATTAAAAAACAAATAGGAGCCCGCGAAAGATTCTCCTTATAAATATCTCACAATAATTTAAAATCAAATAATTCGGAATTCTGTGGGGTAAGGGAATTAACAGTGAATAAGAAACATTTTTGTGGGATACTTAAGCCTCGTCGCTCTGATGGATCTAGTACTTTAAGCCAGTGAATCAAAATTTCTCCCCACATTTTCCCGCGAAACAACAAATACTTTTTCCAATGTGGTGGGTGGGGGCGTGAGGTTGGGTTGGCGTTGCGTAATTCTTGGGGTGGGGGTTGAGATGTATTGTAATAATTTTTGCATTACTAACTTACGGATGACTCCTTATGCTGATGTTGAAGAACAGGATGTGCCAAATATTGAAGAAGAAAAAAGTACAATAATGAGTTCATCCCCCTCCACGCCCCCGTTTACTACCTATCTCATTTCGAAGCGAACCCTATCAACAGGGTTGCGGTCTCCATTGTCGCTGGTATCCCTCCGTGGACCGCGGACGGGTGGGCGACCGGTCGGTGAGAGGGCGATGTCACTAGCAGGAACTCCCACAGTCGAATGGTGACGTTTCGAACTGACATCGTTAAGCCGACTGGCTGTGCGCGAATATTGATATGGGAGCGAGGAGGCGTTCGCGAGAGCGTGGTAGAAGCAACGTATTTGCATCACGTTGAACAGGGCTTTGCCAGATTTCGGTGAAGGACGTATTTCCAAAGCGAGCTTTACGTTATAATTACAAAATTAAACGGATAGCTTGGTTATCGGTCGATGTATATTCGTGTGATTGGTCCACGTTCGGGAGAGTGGATGGGTGGGAATTTTTTGTTGCGCACCATCCGAGTGTCTGATGTGTTCTTAATGGAGCCAGGCGTAATTTTCCTTCGGTGCTCATGTAAGTAAAAAAACGTTGAAAAGGAAATAATCACATATCAGTGGCTGCATCGAAGTACAATTGAGTGGGATAACCAACGTTGCTCATCGAGTTATACATTTATCACGAATACCGTTTTTGTTCCTGTTACAAGCGGAACACGAGTTGATTGGAAATACGAAACTGAATAAATGTTTCGGAGAATTGAAAGTGGGGATTTTTGACAATCATTTATTACAATTCTCGTCAAGAATATTATTAAAGAATGACAAATACCAATTATCTGTGCAATTATAAAAATGAAATTAATATCCTTTCCGTTTAAATAGTTCAATTTTCATAGCATTATTAAGTAGTTGATTAAAAATGAAAGGTTTTTTCATAAAAAATCTATTAATTACTGTTTTTTTTAGGATATTGCTTTATTGTTGTTTTCTCCTTCGCATTTTAAATACGTGTTCTCGTTCTAATTGATAGAGAGTGAGAAGATAAAACAATATTCTGATTCTTTTTTAAATACCCATCCAACAAAATGTATTACACTGGGTGCTGTAATAGAGACTCGTACCTTTATAAATAATCAACTCTTTAACACGTTCCAAAATGTTATATTTGAGAAACAAGTATTGAATAAAATTTAGCAAGTTGTGAAATATGTATATTTGTCAGCCATTTTGACGTGACTACGCTGTTCCTTGAAATTAGCTTATTCTTTGTACAGAAAATAGTTTGAATAAACTTGTTACACTGAACCAACAACATTCGGTTGCCTATTGTTTACTACATTGTTCTCTGGTATTATTTATTACAATGTTCGTTTTTATTTTAAAAAGTTTCTATATAAGTAAGTCTTTTCAGAATTTGAGATGAAAATGTTCATTTACTTCAATTTTTTTTCAATTTCTTATAAAAAGCGCTCACATACGAATCTTCATAATCAAAATGCTTTGTAACGTTTAGTAATTTATTTTCATTCTATTAATGGGAAGTCTTTAGCGTGTATTTCACGTATTTGCTTCGTTTAAAAAAAGTACAGAATGTTTCAAAACTCCACTTAAAAATTGGAGGGGGCAATGAATCATGAGTATGGACGATAGAACATCTATTTTCACCAGTTCATGTGATGTCGATGCGAGGTCTGTATTACGGGCCGGTATTATTTATTATGGGTGTTATTGGGCAGAAATTTGAACAAGGTGTAAAACCTATCACTTTCTCAATAATCTCCTCTAACAAAGCGTCCCGCACATCTTTATTCTTGTGCTCTTACTCTGTCTTTGTGTCATGTTATCTCCTTCTGGTGTGATTTTCGGTCATGTTTTTTTTCATGTTGTCGGTTTCTAATAACACACTCTATACTCATTCTATTATTATAGTAATAAGTTTAATTTATTTGAAGCATACAAAGTTTATTAAAAAATTCATTAAATAAAATATTCGAGTTAAACATACCAATTTACTTTAAAAAACATCAACAAAGAAAAAAATTGTTTAAAGAAACTTTAGAGCCTCTAAAAGCAAAGCATATTATGCGCAGAGGAGAGGTTCCGATACAAATAATATAAACTTATCAATCCAAACACACAGTTTTATAAGTAGTAATTTCAGTAGCATTTTTTAAAGTAAACAGGACTAACAATGGAGTAATTTTTTTCTTCTGGAGTCATGTTAAATATTCGTGGGTACAAATATTCAAAGCATTTTTACGTGTAGTATTGAAAAATGCTGTTTTTAGAATGAAATCACGTAAAAACCACGTTCTGGCGATGGAGCGTGTTAAAATTGATATATTTTAGGGTTGACAATAGTGTCTCAATAGTTTTAAATGCCATGAAAAGCTTTAGCGTGTGCAGCGCTCCGGGTGACCATGAGGTGTATTGTCACAAGCGGCCGCTTCGCTGCGCGCGCGTGAGGAATGGCGACGCGGTGGTTTCCGGCTCCCTTCCGGCGTGGTGGATGCGACCCCGTATGATACATCGCATTAGCCTCGTGTGCCCTACTGCAAGGTCTACTGTCCTGCAAGGATTATGCGCTGCGGTAGACGAGGCGATGAGCGGCCTCCCGCGGAAATGTTTCAGGGAGTAAATTTACACGATCAGATTTCTTTAAAGAAGTGGCAATTTTGTTGTCAGAAAACAAATCCACGTGCAAAAAATGGCCAACAACAACTTGGCCCCCGAGGCACTCAAAGTTTTTTTTTTTTTTTTTTTTCATTACTACACTGAATTAAATTCAGAGATCAAAATTATCTCAAACAGTGGATGATGCGATTAATTAATTTTCAATGTTTTTTGATCCGGCAGTGATTCCAACCCTTCGTGCGAGCAATATTCATTTTATGTTTGATTATAATACGTAGCAATTCGTATAAATAATAAATAATGTCACAACGTTATATATAATGTTCAATATTTTGATCTTTCCTATTGTATTATCGGATATTTTATATTATATTATTATATTATTTTCCTTGGTCCTACCTTTTTAAGTTGTTAATTAAGGGTTTAAGACTCAGGAATATTTGTTTTCTTCGTGCAAATCAGTGATTACAGAGAGACATGATTAGCTTTTTTCGCGATCTGTCTGTGAGATCAATCATTCGCGGGTGAAGGATAAAACTATTTGCGTGTGTTCTAAAGTACTATATGTTTTTTTTCAACGAAGTATCGATATAGCGTCAAATATATATGATAGTTTACCTCAGATACCGTCTATTGGTAAGTGTCCAGGTGTAACAAAATATTGTGTTCATCTTGATTTCAAACCTCTCAGATTATCGGGAACGTTATCATGTAAACGATGCTGCTGCTCTATTTCTACTAATTGAAGAAATTTATTTCATCCGATCTGTACTAATAAAGATTAATTATTTGGAATGTCTGTTGCGTGGAAATTATTAGAATCGATGAAATTATTTGAAATTTCAAAGTACATTTTTACGAGTTAAGGCAATTAAAATGTAAAGAATAGATGATGAATTACAAATCAATTTGCAGAAAAACAAATAAAATTAGTTGCTAATCAGTAGTTGTGAATCTTCACTCGCTTAACTGTTGACTGTGAAGTTTACTAATAGGTCCGCCAGAGTTCAATTGCATTACGTGTGGCGGACGATCCACTACACGTATAATCTATGTGACACAGAATTGTGAAAGTAAAATTGTATAAAGGCTCTAAAGAACGTTGGTTTCAAGTATACAACCTAAAAGAGAAATGAAAGCCAAAGAATTAACTATGAACTTTGTTTATTTCTATGTAATGTGCATGTTCCTTCCACCTGGGTAATAAAATAATGTGTAATCTCGTACGTATAAGCATACTATTATGAAAGTGGATTTTATCTAGTATATAATTTTTTAAATTAATAAAAGTGAAAATTTAACACCACAAAAATAGAGGAGTATGGGAACAAACATATTAATTTAGAATATTAGAAGATAAACAAAACGGTATATCATTCCACCACAACATTCACTCATAATCATTCACCCCCATTTCATTCATAATCACCGCTTCAGGGGAGGTGCGACAGGAAGGGCATCCGGCACCCTAGTATTCCCCAGCCAAAACCAAACGAAGCATCATATATCCATCCCCATTCGCCGACCCCACATGGAGTGGGAAAAGGCTGGGTGAAAGAAGAAGAAGATAAAAAACCTCTGTAATGCCGGGTGAAATGAGCTAAAAATTACCAGACCCGTTGAGATGTGTTTCAATGCCCGCTGTATGGTAAAATATTTCAGTTCTCAGTACCAATTTTTATTTGAATGTTGATGTAATTCATGTATGTTATTTTAAGAATTTATTTTTTCAATATGTGAATTGCTAATATTTTTAATGTTCAATAACGTTTGTTTTAACTTTGGTTTCAAATTCCAAGCAATTGCAGGTTAGTTTTGCTTGTCTCTCATAAACATCAATTGAATTTTAATGAAATTATTAATTCATGAAGATAACGAAATGAATTCCTCATTGACCCTAAAAGCGTTTTACGTTTTGTTTAAGTATTTAACGTCCCTCCCGTTCAATTTTTTACGATTATATAATTGACACATTACATTTTTGTTCATGTAGTAATTGGAGAAAAAGAGATATTTGCTCTTTTCATTATAAATTTGATAAACTTCACAAGAATTTAGGATACTATTTTTTGTGTCGTAGGAAGTAGCAATTTTCCTTGCACTCATTTCCCCTGATGGACGCTTGCCTATTGTGCGATACAACAAACGTAGTTTTCCTCAATTATCCACCACGCAGCAAACATAACATCAAAAGAATCTGCTTACCGTTCTTTGCGACATAACGGCCATGCGATGTTATCGGCATTGAAATCTCGCGAAAGTAAACTCGGAAGCACTGCGCTCGTCGTCATTCTCCTGCTTCCCATAATGCATCACTAATTGCGATCTGAGCGCGTGATACGCGACCGCATTAATATGGCTAATTTGTTTTGTGTCCACACGTTCTTATCATCAGCGCGACTTGCCATTTTCAAAATACGGTGGGGTTCTACCGAAGGCGAAGGGGTGGGGGGGAAGGGAGGGGGNGTCTGAGGGACGGTTTACGAACTGCGTATCTCTAGTGTGTGGATCCGTCCGCTCTCGTCCGGTGCTTTGGTGGAGGGGAACCGGCTTCAATGCTCGCTTCATGATAAGCGAGAGCACCATTTAGAGGACGTTGCCAGTGGGATGGACTTCGTCCCGGGCATTGTGCAGTGTGGTACCCAACGACCCACAAATAGACAAAACGTCTATTTCGAGAGTTTTGCGATGAATTGCTGTTTTTTACGACATTACGATTTAATAATTACAGATTTTACAGAAAGTAACATTTTAGATGTGGTTCACTAAATTCAACAACTATTTCAGATTTTTGAAGATGTTCGTTAAATACATCATTGAACACGTTATTAGGCAAATGTCCCAGATTTTTATGCCTTTTTCGACGAGGTTCACGCCACGAGGTCTCCTGTTTCACGTAACCGTTGGACTTGAGTAAGGAAATTGGGAAGGACAGATGTTGGGCTGCCGGGGAACGTATTACCGAATCGACATTTGTCTGGAGTATGTGAGGGAAACCCCAGCTGAAATCCTCACCTAGTTCGGTTGAGCAGAGTGTGAACCCACGCTCTACCGCACGAGACCGAGAAAGCAAAGACGCTACCACTAGACCACTGCAAATATTTTTTAGTTCCTTTTCTGTGGGTCCTAAAAGAGCATATTGCACAAAGGAAGTATGTGGAACATATTATCTTTCCGAGGTAATATTTGAAAGTCACGAGCTTTTCAACACCTCCCTTGACACACATTGTGGAAACTTTAATGTTAAAACCTGGGAGACACCCACGCTAGGAACCAGGATGAAACAATACACTAAAGGGAGGAAAACCCACTTGTAATATTTCACGGACGATTCTGAATAGCGGAATCTAAATTTCTAGATTTAAAACCAGAAATTAATTAATTAAGACATTCGAATCTCGAAGACTGTACCCTGCTTTTATAATATTTATTCTTGTTAATTATACATAATTCCTGAGTTTATTTATAACATTTTGAGTTTGTTGTTGTGGAATTAATTGTGTTCAGATTTAAATGTGATATATTTTATTGGTAAAAATATTATTGAAAAATTAACTGTGTGCTGACACCGAGTAAAACGCCCTCATACTTTAGATTATATTGAAAATTTCTATTATTATTTAGAAAAATATTGTTAAAGTATGTTAAATCTTGATTCAAAATTCTCTCTGCTGAAGATATATTAATGCCACTTCGTGGGTTGTTTTCTTTTTTTTCTTCTTTGTTTGTTTGTTTGTTTGTTTGTTTGTTTGTTTTTCAAGATGATTAGTAGGAAGGTGAACATTCAACACACAGTAGGATTTTGTTTCTCTTCTTCGAAAATATCATTTTGGAAGTATTGTATCAAATATTTTATGGTTTATATCATTTTCATTCTTAAAAAAATACAGCTTTTGCGTCCAGTATCTTGACGGTTAATGACTCTATGACATTCAACACACAGTAGCATTTGGTTTTCTTCTTCGAAAATATCATTTTGCAATTTGTATCAAATATTTTATGATTTATATCAGTTTCATTCCGAACAAAATACAGATTTTGCGTCCAGTATTTTCACGGTTAATGTGAATTCAAATTACGAAAAATTATATTTTCACACAAACCACCGAAGTATTTCCTTTCATGCGATTTTGGCGCTTGTATGTTTTTAATTCCGATGCAGTTGCGGAGAATGGGTATAACGAATTCATCACCGTTGGTCCGACTAATCAAAATCCGAAAACTCACCGCATTATTAAAAGCGTTGAATTGGATTCGTCATACGCTTAGAGACGTAGGAAAAGAAAAATAGTATTCGGGCCGTGCTCTCTGTTATTGGAATATTTCACCCACCAATGAAATGTAAATGCCATCGATTTTTTTCTAGTTTAAATTTCAACTGTCTGTTAAGTCTCATTGATGAAACTGACGATGAGAAACCTGACATTACTATAATGAAGTGGGTTTTTTATATAAAGTTTTTATGGAAATATTCGGAATATGAGTTATTCAAACAAATCGTAAAAAAAATGATATTTGAATAGCTACAATTCATTACATCAATATTTATTAGTAAGTGTAAGGAAGCAATGATTATGCATCAGTAAAGTTATTCAGACATTTCAACAATACTGCTTCAGATAGGGAACAGTTTAAGTCAAGCGTAATATTTGTTTGACACTATACGATTGCTCTTGATTCATTTCTTAACGATTCTATAGCCGATTTTTATATGTAAAGAGTAATTTAAAATATCAAAGAGAGGTAGTCGTGATGGGATACATTTTGATTAATTATATTCATCATGTATCTTGACTATCCGGGTGACACCACTTTGCAAGGTTGTAAACAAGAATTTCAGCAATCTTACTCTGACCTGTTTCTGCATACTTAACTTATGTCCTGAAGAAGGTTATAGAAAATTTCCGAAATTCCTTTAACAAGTGAAGTAACGTCACCCGAGTAACCAAGAAATTTCAAGTTCCCATCTTTGTAACTAAAGCTTTCATAGGGCCATGGGACCATGGAAAAGGACATTCTTGCCAAATTTGTAAATGCATCTAATTTGAAGTCACTACGCAAAGAAAATTATAAAGACAAGCAGCAGCACAATGAAGAAATGTCTCCAGATTACTTATTGCCATTCCTCATCCATCACTACTCAACATGTCACACAAGAAACGTTGTATGCAGATCTCTCACAATAACATGCACCACGGTTGTTACAAATCTTCAATCACGTTGAAGTTTTTCCCCTCAAATTCCAAGAAAAATTAACTAAGAGCTCACACAATATAAAGTTTATAACTATGTAACACATCGTGTTAATCTCTACCAGTATTCTGAGCTACCTCTCTGCCGAATTCCACCTCAGTCTTGTAATAAGGGTGAAGAATTTTTAAAGCAAAGAAATGCAGGTTTATATTTATTATAATTTGTAACAAGATGATCTATTTTCTACAACATACAGACTGGAATGACTTTTCATTTGAGGGTTAATATCTATATTCATCAGATTAATCATGTTACGTCGAATGAAAATGGTAGACGGGACCGGGATTCTACCATTTTCATTCGACGTAACATGATTAATCTGTTACCTGGCGGTGAGGTTCACCGCAATCTAGGAGATCTATATTCATCAGTCAGATCGTTCATTTTTTTTTAAAGATTTCACAGCGTGCCAATTTTAAGAACGTGGATCCCTCCATCAGAATATCCTCTCTGAGCTGCTACGAAGGTGGAAGAATTCAGTTTCCTGTCTGTCACTACATAGCTGGCGAGCTAATCCTCCTTTTTCAGGATGAAGTCACTTAAAAAGTTGTCTCTGTTGGACCTGAGAGCACTGTTTTTATCATAACGTCTCCGAAGTATTTCACTTCCACCGAAAGTCTCCCGAGGTTTTTAAATAACCGGCGATGAACAATTATTAAATGACAGAAAGTTTCTTTTAAGAAGAATTAGAGTTCGTTTATGAGTAAATGTCAAAATACGCCTGTTTCTCTAATTACACTTTTAGTTTAATATTTAAAATGCTATAAGCTATTATCACATGTTTTTAAATAACGAAAAATCCTTATAGTGTGTACTCATGTTTGTAGAATTATATGGAGTGTTATTTCTTGTTCAAAGCGTACTAATGCCTTTGTCACGACACATGAAAAATGTGATGTAACATTATAATAAATGCGATTACAAGTACCACGGAAAATTCTGCAAAATTAAATTATTGTCATTTAGATTGTCATTTGACTCTTTCTTCGGCAAGTATTACATTGTCTAAAGTCACGAGATGTGGCTGCCGTTTCCATTAAAACAATATTTTCCTCAGTTTTGATGAATTTTTCTTGTAAATACTTTGTAATATATGACAATCTTAGCGTCATTGCGTTCTTATTTCCGTTAGCCACGCCTTAGTAATTTCAGATAATAAATTCAAATAATAAGTGAAAAATTTTGCGCTTAGCGGTATGAACATTCATCGGCATTGGATAGAGAATTGATCAAATTATCATTTGAGACATTTTTTTGTACTAAGCTTAGTCGCTCTTACCGATATAATACCTTAATAACTGACTTCTGAATCGAATAGACTCAAGGTTTTTCAATAAACACTAATTATATTACTTTTATATGAAAGTAAAGAATTGAGAACATAGCTTAAGATGTTTTTATTTCTTTTTGCTGTTGTTTTTTTGCTCCCTAAATTAAACACAAAAATATAAATAAAATTCTGGGATAGTAAATACAAATTCCGGGGAGACTCTCACGTTGTGTCCATTTACACAGTTCCAGCAACTCACGATTGTATGAAACTCCTGTCTTTCCGAAAAAGCACACTTCGAATACTCTATGTTTTTGTGATATTAATAAACATAAAATCCTCGAAGCACGAGAGAACATTTTAATCGTTTGAGTTCAACACAACAAGACCTACTTCAAATAGAATGAAATAGCAAAAAAACATGGTTCTAACATGGAAAGAAATAGTTCTTAACTCGCATTATTTTTATCTCTCAGTATTCGGAGGTCCTCATAAAAGTATTTCAGCAAAAAATCACACGTCCATTCGGCTTCACATGAGTTCAGTATCGGTCCGACTTCACCAGTTGGTACGAATATCATTGTGCAGAATACGATGTATGCATAGGAATGCTTCGCGTATATTCTTTTATGAATCTCCTTTTAGCAAAATATAATTTTCTACCTTCCTCTCCGTACGAATATCCAAGCCACCGTTTCATCCGTTTCGAGTGTCGTGTTTCTTCTCATCAGCGTCGTGTTATTTAATTTGTGTGCCTTATTCCTCACATGTTTCGTTACGCTTGTCGCATTCATGTTTTACAGTTCTGAACACCAGAACGTCACAATACGTAAAACAGAAGAGGGTAAACACGTAGGTGCGCATTGGATGGGATTTCCATTGCAGAATATATACAGTTTGAAAAAAAAATTGTGTGAAAAGGATCAGAAATTTACGAACTCTTTTGTGTATATGCGTTATATTTTTGGGGAATATCAGATGACTTAACCATTCATACATCTGCTATGTAGTATAAAAATGTGAACGTAGACCTTCTACCATATATGTGAGAGTTACTGTAACCAAACGACTATACCTTATATTTCCTTCGCATGAGTGGTGAATACAATGGAAAAAAATGTTCTGTTGTAAAAATCATATTTTCATTGTGTCCAGAATTTGAAACATTATTTTGATTATTTAGAATTTCAGATCAGATATCTGTAAGACTTCATAACTTTGAAGATACTGCGAATCCATAACTGTGTAACAAGTAGTTCAAATATACACACAAAACCTAGAATAAGTAAACGGTTTCCTGCGGATTGCGATTCAAAATGAGAAGTTGTTCACAAATCACAAAAAATTAACTAGAATAAAATATATTTATTTTCATTATGTCGAGGCTTATTTTACGATGTGTTGAGATTCAGACTTCAAATCTTTTTACTTTCCAATTGCACCGAGTATTGTAAAAGGTCGAAGAAAAAAAATGATCTCTCTTTGGATCTTTGCGAATTGGCTCCAGGAGAGTCTATTTTCAAAGTTTGGTGATGATATCCAATGTCGGATGTGTGTATGTTAAGAATTTCGTTCCCCCTATAACTCAGGAAAAAATTAATGTATCAAAACCAAACTTGAGATTTGACTTTGAATGCGTTGGGAATAGAAGTCTGTTTCTGGACAGCTCATTCCATCTTAGAGGCGTTTTTTTTAAATCTGCCAATAAGACTCTTCCAAAGAGTTTAATGTGGAAAATAATTCATGCAATCTATACTTGTATATGTTTTTATGATTTTTGGATACCATATAATATGATGATAACTGTTTTGCAACCGTTTGATTTTAGAAATATGTCATTTTGTTTAAGATTTTTTTTTCTTCTTTGAAGTTCTTTTTCCTTTTTTTATTTTTTTTAGTGTTATGTAGGGTGTTTAGTTCTATGAATTTTTCTTATGAATTATAATTGGAAGGTTGAGTGGGGCACACTCCAGATCTTTTTCCATGTAATCTCAGGATTTGGGCGAAGTAATTGGAATGGAGAGATGTTGGATTGGAGGAATCTAAGGTATCGAAGAGACATTGGTCTGGTATAGGCGAGGAAATCCCAATATGAAAATCAGTTTATAAAGATACACCACAATATATGCGCTCCCTTTTGATGAAGTACGACGATATTCGTACTCTAGTGTAGTATTTATCAGGACTGATTTAATGTTCCTCCGCCGTCCGCAGTTTCCTCTTGACTTCCACAGGAATGACACACGCTAAATACGCTCAAACCTTACGCTAAGTACATCCCCTAAATTCAGCCCTGTCTGTACCTTTAGAGAAAGACATATTTCCCTGCGATTTCCTCTCTAGCACTGGAGGTAAGAGATTAGTGGGAATAGCTGCTGCCAGTGGCCTCGCGAAAATTCCTTGTTAGTCGAGGTATGCGCTACGGAATTTTAATTGGAACCTTTGCTCAAGCCAGGTCCTAAGTGAAACACAAGTTTGATTGTGGAAAGAAAATGCGAAAGAGGCGTTCCTTCTCTTGTTTCCAACTCAGCGAGCAACTTCATTATCAACCAATTTTTTAAAATCAAAGTTCTTGTTGTTGTTGTTGTTATTTTTTGCTTCAATATAAAATACTGTTCGAATTTATTCGCATCAAGTGAGTGAATGTAGATTATAAATTATTAATGTATGAAATTATTTTTGTGAGAAATATAGAATAGAAAAAAACAATATCTGCTATAAATAATATTATTTTTGGAAATAAGAAAATGGAGATTTTAGATTTCTTCATTACTTTAGTATCCTGTATTAGTTTGCAGCTGGTGTAAAGTGATGGATACTAGATTTAATTTATTATATGATCTTAAATTATATATACATATATAAATCTTTTGAATTTGAGACGGAAATATTCACGCAATTTTTCCCTTAAATATCCTATAATTATAAAATACTGAAATGGAACTATTCAAAACATAAGAAACAGTGGCTTATAACGTAGTATAATATTATATATCTTAAACTTAACGTCGATGTATTTAACAATAGTGTATATCAATTAGCATTTAGTTTTACCTTGGCAATGAAAAGAATGATGACAACAAACTGTAAGAAGTGTACTATCAAAAGTTATTTTAGTTTGGAATAAAGGTTTACCATGAAAGATAAAATTAAAAGGTTTTTGATGCAATAATTTGATACGCTATATGTGATTTTTTTTTTTACAAAATGGCTTTTATGAATCATCTATTTTTTAAAGTAATTATTAGAAGAAATTCCTTGTTAGTAACAATTCATTGACCAATACTTAATCCACCGAACTTTTCGAGGATCCAAAATGTGATTTCTCGTTAATTTTATGACCCATGTATTCAATGGTACGTTTCACCACCGCCACTCCCCAAAAAAGGAAAAAAAAAAACGATATTTAAGCCTGAAGTAAGCCTCTTAGGAATTCGCGGTCTCATTATCGCTTATGAGTCACCCCCAGTGGAAGAGCCCAATTTCTCTGGCTAATCAGCGAGCTTTAGGAGCCGTCGCGAAGCGCAACTTAATCTCACTCGTCATTCTTCGACTTCCAGGACCCTCCATTGTTCCAGCTCAGGGTTTTCTCGTTATTTCCAATTAAGGCAAGTGCTTATAACCAATGTCACTGAAATGACGTGATAGAATTTCTTATGTGATAAAATTTTCGTCTTTTTATATCTGACGATTTGCACTTAAATCAATCAGAATTTCCTCTTTTAATCTTTATTATGAGTCAAAAAATGTTGGAACACTTTTAAGTAATTTTTCGAAAGGTACTTTGATCACATGATGTACCAGTTATATAAAAGTTATAAAAAAATTAGGGTGCATGACTGGACTTGAAGCAAATAATATTCCATGCACAAATATGAATGAAATTCACGCATCTGTTTTGTAGAGAGTTTTTCTGATATTTTTAAAATACTTGGAACACGTATTTCAAATCAGACTAGTGAGAATATAGAAATGAGAATTTTTTAAAATTGTGTATACGAGTCCTCAATCACGTGATGTAAGAGACACTGAAAGAATAAACCTATCTCCCACTTTCTTAATATCTTTCGTCATTTTAAGAAATACACTGCATATGAAAATTACCTTCATAAAAATAGCCGTAATATTGATAGTAAAACGAACGTTTCTGTGTTAATCTCACATTCATATATTTACTTTTTATTATCTTTCTCATTTCAAGAGAAAACGAAAATTGTAATGAAGCAACCCGCAGTATCAACGTGTTCAGCGGAACAACTTCGGGATCTCATATATGTGTTTGAAGATCTACAAGCTTTGTGCAATTGCTTTTCTTGCTTATCATTCATCTCTCATAATAAAAAAATGTAACACATATTTTCTGTTTCTATTAGGTGAAGTAATAACCTCTTTTTTCTGCATGAATGTTCCAAATTTTTGTTTTGAAGAAAACTTCAGTACAAATCACTTCTCTGTTGTTATCACTGTCTAATAAATAATTTTGCCAAACTGTCCTGGAGAAATCCTTCTTTGTAAGTTACAAATTACAAACAATAGAATTTTTTATATACTACGATCCAATTGGGTAGAAAAGTGCTGTGTGACTTCCCTGGGAAGAAAAATGCATAATTCTAACGTCAAGGATATAAACCTGAAACTCACAGAGAACGCGTTTCACAGATAAACATTTCTCGATACCAGGAATTTAACGCGTAATTACCTGCGTTGGAAATTTTGTGGTCATCTAAATAACGTACGAACAGTTATAAAATCTAAATGTTGAGCAAGTCAAAACGAAGGTTGACTTACAATTCGAATAAATTTCCTCGAAATTGCTTGAAACGTAATGCATTATTGATAATAAATTTTACTTATTTCATTTTTTTTCTCGGAGTCCTCATTGATGACTGCATTCTTTGTTGCCGCCGCTCAGCGCACTCTTTCGCCGGCGAGGAATCGAAAGTGTTGTTCCCGAAGCGGAAGGAAGGAAGGGAGCGGAGCGGGCGTGTGAGGAATATCAAACACGATGATCGTGAGACTCATAAATCACCAACTCGATCCCCACCCGCCCTCGCGTTGGCGACGAAGCAGACGAGGACGTGAGGACTGAGGAAGAAGAGGAAGCCATGCGTGTCGTGTTGAGCGCCACGGGCGGTTGGGTGTCGACCTCGTGGTCGTCTGTATCCGGTGAGCGAGGAATGCGTCTGGGGTGCTGGCATTGTGTTTCGAGACGAAAAGTCGAGAGGAAGGGTTTTCGCGAACAGCGATTCTATTGTTCGCGATTTGACAGAAAGTGAACAAACAAACGAAATTTAAGTCGCCATTTCTTAATTCTTAAGGTGGAACTAGCACTCCCAAGTTATTCGTAACACTAACAATTATAATTGTTCTCTTTTTTGTTGTATGAATAATATGAATAATAATGATGAAAAAATGATTACCTGTCAGTTAAGTAGTACAGTAGAAACAATATTCAGGAATTCGCTTGACTCGTTTGAAATGCACAAGAGCACGTAACAACATGGCGTTCGAGCGCAACGATTTCGTGATTATATGCATCAAACCTCGAAAGAAGTGAAAATATTTTTTTGTAATTTCTGGTGACATATAAATAATAGTGATGTAAAAAATACTATGGAAAATTTACAACAAATCAATGTAAACGTCCATCACATTCGTGATTTAAATAAATAATTGTTTCCTCTATAATATATTACATCATCAATTATAATTTGCAATTATTTCATTTAAATAATCGGTCAGGTATGTTTCTTTTCTTAGTTCAAATCCCAGTTAGCTTATGTTACTCTGTTCACGTGTGCCGATTTCAAATTCTCTAGCGATTAAATTCTACCTACGCAAATACTACCTTAAAGGTAACTTGTTTGCAAAATTCCAATTTTCTCACATCACATTTAACTAATTTCCATAAATGCTGTATCATTATAAAATTGTTTCAGAACACGGCCCGAATTATAATCTTACTTTCTAACTATGAACTGTTTTATTATTCGTTTCAAAATCCAAGTGGTATTTGAATTCCAATAAGTTCATAATCGGTCTTCAAGATGGCGCTATTCTTGTCTCTCCGTCCTCCATCTTCGGAGCTTTGGAATTAAAATAACATATAAAAACACCTTACCGGAATTAGCATGTGAAATTTGGCTTCACCATCGCCATCGAAATGAAGCTGCAGCTTCTGAATGATAGTCGTGAATGTTCAAGACCATTGTTGCGAGCATTTAACGGAGATATACAGTTTGGCCAACTTTGTTTTACGAGTCTGATGATCACTGGAACATAATTTTTCTTGACAATTTTATACTTATAAACTAAATTATTATATTCATTACTTTTACAATGTATGCGAATTATTCACTTAAGTTCATCGAGTTATAAGAGTGGAACAGTAAATGTTGCATTCGTAATAAAATGATGCTTTTCGAAGTAGACGTGAATATTGATTTCCCTCCTTAGGGAAAAGTGGATAAACAGCGCAGAACCGTTTGTGTTGTTTTGAAGTTTACTCACTTGCTAACGACTTTCGAGCACCAGCCATTTCTGTATCTATGTATTAATGGATGAACATACTTCCAGTTTCAATAATGCAGGTACTTGATTTCTTCTAATAATATACTCCAATTATATGTAATATAATATTCGAGAAAAATAACTATTCTTTGCGAATCGATGAGTAAAACTTACTCTTTGTTGTGAAACAAAGGTTGATAGAAGTCCAAAAATACTATATTCAAAATGACAATACCCTTTCTTAATAATAGGTAATATATGTTTGCCACTTAAACAGTAGCGACAAACAACGAGCCTTCTCGATTGATTAAGAAGTTTCGTCTATATTTGCTGTTTCTGTTTGCATTTTTTACACGGGAGAAACTAAAGACAGTATCAGCATTCTAATCGGGTATCCTTTGTTTCGTTGTACACAAAAAGGAAATAACGTTTTCTCTATTTTGGAAACATGCATTTTTTATTTTATCTAGCCATTGTTGCTTTGACGGCGTTTAATTGTTTTGTTTTCTGTCGAAGATGAAATTGCATTTTTTCACACATACCTAACAATATTTTGAACAATGCACGTCATTTGTTACAGAATCGTGTGCGACGAACCTACCACATAAAAGTGACTCTTAATGGAAGTATGGCAGGGGATGTTTCAATGCACAAAGGGTTCTTACCCCACGTAGTAAAGGGCAATAGTTCATTCGAACAGTATATTTTTCTATGTGATTGGACGCTTGAACTTTCTTCCTGAGGAGGGCCAATAGAAGTGAAATAAAATTTTTATTGAAACGATAGATTTTTTTGATACTTCTTTTTAGAAGAACAATCAAAACAAAACTTTGTTCCATTATTTATAAATATTTCCTGTTTATAGTGTATCATGGTTATTGATGTAAGCAAGGTAGTTTAATGATGTAGCTAGCGTTCCCATTCAAGTAGCTCCAATATACTTTGGAGAGGAAAGAAAAGAACCGAGACGTTGGCATGCGGAATAAAGTTCACGCCGATAAATCAGTAGATTGAGCACAGTGACGTCAGACACGCGTATATGTCGAACTGCTGAAGGTGACCAGAAGACAAAAAGAGGAAATGATTACAGCAATCCTTTATAGTTCAGACCTTCATTTTTTTGCATTAATCGCCAACGAAGGAAAACAATCATTTTTCAACTGGTCAATAATCTATTTGTACATGTACCTTCAAATTTTATTATAAGGGACCTAAAAGAACATTTTTAGATGAATCTCACATCCACTTTTTTAATGTCTTTTAACTTCATCTTAATATATACATATATAATTAAATAAATATTAAATAAATATATTGTCAAAAAAGCAGTACAAACTGCGTATGACCACGTGGAGGACAATAAACTAATACATAATAATTTTCATTTCTGTATGCACTACCCATTAAAATTATTTCAAGCAACCCCTAATATTTTTTGTAGTATTTGTAAATAGGAGTGCTATTGAAGCTTATCTACATGGGGCGATAAGATATAGAAGATGGGTGGTATGTATTATTCCTAGGTGGTCCGCTGAGCTGGGTGTACCAACAACTTGGCCCACGTGGAGGGGTAGTAGGAGTGGTTAGCTAGAAATAGAATTATTGATACTAGTAGCAGTAGGAGGTGGATAAAACGAGGGTTTGCTTTTCAGTAGTCACGGCTATATGAATTAATGTGGATAGCTACATTATTTTCTGGCCCCGCCCTTGATCCCTTGATGACGAGTGAGCACGCTAATACTGTAGCTACCGGAGGGACTATACCCCTAATATTGATATTGAAATGAACGGTTCGGTTTTCATCTCACGTTCCTATATTCACTTTTGTAACTCATTCCGTATCATTCCTGTTGACGTAAGCAACATATTATAAAGAAGTAGTCATCGTTCCCTTTCCAGTCCCATTCCAGTCCCATTCCAGTAGACTTTGGAGAGGAAAGAGAAGAGATATAGCGTTGGCATGCGAAACCCCGGGGAGAGTCTCCGTCTGGGAAGAGGGCCACACTTTTTGCGATCGGCACCAAGCCCTTGGGGATTGCCCGTCACGCTACGCGCCAAATTAAGGACTGGAGGTGGGCAGCGAAGAGCGGAAGTGACGCCGCAGGAAGGAAGACAAGAGAAAGAGCTTCAAGTGTAGGAAGTGAGGGATGAGTTTCAAGTCGCGTTCTTGGAAACGTAGTCTCGATACGTGTATTTCATTGGTATGCAATAGTGCTCTTGTCGTCTTCTGAGGACATGCTTGGATTGTTTGTGAGTTGTGGTGAATAACGAGCATTGTTGAGGGTGCTTGTTTAACAAGACATATCTGCGATGAGAAAGCTTGAGTCAGAAAGTAAAAAAAAAAGTTTCGTTTTTTAGAGAACTTAAAAAACTATTTTCATGAAGCTCGATTATTTAAAAAAGTTACTCTCACTTCCTTGTTTCCTCTCTCATGGAATGTTTTCTTTAATGTGCTTTCTGCGTACAACAATGTAGTTCTTCTTCACAAATTCTCAACAAAAAAGTTTTCTCCATAATCAATCGAGGATATAATCAATGAAATCCTGGACACTTGTCTCTGAATGGGGTTACAGACAAACAATCACAACCATGCCACAATTGAGATACAAAATATTACCAAGAATTGAAATGGGAATTACAAAAAATTCAAATTATATGAGACAAACATAATGCCAACAATTTTGAGGTGTACTCTAGAAACTCGCCTCGATACCGAGAAAATCGATAGTTGGAGCGCACAGATAGTTAGGAGGACACAACCAAAGAGAGCACACGTAACAGCTCATTACTTAGAACCCGCCACTTGTAAGATATTTACGTAGAATTTTATGGACTCACAAACTTGAATAAGTTATGTACGTATCTACGCCAATATCACTTAATATCCATATAATGGTTCCCACGTGCACTGCCATACGCCAACTGCGAACGCAACGCTTCTGAGAGAAATGGTAGGCGATTCTCCGCCTTCGCCTATATTCTCTTCATAACACCAGCGGCTCACAACATCTGAGTCTCGGAAGAAGAAGTCTCAGAAAAGGTTTGTGCAGACTCCTCAGGATACAAGAGAGAGAAAAACATAATGATACCAACTATATCACACCGTAAGAACTGGGGAAGAAGGTTTACATAATATATGAGAGCATTTATTTTATTTTTTTTATTCATATTAGTTTTGCGTGTTACACCCTGTACCCAACAGAGTATAGGTGTAAAGAAGAAATGTTAGTGTATCTTCCCCAGAAGTCAAAAAGTGAACCGAGAAATAATTAAATGATATATGACTTGAACATAATAAGTAAAAATAAATAAATTCATAAAAAATCGTCTTTCCCGAAAATTTTGTTAGAGTAATGGAATTGGCAAAATGCGTAATTTTTAAAAATGGAATAAGCAATTATACGAAGTGATATAAATGTACTAACATTATTTTAAAGTAGTGGAGACATAGTTATTGACAAAGGGATGTGGAGAAACAAGTAACTCGATGTAGTTTTCTAATATGTAATGAGTTAATAATATTTTTAAAATATCAAACGTGTCAAAAACTATGCACGCTATCGCGGATAAGTATCAGAATGACTAAAAAGCGCACGACCTCCGACATTCCAGAAGAGCGGATATCCCTGGTGCGCGATCACTTTACACCTTTCTCATGGCGTCTACGCACACGCCTCCTCGGCAGTCCTCCGGGAATTCCCCTGCGTGCGTCTCCCACCCGATCCGCGATGCGGCGCCACCGTCGCAAGGCAGTTGGAGTCTCAGGAGGCGCCATCGCCGTCTAATAGCGAAGGTGTGTTGCTTCCGCGTTTTACTCTGACGGTAACCAAGGCTCGGAAAAACAAAAGCAGAGATGCGCTGCGTTCACGCCAACGACGGCTAGGAAGATGGCGATAAAAAGAAGAGCGCTTTCTGCAAAGGAGAACAGGGGGATGGAACGGTCATGGGGATATAAGCATAAAGACTGGTTTACTATTAAGCATAAACTTGCAGTTTCCCTTCTTCCCTTCAGAACATTCTTACTGAACGAGTGTTTTTCTTTTTAGTTTGCTATGTGTAACGTGAGAAGTGAGAATAAAATTGCATTCCATGAATTTTTTTTTCTCAACCTGAACATAATATTCTTGCTAATTATGTAATTATTTAAATTTAAATACAGAATATACCCTAATTTAAAACTGACAACAAAAATTATTGAAACTATCTATTTTATAAATTTATATTCTGGTGGTACTGAATTTAATTATGGAAGTTAAAATTAAATTTCAATCTGCTATTACTCTCTACTTTCAATTTTTTATAATACGACATCGTGGAAGATTGTTGGTCTGAATCTCGTGTGAATCATGTAGGTGTTTTATGTGTGTGATTTCATCTCTTGTGTGATATTCAGTCCATCATTGTGTCATCAATCATCTTTCTGATGTGTATCAAACTGGAGTCAACAAAGCAGGAATAATGTCCAAACCACTTTAAAAGTCCCATCTCATAGTATTACTCATAGTTCACCGCCCCTATCTCCGAGATCAAAGTAGTTTTAATATAATAATAATAATGTGGAAAACTGAGAACAGAAATTTAATATCCATGTTCGTAGTCACGTCAGTTTTTCACTGGATAATTTTCTATCATCAGCTGAATCATACTAACACAGCTATAAGATACAATAAGTCTGATAATATTGTTGAAGTCACAAATCCTATTTGTTTATAGACGCGTCACTTCCCCATCATTAGAATATTCCCTCAAAAAACAAGAGAGAATATACTATCATACAAATATATTATCATTCAAATTGGGCTAAAGTGTGACATGTGAAACGAAATTGAACCCACCGTAGTTAGAGCTGTTGGGATCAGATTTCACTTGCTTCTGTAAAATCTGCGACAGAGTTGCTTATCATCGTATGCTGTGGGGAAAACAAGGAGTATGGATGAGAAATGCAAGTTGTTGCAAGCGCAACAACTCGATACTAAAGAAACTGGTTGTAACGTGGAACGAAGAAAAAACAGTTCTAACACCAATATCATAATAACAATTCTGTAATAGCAAATATTGAATACGCAAACTTGATTTCCAATATTAACAAAATAAGAAACTTTGTCGAGTCAACGAAAATTAATGAGACATGGTACTGATTCTACGTGAATGTTGAAAACGTGTTTACATTGAAGAGAAAAATAATAACTTTAGAATTTATGTAACATTCAACGCATTTAATTATCTCTTCTTTATATATGTTGATTTTTAAAGGAATGACACCTATTTGTAGAATATTTGTTTCAAAATAAAGAAAACGTTCTTCATTTTGCTCAACATTATCCCAACGATTTGTATCGCTCAACAAAAGCACATGAATTATGTATCGAGTTTACATTACCAAAAGAATCAAACCATTGTGTCGGAAGCTGCCGTTCAATCATGTCTCATAAAACGAAAACTGCTCAATCATTCAAATCTAGAATTCAAATTTCAGCGCCCACATAAAAGAGCATCAATTCATATAAAGCCTTATAATACAAACAACCAATTTATTTCATCATTCATGAAGTCTCTCCTTGCAAAATACCCTCGCTTTGAATTATACCGCAGTCCCCATCAGAGCGAAAAAGCCTCTCTTCTTTTTTTGTCGACTGCAGCAGCTTGTTTGTGAATAAAGTATCTCATCGCGTAACCAAAAGGATGATTCCGCTAGACTCTGGGCGAAGCGCTGTGATCGCGTTGTATGGCTAGGTGCCAGCGAGAGCCGGAGCTTTCGTGTCGACCACCCACCGCGCCACAAGCGCTCAGGGCTCAACACAATTATAATATCATTACAGTACTCGCGGCGAAAGAATAAAGATGAGGGAGGAACCTAAAGAACACGTATAATTCGAGGAGCCAATGCTGGCATTGTGAGATTACCGACTCTTCCTCTCTCCGTAGACATATGGGCCTTTTACCAGCATCAGTTTGGATTAGTAATTTTAATTTCGAATGTCGCCGCCTACATCAGACGATTCGTAGAACCGACGATTATTGGCATGCCAACTTCAACGGAAATGGGGTCTCATCTTTAATCTTTGACCCTAAGGAGATTGCTGAAAGTTAGCTTTTACACACGATATAGGAGTCTTTGTCTGGGTGCCACGGCATGTCGTCTGAAATGGGTGGACGCAATCCTCCGCAACAAGGCCATCTCCCGCAGCAAACATATAACAACGCTGTGCTTTCGCTTCATGGGTTACATCTCGTTATTCTTTCGCCGAAAGGACTGTGGAGCAAATACTTTTTACGTTTTCGGGGTATTCTGTGTGTACGAGTTATTCTTTAACACAGTGTTTACTAAAAAACAATAACAATTTTTCTACTAGAAGTAACAGTTACTATATATAATGCATCTTGAATTCTAGAAACATTTATGTTCTCAACGATTGGTTTTTATTGTCTAGTTTTCATTTAATAAGGTTTTAAGGTTTTAAATGGAGATATTTCTACAACAATAATATCGAATAACGTAAAGATGTGTACTCTTATGAATTAATTCTGAATACAACGGTTAATTTGTCTGCGTCTTTTACTCTCAATAAAGTAATATTACGGATTAAATCTTATGCACCTATATATCTCATTTCAGATATCTAGCAGAAATATTTATGAATATTTTCACGTGCATTTACTTAATTAAAAAGTCCCAATACTCTGTAAAACTTATATTTTCAGTTGTAGTTTTTTTATTTACGTTTTTCTTTTTATTGATTTAAAACTGTTTCAGTTTTTTTTAAATAATTAAAATATGGTTTTACAATAAATACAATATTATAAATATTTACGTCATCGTTTCCTTAGTGAATCATATACTTAAATATGTATAGTCGCCATTATTCATGTTCCGTATCTTTAAATAGTTTACAGCACAGATAAAATACACGTAGTTTGTTCCACTAAACTAATTTTCTTATTCTTGTACAAAATCATAAACGTTTGACAACTGGAACAAGTATTTAAGTTTTATAGGCTCCAGGTTTAATATATTGAACCTTCATGTTGCAATTCACCTTACAGAAATATTGACGAATTCAGTGACAAAGAAACTGTGATAATGTATCAATGAACAACTTTAGTTTTGACTCAAAAACATGTTCGATAAATGTTAACCCCAACTTTTAATTGTTTTGTGTTTTCCACGTACCTGTGTCCATAATCTTGTTCAGCTTATTTTCAGATATTTGTGTTCACATTAGTCTCCAATAATCCACCCACTCCTTAAGGGTTCTTCTCTGGGAATTGCTGCTAAAAAAACCACCATGTTTTGAAAATGGAACAATACCTCCATATTAGGTTGTCACGGGAATGAAAAGCTTTCATCTGCAAATAAATATTTACTGCAGCAAAAAGTGTGTTGAATGTTTTATATGAAACACGTTCAGTTGTTAGAGCTTCCTTTTTTTCTTTTCTTTTTTTTTTTTTGCACAAAGGGAAGTATTATAATGCAATATGAAATTGCGACTTTGACTATTCTGTTTGCAAAAAATTTCCATCCAAAATGTTGCCTTTTTCCGCCACTTTGTCCACTGATTTCGAATATTCATAGAGTTGCCATAGTCTGAATACACTGTTTGTGTGAGGAATTTAAAACGCAATGATGTACGGAAAAAAAGAATTATTTCTATGAAGTTTTCTATGATGGGAAAGAGTAATAAACTATTATTGCAAATTTAAAAAAAAAATAATTTCTTCACTGTTATTAATAGTGATACGTTGCATAGTATTTCATTTATATATGTATGAAGTATATAAGTCTAATGTGCTATCAAAATGAATGGTAACTTTTTATTTCACTACATAAGAACTATCATGATCTTGCCAATCACTTTGAAGAAGTTATAGTTAGCATATTCAGTTATAATCTAATTCTCTTTGGTGTAATACACATCATTATTCCAGGAATCGAACCTGTTTTCCACTGAGTATGTAGAAAGAGAAGAGACCACCACCACCTTAAGTTTATTTAGGTTTTACTGGTACAAGATGACGTGACGTTCCATCAAACAATTGAAGATTATACGGTTTCTGCGAGGTTTCTGCACTACGCAATGCATTTTACTCGTCTGCCTGGTCCGAAAAGGTTCTTGTTAGGGGCTCCATCAAGCAGATTTATTCACATAGCATTCTATCTTCCTTTGCCTTGTCCCTCCAACTCATTTTACATCTTCGACGTATTTTCTACAGTTGTACTTCTCCGTTCCTTTCCTTGCACCTTTCTTGACTTTTCTCTGCATCCATGACGTCCCACACCAACCCTCCATGTCTGGCAACCTGAAGCCCTTGCTCATCTGTGATGCCGTGAATATTTCACGTGGTTGGGGCGGTTCCCGGCGTCGCCGCTAGGGCGGGGATGGTTTGAGAGTGCTGCAGGGTTCCACCTGGGAGCGGACACAGGGGAGAGGGGTGACATACTATTAAAGAAAAAATTGATCATGTTTATCAAAAATGTTATTTCTAAATACATGAAAGGAGCTATTCATTGATGATATCAATGATTGTATCATGAAACTTCGTAGGTTGCGAGAAAAAGTGTGTCAGTTTTGCAATTATTTTTATTCGTACATTTATGTCTCAGTGGTATAGACGATAATAAACTTTCATTTCCTATTTATTGGAAACAAAACAATTTATTTGGACAACATATTCACAACTTATAGTAAGAAGGGTCTCAATAGAGAAAGAATAAGAACACAATGTTCTAAGAATATTTCCATGTTAGTCACTCATCTATGGGAAACATACACATTGCTCAATGTTCCACAAAAAAAGAATATCAAAAACTCGTGTTAAAAAACGAATAAATAAACAAGAAAGAGGAAACAGATTATTAAGAAAAAAATATTGTATTAAACTAAGCAGATATTATTATTATTTATTTCCATTAAATTGTGTACAACCTTTGTGCCACAATTTGTTGTACAATGAAGAAACAAATTTCCTATTTACATCAATATTTCTGTTCATTATTTTACATAATTTATTGCACTATCATAGACATCTCCCCAAGATATAATGCCATATATGGCAATGCTATGGAACAGAGCATAGTAAATTGATATAATATTTGGATACTCTATGATTGTACAACTCAATATCTTGCTTTATTAAAAGTACTTTTAATACGCTCATTCCACTTTCGGTGTTCAGTAAGTAATTAGCACTACTTACTTTATTTGCTCATTTTCAATATATTTTCAATATGTTTATAGTAATTATAGATAGAGTAAAATAGAATTATATTAGCATTATGGAGGTATTGTCCGCTTTTGTTTCTGATTCTGCAGATTTTCATGTAGCATGCATTGCGATTTAATGTTGACCAACCTTTTTCTATGTTCAAGTTCTTTGATTCGCATATGATTTGTTGTTTGATTTACCATTGTTTTTACATCTGAATACGACAATTGTTTCACTAGCTATCAGTGGGGATTCACGGATGTGTAGGACATATTTACTCCCAATATTTAAAATATGAGGTTAGAGAATTTGCGAGAACTAGTCTAGTTTCCGATGGTTATGTACATAGTCATTCAAGCTTAGTCAGATCTGCAACGCATTAAACATTAGGAGGGTGCATGAATGTATTCATACATCCATTCATACATAACATATATCGTATACATCCATCAGTGCTTACATTATAGCAGATACACGTTCACTAATCCGCGGTACTACATTATGTAAATATTAATCTAACGATTCCATATCCATACATATAATTACTCATTATATACTCATTAGAATGTCACCGTGCTTACCATCTATAAAGTCAATATTGCAGTTCATACCATTCTAGACCATTGATAATAGTCGATTCTAGTCGGTTTGTTTTTTGCCTTTCAGATCCTCTGAAACAGATTTTTTGGTTTTGTCTGAATATTATGTTTCACTTTCGATTCGAGTCACAATATAAGTCAGGATGCTGCAATCCTTCATGTACACATACTGATTTCTGCATATGACCAAGTGGAGAACATTGAACTATTTTACTCCCCGGAAGCAAGCAAGACCATACCAACAATTCCGCTCGAGGCACTAAGGTAGAGGCAGATTTCGCATTTCAGAATATAAGAAAAAAAATAAGAACAGCTAAGATAATAAAAATAGTTAGATACGTATTAGAATACCAATAAATTTTTATTTAATATAATACAAAAAATTATTTCACAAATAGGTATTTTTATCAAACTTTATATTATTCGAAAAATATTGTATAGAAATCATAACAATGAAAATAACTCTAAATTTGAGATTAATGTTTACAATAGTATAAAAGAAACCGCCATTCAAAAGTATTTTATATATCGACTCTCCAGTCGATATATAAAATTCACCTATACTCTGAGGGAAACCTGAGAAAAATTTAGGCCAGGGTGGGACTACAAAATGTATGTTTACAATCGTCCCAAGGTTAACTACAGATAAAACTTAGCTTAAATGAACAATAAAAAACCATAATAGCATGCAGGAAAATAGTTTTGAAATTTAATCAGCAATTTTGAAAGTACAATAGCAATGCTGTGATAAAGTATAAGATTATATTGTAATTCTTATATTCACGTCTCTATATAATTCTAAAATATAGTATAAGTTATATTCACGTCTCTAATTTTGAAAATGTTTATTTAAAAATTTATTTGATGGGAAATATAGGTGAAATGTAATTAAGGTTCTATTTATTTACAAATACATGTTCGAAGTAACGAACCCTTGCCAACTTATGCTACAAGTTTTGCCAACTTAACGCTGCAGATGGCGCGAGTAAAAGCATGGTTCGTCGATTGAGTTCGCTACATTGTTGGAGTGTAACCTATCATTATGTTTAACTTTTGAAAGAACTAGTTAGGGTATTGCTCCCTTCAGTACCTTGGGTTATAGTCTGAATTGTGCATCTCGTTATCGTGCGTTATCACCTGTCAATTATCCTGGCACAGACTTATCTAGTATTCCGATCACCTTTGGGAGTAACGTGACAGCAGACGGACGCTGGCAGCCGTCAATGAAAGTGACAATGCGGGCACCAGGTGCGCTAAGAGCACAGACCTCGTTGTCGACGAGGTCAGTCGAGATTTGGCAACGTTGCGGTCTCATAATTGGCGCGGAATGGTTGACATCTGATGGAACATGATAGGAAAATCGGAACATTTTCGAGTCAATGTTTTCGAGATAGTAATGATATAATGTTTAAAATTCAAGAAAAAATAGATTATGGCTGGAACAGTGTGACGATTTTTATGCAATGGTTCATTGTTTCGGTATATGAAACCAAATTTATAGCCAAAACCGCTACATTCTTCGGTAAATGTACAGCTGGATACAACAGTTATATTGTTAAGGTTTCTTTTGCTTGTGGGATAATGGGATAGTGGATGGTGGGATGGAATACGATCATTGATGATTTATGTATATCAATGATCAGTGCGTGTTTTGGATAATGCAACTGAATGTTCAGCAAAATTAATTAGGTTCCCCCATTTCCATATGTTTGATTGTTAAGGTTAAGTTCAATAATTTCACGGGCAAAGGAACCGTGAAACTTTCTCGATGAGAGCCCCAAGCGAAGGATTTCGTAAAAATCAAAATACGAAAACCTTAACAACACATTAAAATCACCAATTATTACAATAATATAAGCTCGAAGAAATAATCCACTGTAAGTTGAGACACTTGTGAAAATCACCAATTAACATGTAAAAACCATACGCTGACGTACGCTCAATAAACAATGACAAATAGCACTTCAGTTCGCCATCGTCGAGTCGGTGGGACATAGTCACTTGAAGTGAAGAAAAATAGTATTGGGCAAAATATTTGAACATCAGTACCAAGAAGATGAACGAAATTAATTATATATGCCATTCTTTTGGCTCCAAGCATCCTCATAGTATATTGCAGTTAATATATCTAGTTTATCATATACAGCACAATTCTTTGAGACATAAAAATATTCATAACCTACCTTAGACGAAAGGATAAAAATTATTTTAAATTTGATCACTTAGCATTAAAATATCGCTCCATTCCTATTATTTGTACAGTGTTCTTTTATACATTTTTTTCTAATTGTATTCGTTCTCAGTCAAACGTATCATTGTTGTGATCTTCCACTGTCCATGAAGTTCCCTTGTTTTTTTATTCGAAGAGTTCAAGTATGGAGAAGTGACAATTGTTAAAGGAGAACAGCTTCAAAGCCGTATCCGTGCAACATTGATCAAAGATACTTTCTTCTCAGTATGTAACCAAGCTGCTTTATGTGTCGTTTCCGTTAACTCCCACGAGAATCCTTTCTTTTGTTCTTTCCCTATTCATTGCCTTGAGTAACATCCCCTCTCATCTGATATACTCTGATTTACGAGCGCCTACAATTTGGCATCACTGCACAGGTAGGGAGATCCGTATACTCTTCTGAGGGTAATATTAGGATTTACCCTTCAGGAGGGTGTTTTACATAACGGGCGAATTCGGAGGAGTTGGCGGCGCATATTTAATTTTACAGGCGCCATGCCAGTTCACGGGAATGGGGTTTACCGTCTTACCAGGACTTTCCACTTTCTTCGTCACGCGCCTTCCTAGAATTTCGGGTCAACAGAAGCTAAACCCTGGAGTACAATTTACATCACATTCTAGATATGATTCACATATGCTCTTCGTTATTCGTATTTTACTTATGTAAAATTATGTTATGATCAGGGCTTGGATCGTTAAGCACTAAAAAATCGGAGAATGTACTCTAGAAAGTTAAAAATACGCACTTAACATATGCGGTAAAAAAATCCAAATGCTGTAATAAAAACAAAATTCAATGAATTGCATTACAAATTCGAAAAAAGAACTCAGTGAACAAGTTATATACGTATCTACATAGCACTAAGGAAGTGCAAGTGTAAAGTGGTTTAGTTGAATAATAAAGTTGAATTTGTTCGTAGAATATAAGCCAACAGTTTAAATTCTGAATGATTACAGTAATTAAACCTAAGAAATTCACTGTTCACACAAATATCTTCAAAAATATGCAGTTATATGGGCTATTAATTTTAATTCAAATGGTCCCATTAGGTTAACAATGGTAGAATTCCCCAAACCTACAGAAAGTCAGGGGAAAAAATTTGCAAATCATGCAAATTCCGAACCCTGGTTATGATACTCAAATAAAATTCGAAAATGTAATAATACAAATAGACATGAATTTGAGGCTACCTAATTTTTCTAATAAATTTTAAACTCTCACTATTTCATTTTACACTTTCGATGTGGCAAATAATTTTTGTTAGACTGTGGCCGTGTCATTCATAAGTTTAAGCTGTTTTATGGAGTAGAAAATGGACGCAAGTGAATCATAATATTAGGATATACTTCGGTTCTTATTCCAAACTCTTCCATCGTTTTCGAAGAGAGATTTCGCGTATTCGAAGAAAATATGCTAATTTTGTCTCTTTTTGTAATACATCTTTAAGAAAGCTATTGACTCACTGTAAAAGGTTGTGTTTTTTGTGATCTGTAATTTGTAATTTTCTTTGTGGTCTGTGTTCAGTCTCTCCCTTACCTAAGTGCTCCAAGGGACCGCTCAAAGCCTATTACGGACTCACCTTTCCGAAAGTCGAGTGGTCGAGTGTGTTGTGCAGCATGTTTATACGAAGCAATCCAAGTGCCGGCTTCCTGTTTCAAGAGCACTTCAATTGTTAGGCTCGTTCGCAGAGTGGTAGAGCAACCCTCTAGAGAATGTTCATCCCACATCAGTCCTACCACATAGGCGCGTTCAGAGTTCACAGCAAAATCACACGGGGAAACGATACACTTACATGAGTGATAAAGGCGTGTGTATTCAGTAGATGAATCCTTTCATCAACGCACTCTAATGTTTAAACACAAGAAATATTGAAGTTTCTAACTCCTACAATTGTAAATATCTTTAATCCTGTAAATAATCTTATTCTTGACTTGTGAAAAACTCACAACGTTTCGACTTGGATTCAAGTCGTCAGTTGATCAAGTAATAACAAATTATAACAATAAACTTTACAACATGACAAAGGAACATGATATAAATAACCACATTCAATATAAATATTATTCAAAGTCCATAAAATGTCGTAAGTTATTAATTATGTATTTAATTAGATTATATAATGGACATTAATAGTAGTAGAATCTTGATCGGAAAGTTTTGTATTTTAGAAACGTTCGAAATACGCACTTTTGTTAAAGTTCAAAAGGTCATTAAGCGTCATTAGTATTATTTAAACTGATTTCAAATATAAAATGAATATCTGAGCACTTGACGTGAAGGAATTATATGAATGGCCAATTCGCCAGTTCAATAATTCGAGTTTGGGAGGTCAAACAAGTTCATACATTGAGGAAATCACATATTTTGTATGTCAATATCAAATGAACACATAGATCAAAATGAATCCTGGTGAGGATTCAATCTCACAATGATTTCTGTCAGGAAAGTCAGCTTATCTCTTTAGTTTATCAGGGTGATATCAGTGTTTAACACTGACACCGTTCGACAAAGGGTTCTCAATTCTTGAATACTTTATTTACAGAGATATAAAAATGTATATTGTTTTAAGTCACAAAGAAATTTTATAGTTTTGAATGTTCCTAAATTCAAAGACAATAAGAATATTTTTCAATAAACAAATACGAAAAATTATTCTCATTATAATATTATTTCATGATCGAAAGAAAAATATGCCGTAAGAATACTGTGTTTACCCTTTTATTATTTTATTATATTATGTGACTGAACAATTGATTTATAACAATAAATACGTCCTTAATGATGTATCCGAAAGCAGTGGATGGTGATATTTGATCTATCGATGCGTGTAATAGATCTGCACTCGCTTAAACATGTTCAAGTACTTTCTCGTATATTCCGGAAAAGCAATTTACACGTTTGCTTATCGTCATTTGTCGTCATATGATGGACTATCAGACAAGCACTTGATCTCTCATGTCACAAGAACATGTCACACTCTGTCACCTCCGATTAGGGGGGATGTCGATGAATTGACAGTGTATTAGACCGTAAATGCTGACAGTATGGGAAGGGTGATGAGGAAGAGAAACAGATGCGTAATGCGCCTCATTTGGACACAAAGATAGAATAGATTTGAACGCACAATATCTTCTTTTTTTTTTTTTGGTTTGGAACACAACTGTTTCAAGACGTGTTCACATTTCTTTATAAAACACTATTCATCCTTAATTCACTTCTCCACGCAATTTCAATGTTCAGATACTTCATTTCGTGAATATTTTGACTCGAACATCTGTTTATATTTTTACAATATTCATGACTTTACTCAAGTGTTTTTAAACCTTTCGTACTAATATACCCTACGCACAATTTTTTTGGTGAAGAACGTTTTTGCTGTATTTTACTTATGTGTTCGGCCAGTACTTTTCGATCAGAAAAAAATGTAACACCTCTTTTTTGTCGGCAGGAAAACTTCGCAGTAAATGACTTCCAGTGTAACCGCTCTTGTCACACCGAGTGTTTCCCAAATGCTATGAGTAATATTCAATTCAAACCTGCAGTGAAACACAGTACGTGGATTCACATGCTTGGCCTACACTAGTCACTGACCTTTTCCTTTTCAAAAGTCTTCAAGATGAAGGAGTGTTTCACAGTGGCACTCGTTCGAATGAATAGTCTACGTTTATCTTATAGTTTTGATTTTACCAGTTTATTTGTTAATAGCGCCAATCTCCATGTTTCCATGAAAGTGAATAATTTGTCTCCACGAAAGCTTAGTGCCTTGCGTTAATGTCACTTCCATCAATTTTGATAACGTAAAGTAATAAAGGACATATAATATAAGTCGAACCTAATCCATGTTGGAATCTTACTTTCTTGTCCTTAAAATGCGGTTAAAACTAGGTCAGACATTATATTCCGTAGCTATTACTGCAATGCCGGGTAGAGCACCGAACAGATAGACAATGTATTCACAATCCATATTTATAGTATTATATCATCTTGATTTGTAATAACAATTACCCTATTACCCTCTGTTACTACGAACAGTTGTCAATGTTAAAAACTATAGAAATTCTTTCTAAAATGAAGCTAAAAATAATTTTGATAAAAGTTTTGATGAAACTAAGTAATTAAACAGTATTTAAACGAAACAGATGAACTCAGTATTTAAACAAAAATAAACATATTTTGTAGGAAGCGTTGTCATCCAGACAACTTTTTACGAAGCTCAAATACATGGCGAGTGGAAAATATGATAGCAAGGAAACCATGCGAAAAATGAAAATGTGCTATGTTCATCTCTGCCCACTCGAAATGAAATCGCTTTTGATGGAAAAAATTAATATGTGAATATTTTCATTTGCTGTTAGAAAATATGTTATTTTATTAATGCTGAAAATTCGTTGTTTTTATGTCTATCGAAAATTTTTCTCATCAAAGAAATTATTCATATTTCATTTAATAATTAGCTATATTGGTGTGTCAATTTAAATTTTCTCTCAGGCTTTAGGGACAAGACCTTGATAAAATTCGTTATGATATTCTTGGAAGCTTCTCTATTAACCAGAGCAGACTGACAGTACGCGAGGACCCTCTTTATCCGACATCTAGGTCTTTAGCGAGATCTATATTTTATGACGCAGTACTAGTAGTAAATGTTTCCTTTCCTTTTAAAAGCTCGGCATGGCTCAGGGAATCTTCGCGCAGCAGCTGTAATATTTCTTAATTAAAATCTTCGACAAGCCCTTATTTTAGACTCATAAGTTAATGAAGTCTAAAGTCTGGGAAAGGCAGTCAGCAGAAAATGAAGGTTGTAGTGTAGGAGAATATGAGGTGCAAGGGAAAGGAGATGTTGATTGAAGAGATTGGCCATGAGAGATATAAAACATATAGTTAAGTGTATGGTTTTTCTTCTAAAATAAATATTTTCTTTTTCTTAAATTTGTGATTTGGAATGTAGTTGTTAGGAAAATTTCATAAAGTGGACGAAAATGAGAAAGTTTTTATTTCGTGCAAAAAAAAAAATAAAGTTTATTCTGTTAAGTTAAATAAATAATCTAAAATATTCTTAATATACTTTATTACCGGAGAACAGTTTAATACACAAACAGACTTGCCAATAATAACGCGTACTTTTTAGTATTCCGTGAAAAAATGAAAAGAAATGAAGAAAGGCGGCAGAATGTTCGTCGAGAATCTGAACAATGTTACTTTAAGGCTAGTTTCGTATTTATTATAAATAATTGTCCTCGTAAGTCGTTACCAAAGTGAAATTTAAACCCACTTCAATGTTTCTCCCATCTATATCTTTAGTTCATGTATTTCTGGTGATAAGACGTTTACGCTTTCTTTCAATAAATCAAATTTCTCTTTTATAAAGAAGTACGATGGTAAATTATATTTTGTAATATTAAAAATGTATTCAGCTGTTTTTTACAAATCTAAACAGTCCGTTTTGAAAAATGATGGTGAATTTTCTGTTCTACCAGAAAGGAAATTGAAGAAAAACTAAAAACCCGCATTAACAATCTGTAGACTCCATTTGATGAAGAATAGATGAACGAACCGTGTGCAGATGACCAAGCAACGAGCAACATCAAAAGCCGAATCGAGACGTGGAAATGTCTCGGGTGGAGGGTAAATGGAAAGAGAAAGAGACATCGTTGGGAAGTGATTGCAAGCACAGAACAGGAGACGAGGCAAAAGGAGTTGTAAATTATGAATTTCTTCTCGTTATTCTGGGGAAATATGTTGCAGCGCACGCAACCTCATTGCATAGGATACACCTGAGAGCTGCTTTCAATCTTACATTCGTCTCTGTTCGTCTAGTCTCTCCCTATCTCCTTAGGCAATGCACCGTCCCTTTAACGTCTTACACTATTCATAGAAGGAGATGTTTCTACTCATTAGTCAAGAAGTCTCCAAGTTTGAGTGAAATAATTCCTCACCGAGGACATAACTTGTAAAATAAGAATGATAGGTATGTTTAAAGTGTTTGCATGTATCTATAGTATAAAATAAGTGGTATACAGAGAAACCTTTTGCAAAATGTAATGTATCATCAAACAGTCCACAGTAGCAGAAATTATAAAAATTATTAATATTTCTGTGTAAATGTTTGTCTAACACCCTTATCAGAAATGACGTCGAAAACTTCATTTTGTTGTACCTTTCCTTAGATGATATTTGAAAATATGTCCATTCATTCATTCATTTATTCAATGTTCATTCATAACTAGTAAATGGTGTAATCTGCCCGGGTTTGTAGCAGGAATTTTATTTTTTGCAGGGGGCACAGACTCCACTCTCAAAAATTATTGATTTTAACATTGTTAATTGTTTTTTGTCTTAAAATATTTTGATGTTTTCAATTGAATAATTCCATATATTGATTAAAACGGTAAATTAACAAAATTTTCTACGGGTAAAGTACTTCCATTACGACCTGTAAAACTTTTCGGGAGTAACCCAGGCACTCCGAGCTCCCCACCCCCTTCCTGTTCGCGTGTTTGAATCTGAACCTATTTAATAAATTCTGTAAACTATGCTATAAACTAAATAAAATGAAAATTGTGAGCGGTGAAACTTCTAAGCTTTACGGTTTTCTTGGTTTCATACAAGTGGGGAAATCTTCTTTGCCTGGTTATAGTAAACAGCCTCTTGAAGTCCTTCTCATAAGGTGTTTTGACGCAATTAAATTCTGTGAGCTGACGCTATCAACGGAGTCTCCCCTCGTATCCCTTCCCACCCTATCACCCTGTACTCCCCTATCGCAACGGCGAAGGGCTTCCCACAAAGAAACCGCTTAAAAGACGCTGTCTTTTAATGAATCCAGTTATGGCAAGATACTTTTCTTGTGAAATCCTTCATATTCTTTCATCGTCGGTTCTTCCGTAGTTCTTGTTGGTTATTTACACTCTGGCTTCCCTATATCCTTCTTTTCATATTAAACGATAAGAAACATCATTTTTTACTTTTATGAAAGATCCTCACCGCGCTATATTGCGAAAGTAATGTCGGGTTCAATCTTCTTCTTCTTTATTTTCTTTCGTTTTTTCATTTTATTGGTTTTATAGAATCTACAATATTTATTTATTACACAGGGAAAATAATGTAATGTCAATAAATTTTAGGGAACTCCGAAGACTTTTTCGAATTAAATCGAGTAAAATATATTATCAGGTTCAGTCTTTGTGTGTGCGCACGTGCACAATTGTTCCCTCAATTCTTTGCGATGGAGACGGTGACGAAAACATACTCCTAATTTCTTAGCGTCTCTTTACTTCACCAAACACAATACTGTTGCATAAGGGTTCTTTACAAATTTCTAAAGACACATTCTACTGTCCAAAGCAATTAGTTCAGTTACTTTATAAACCATTTTAATAAATAATGTATATTCATGTGCATTTTCCTTTAGCTCTATTCTTAACCCAGGTACTAAAATACCTACTATAAAAAGATATTTAATATTCCCTTCGATGTGCAAGTATATTAAAGACATTCATTGTAAGATACAAAACTGATTTATTTCATGGTTACTTGATGATTAAAATCACATATTTACTATGGTTGAGGACACAACGTTTCGAGGTCAAGACTCTAGCCTCCTCTTCAGGTTCTTTACATTCTGTTGGGTTGCACTACTACACATATCAAATATTAAATATGCCAGTTACAAAATGTTGTGGAATTCACATGTCAATTTTTAAAAACATAGATAATTGGGTAGATTTATATTAAAATTAAAATCTGTCATATATGTGAATCTGCATCGTTGCTATCAAGCAGTACGTCTTTGCATTCTGACGTTAGAGTGTAGACACTGCAGAGTTAGACGTACTGCATGATAGTAATGATGCCGATTCACATGTGCGCAGTTTTAGAATTTTAATCTAAACCTACCCAATTATCAATGTTTTTAAAATTTTAATTATTAATAAACAATTGTAGATTATATAGACAATCAGAACGTGAGTGACGTAAAATTTAAATATTTCTTAGTTGTTGTGGTGTTAATCTAATTTTTATGAATATATTTTTTGTTGATCGATAAAAAGTTTTCAAGTATTGTGGTTTCGTTTAATATAGTTTTATTTAAATGATTTATCAATGTAACTCTTCCTCCCAAATGAGTTCGAGAGTTATTGATTTGCGTTACTCCCTTGCATTCAAGGACAGCCAAGAGTTCAGATCGTATTTATGTGATTGATGGAAAAAATTTTGTAACGATCTAGGATTATTTGACACAAATAATTGAAAGCGGTTTCAAAGAAAGATTCCATCCAATTTCAAAGAGAAATGTATTCTTGATATTTGTATAACGATTTGCCTTTTCACCGTCTCTTAATTAAAGCTATCTCAGCAATTATTGTATTTGTAATAAGAAGTTGAATACTGCAATTTATCCATTCCCTTTCTACACGTGTAATTATGAAGAGAACCTTAACCACTGCTTCATTCTGCCCTCTGAATGAGTCATTACAATCAAGGCAAATTGTGAGCGACTGGGAGTTGGTATCTGACTGCGATGCTGTGCCAGTAATTTGGAACGCAGTGCGATCGTCGACTTGTCTTCGCCTGTGTTTACGATTTTAGGCAGGTCTTGGACTGCAAAGGCGGACCTCGCAGAGAGATTAGAATCCTTGGAGAGATGAGGCTAATTGAAGTCCGGATACGACTTACAGAGGTATCCTCCTCATCGTGCTCTCTAGATTGAGTCTCTCTCAAGAACCGAGAAAGATTCGTTCTGAACGTGACTCTTTTACTCTGCAAAGCAACGGAATCGAAGAGCGAATGGACATTGCGGAGGTCCGTGAAATAATTTCTCTTGTAACATTTAAGCAGGTGGAAGTGCACAATCACCATGGATTTGTTTATACAAATTATACTCAAAATACTGAGAGTAATGCATTTGCAACATTTGAATAACTGAATAAATCATTGAGTTAATCATCGCGTTTACATCGTGTATGCCGTGCTCTACTGGAGTATAATTTAAGTTGAAAAGTTAATGACAATTTAATATTAAATGTTAAATATAGCCTCGTTATGATTTAAATTAATTTATGTTTTTATTATTATTATTATTTCATATTTTACTATGCTGTAATGCTACACAGAAGGTTCGGTAATATTTAATTTATTTTCGTCGTTTCATGTTGAGACATTTATTGCACTCCCAATTCTTATGACGTAAAAACATCCGTGTTTTTTTGGCCCGTACAAAAATTTTTAAAAAACATATTTCATTTAATTACTTCTAAAATTTTCAATGAAGCAAAAGGATGTAATCGAACTCGCCATCAAAATTATTGTGCTGTAATGTAAGATTGTATAATTTTTTTATAAATTTCAGACAGGGGAGTTGGTGTTTTCAGATCCAATTTTTTGACATGTTAATTTTATTTCTGTTGATTTTTCCGTCAGCAAACCAGGTGCAATGGAATTCTCTATAAACATCTTACTGTAATGTCAGGTCTTATTTAGTACTAAGAGATTCTCCCCATTCCTTTGTTGTACGATTGCCAACAATTTGTACCAATTGCAGTGTTCTGAAAGTGCGTACTTTAATAATTAACTGAACATATGATCCTTTAAAATATTTTAACACATTTATTTAAAAATTGATATGCATATCCATTATAATATAAGGAATGATTTTTTTCCATGTCCCAGTTAATTAGTTTTTCTCTTTCTTTCAGGTATGTTAATTTCCATTTCGCCCCTTTCCCAGTAACACGTTATTTTACCTGGTGGTAAGTAGAAAGAAGTACTGTGCTGTAATGCTACACAGAAGCTCCACTTCACTCTTTTGAAAGTGAAATTGTTTTCTTTTGTATACATTCTAATGGAAGCCAAGCAAAACATGAAAAATATCAGCTCACAAAATTATTTCAACTTTGCTACTTAAGGATTATATACTATGAATGCATAATATTCATTATTCAAACGTATATTGTTGTCAGTTTATTTAGTACGTGAATGATTCTAACATTTATGCGTCCCATACCAAACTAAATAAACAACCGGGAAAAAATATGAAATAATAAATTTATTGTCAAAAAGCAGTACAAACTGCGTATGACCACGTGGAGGACAATTACTAATTTACTCTCCGGAAGCAAGCAAGGGACCGTCCCATCAATTCCGATCAAGGGCCCTAAGGCAGAGGCGGATTCAAAAATTTCAGCAAAAATTCCTAGATAAGATAAAAAGTTAGCTGCGAGTTATAATACATATATAATGTCAATATGTTTGTAATGTAACGCAAGTATGTTTGTAAATTTACATGTATAAATTATTATCGAACTATAGATCATTCGGAGTATAGTGTTTAAAAATCATAAGAGTTGAAAAAAAACCCATTAAATTCACGATTTATTGTTACAATAAACACGCCCCTAGAGAAAGCCTAGAGAACCTGTATAAGAAATCCGCCTCTACCCGAAGGAAAAACGGAGAAAAACCCGGGCCAGGATGGGGCTACAGAATTTATGTACAAAACCGTGCCAAAGTTGAGTACACATAAAACTAAAATAATATGAACCATACGGCAACACAATCATGCAAGAAAATAGTTTTTGAAATTGTTATAAGTTATTTAAAAAGTACTACAGCAATGGCGTGATAAAGTACAAGACGGATTTAACTTTTATTAAAATCAATAAATTCTTTTACAGTGTAGAAGCACTGGTGCAGGAGGTAGTTTTTAACCGCGGATTTGAAGATATTCAATTTCATAATGTCTTTTATATTCTTGGTCAGGGAATTATATAGAACGATTCCCGAATGATAAGGTTCTTTTTGGCAAAGAGTGGTTGACACTCTAGACCGATGAATATTATTACTATTGCGAGTATTGTGTTCGTGAACGAGACAGTTTATATTTATAGAATCGAGAATTAATATATTAGTTGTTTAACTTTTACTAGTCACATATTATCCTCAAGTGTCAAAGTAAATTGTTCATTGATCTATACTGATATGGGAATGATATGTCAACTAAATAAATAAAATATTAGCATGAAAAAAAACTTCATTTTGTTATTATCATGAATATTGGAGCAGTATCGGAAGTACTTCAGCAGTGGAAGGGATTGGGGCGGAAACGACGCCGCAGGAAGCATACAGCAATCCCCGGCCACTGAATCAGCGCGTCAATTACTCTCTCCCAACGCAGATCGCTGCCACCACAGAAAGCCTTGCGTCACGCCTTTGACGCCACCACAGAGTGCTCTGTCGGCGATCGACCGAAGTGCAGATGCGCTCGTCTTTTGGTTCGGGTCTCGGTGATGTTCATTGTCGGGAGTCGATTTAGAAGAGAATAATAAGAATACGTTCGTCAACTGCTGATTATAACTTGTTTCACCGTAAAATATGATAAAAAAAACAATATACTTCCTTTGCCTGATGCATAGTGATATTCATTTAAAAATGGAGAAAACAGTTCAATATGGTTGTCCGCGAAAGTAAAAAGCATAATGCCAACTTCAACGAAATAGACCTTAACCTGGGAAGGAAAATGCTATCTGGGGAACCTCCCTGTGTTTATGTGATCAGCTGAAGGTTTATAAATTTGTGTCAGTGAATCATTGTGTCTGAAGTGTATGTAACAGAATTGAATTCTTTGGTTCAATCATGTCAATTTACTTGTGAATTGTGGAAAATGTGAATAAATGTTAAATTAAGTAGCTAGGTTCATTACAAGCAGGAACGTGTGTGTTCATGAAATAATTTGAGTGCAATTATAATTCTATTTTGCTCAGTTGTGAATCTTTAGATCACGTATACTTTGCTTCTTGGCATATAAAATGCATTTTTGAATTTTTCTTGAAATCGCGGTGTCTTATCCGTGAAATAACTGATCTTTAATATTCTAGTACCTCTCCGCACTGTATGCATTAATCCAGGATGTGTAGCAAAAAGAACTTATCTGGAAGTACATTATTTTTAAAATCCTTCGACACGCCAAGAGCATTAGAGGAATGAGCAAAACCCATTTTGGGAGCAACCCGAATTATGTATGCTTCCAATATCTCACGGACAGCACCTTTCCACCGTTGGCCGTCAGTCATGTCTGTTTTAGGTTTACGAGGTAAATACTGCAGAAAAGGATGGGACTGTCGGGTACTATCGCATCATCTCTTCATCCGTTCGTCCCTACCTCTTCTCTTTCTCCACGAGTCTTCCTTTCTCTCCTGCGTGTTGGTCTGTCCGTAGAAGCAGAGTATTGATGCGGGGGCGTCGTTAAAGAGTCTGAATACGAGGTTCCACTGAGCAATGACCGCTGAGCTGACGGCTAATTCATCGGTGGATGGATATTGATCGAGGAATATCTACTTTAGAACAAACCTCATTCGAGTAAAGCCATGGATTGTCCTAGGTTCCAGCAATAAAAACTATGGAGTGCCCGAGCTATATCATCATTATATATTTAAATTGTAAACTTTCACGATATTGTATGGACAGAATAACTGTATTTTTCCCACGTTTCGTCAACAGGCTTGCGACTTCGTCAGGTATTTCTCAATAACATCAAAACATTTACTTAGAATATTGGTATTAATTCCGTTTAAACATTAATATTAAGTAATTTCATTCGTTTTTTTGTATTAATGTGTACTAGATGTTGGCAAGTTTCTGGTAATAATGCAATGTATCCATGTAATAATGCCGTATATTGAGAAACATCTGACAGAGTTGCAAATCTGTTGACAAAACGTTTTGAATATAATAAAGCTATTCCGTATATTAAAGATCCTATAAAAGTTTATAAATAGTTCTGGAGTACTTTTAACTCATGCATTCCGACGAAACCAATTTTGCCATAAAAATATTTATTTCAAATCTCTTTTTTAAATGGTTGTTAATACCCTTAAATTATCATTGACATTCAGGAATAAATTTATTTAGTTCTTCATGAAAACATTTGAATTTTTTAAGTATTCAAATCTCCTACAATACTCCAAAGCGCAAATCTACTGTAAGCGATGTATTTTCCCCAAGATATTTTCATTTATATTATAATGACACGCAAATATTATGTATACAATCCCAACCATATATGGAGGGATTATTTATATTTCGTGATTCAAAAGGATCATTATGAATGGGATACTGAATAAATACTAAAACCATGGAAATTTTACTCAGGAAGCTGTGTTTCTGTAACTCTCGACATTCGCTTCGACTTTCGGACTTCCTGTCAGTCTGTTCGTCTGCATTCAGGCTTTCCGGTGGGTGAACAAGGACCGGAACTTTGAAAAGCACAACTCCACCTCCATTTGCAGGGTGGCCAACACAGGTCATTGAAGGATATGGCGTTGATAAAAGAAGCAGAGATGCTTGTAAAGTTTTCATCCAGTACAATGTTACTTGTTATTTTGAAATGTATGTAAAAAGTGGTAAATTAGTTGTTGCATTCATCGTTTAGGGTTAAAATGTGAATAAAAAGTAATAAGGAATATTTCAAATGTGTACTAATAAATATTTTGTGGAGTATAATAGATTACCTTCTTTTTTGTATGCAACTCCTTAAAACCTCACCAGTGCGTATCGGAAAGTTAGGATTAATTTTAAAATATATATTTTGACCTGAAAATTGACAATCTTTATTATCAACAGTATAAAATAAATATTGTAACATTAACTAGATAATTTAGGAAATTATCACGAATATTACAAAAAACTGACACAGGCCGGTTATCCAAAATTTATGATTGTTTATTTTGATTCTCTGCTTTGATGGTTAGTTTTTCATGTTATTCATTTTTCTATGGAATTGTTTTATTTGCATGTGTAGTTAACTTAGTTTTATTTTCGTTACCAAGATAAAATTAACATTTTTGTTTGTACTACATTTACCAGAGGATCCCAGTAATCAACTGGTGAAACAGTGTAATATTCAATAAAGATTGTCTAGATACTAGGTCGAAATAAATATTTCAGTTAAATTGTGATTGTAGACGTTAACAATGTTAATATTACAAAAAGTCTATCTGAAAGTGATTGAATATATTTAACAATTTTGGATAAAAACAATAGATGACAATAGTACCACTAATAAATTTTCATAAACTTTTCAAATTCTTGTCAAGCCAGAAATTCTTTGGGTAAAGTTACGAGTTAAAATACTTCCTATACATATAGTTGTAGCAAACACAACTTTTAAATTGTATATTTTAATTCTTGAAAATTTATTTTCTTGAACTCTCTAAAACCCTGTTCCTTGATACCAGGTACCAGGGATTCTTCGCCACTGTCTTTTCTTCTCAATTTCTACCTTTTTGTCTTCTTTTATTTGAGTGAAACCACTCTTATCAATATTTTATTACATCTCGTAATGTTCCTAATAGTGTTACGTATCTTTCGAAATCTTCATACCTCTCCTTTGATGCGATCCATCTTAGGACACAACTTTTAAAGAAAAAATATCTAAGAAATCATATACTCCACCTCTATCCACTCCCTCGGAGTCTATATTCGTCTGCAAAAGCAGTGACGCCGGGTGCGCTATCCAGAAAACGCCGATGCGATCCTCACACATCTACACCATTCCCAGTCCAAGCATCACTGCGTTCGTATAAAAGAGCGAGGAAGGCGGCGGCGGTTGCGCGTAAATACTCACTGCCCCTGGCGCTTCCAAGCTGCCTTGGCTGTCGTAATGATGCCGGGGTTCAAGTTTCGTCGGACATAATGGCGATAGTAATGATCCTGCGTGGAATGAATGAAATGTTGAATGGAGAAACGGTTCAAATTGCGAGGAGGAATGCTGTGCGGAAGAAGAGAGTTAAAGAGAGATTCGGTTGCAGAAAATCTGTCATTGGAGAACCTGCGTTTATCGAGATTTTGAAAATGAAGCAAAATGGGACGCGAAGGAGGATGTGGGATTCTCGGGTTCGTAAAGCAGAGGATTTTAGAGATATATATTAATTTACATTGTTTACGATGTGCTGATTATATTAAAGACAAACAAAATCACAGGTTTATTTTCAGGTATCACATGATGATTAGTAGCGCATTTATACTTTAATGTAATTTACTTTAATCGAATTACCAGTCACATATGTTTAGTTAATCTACGTTTCGCTCCTTACCGATGAGAACCCTTATCGAGATATGCTAGAGGACCATAACAAATTATCCACTCTGTTAAAACCACATCATACAATATTTAAAAAAACTCAATATTTCAGGAAAATTTTAAAATCCAAGTTCCCATGTCAAACACTCTGAACATGCAATGTTTTAAGGTTATTGTAAGACACAGTATTGTAACTGTTCGTTATGAGTAAGCTATCTGGAGTCGTATTAGGAATAACCTATTAGATATTCTTTAACTAGTATAATGGACTTTTACACTCACTAGTAAGTATGTTATTCTCTATTTGCTTATTCATGGTTCTATTGATTTTAATATGTATAGATGAGAGATATGTGCTTTCGTATTATTTTTTACTATATAAACTTTTATAAGTTTTTTTTTGTTTTAACTACTCTCTCCTATCTCCCTTTTTATGTCAATAAGTATAAACTGTTGTTAGACTTTAAACAATAAATATCATTAACCATGTGAGGGTTAATTACAATTTATAAAATATCTTTCATTACTATAAAGAAATTATTTTTAAAGAAATAGTCTTACAATTAATTTTGAAAAAACACCTTGGGCTGATCTGTACATCTATACTTCTATTACATTTTTTAAATCAATGTTAATTACATTTCTTACACAAATACAAAATTTTAGATTCCTGAACTAGGAAAATGTTATGAAATCCAGGATTCCAGGATTTGTCCGTAATATTCCAGGTATTGCAGTTAATTATTTGATTTTTTTGTATTTTAAATCATATTTTGGGGTCATTTTGATAGCAGACTTAAGCCTCATTTTTTCTTGAACTTCCACATTTGTTCTTCTCCGAGTCACTAGAGATAATTCCAAACATTTTCTGTGAGGGAAAAGCAGTTACGTAAGAAAACGGACGAAAGAAATACTTTCATGACCACTAAATCTAAGGGTGTGCTTCGCTATAGAAATGCAGAAACCGTGCGAGCACAAGGTCACGCTAGCAAACGGTCACAGGGATACAAAAGCTAACGGCAAGAGAAATTGGCGAGTGCAGAGAACACGTAAGTTCGTGAACTGCACTCCGGTTTCTGTTGAAGGACTTGGGTGTTTTCTAAAAGGGAGGCAGAAGCTGATCCCGACAGCGTTACTCAACGCACTCGCACGGAAGTTTTTCGAACCTCAGGTACATGCAGTTCTTTTCCGAATGCGGTCGGGTTGGTGGCGGAGCCAGTGGGATGGGAGAAACGTAGAGATATCTCGGAAGGTTTTATGATGTAACCAGCTTTTGCCACGATTTCGGACAAGAAGCAACTCCCTTTGAAAAGTGCAGTTGGTGTTACAAATCTCTTTTCTGTATAAGACTTGTGACCCTTTCAGCTTACGTAGTTTCTTGGTCGCGAAATCCTTCGCATTATAATTCATTCCTAGTAAAAGGATACTGCTGATTTCATAAAGAATATTTCAATATGAAAGAACTAACCTAGGAGCAGATGGTCAAGAAGAGTTTTGAAATGCTCTGAGAATACAACATATTTCGAAAAAGAAGCAGCTCCCTTTGAAAAGTGCAGTTGGTGTTACAAATCTCTTTTCTGTATAAGACGTGTGACCCTTTCAGCTCACGTAGTTTCTTAGTCGCGAAATCCTTCGCATTATAATTCATTCCTAGTAAAAGGATACTGCTGATTTCATAAAGAATATTTCAATATGAAAGAACTAACCTAGGAGCAGATGGTCAAGAAGAGTTTTGAAATGCTCTGAGAATACAACATTAAAAATTTATTCATATCCAATTATTGAATATAGAACGGGTTCCGTGTTATGTGAAAGAAAACATTTTCGCGATGAAACGTATATATTTAAGATATTTTTTCTTCGGTAACTTTAAGATATGACCCTAAAAATATAAAAATAAAAGATCAGGAAATCATTAGTATATGCATCAAGCATATTTGATGACCTGTGTGCACAAATAACACACAGTCAAAAAATGAAAAATATTCAGAATATTTAAATTTATCAAGTTGCAGTGTTACGTAAAAATGATTTATCTATGGAATTTATTGAAAATTTAATTAAATTTTATTAAAACAAGATGATAGATATAGATGAAATGTAAGACATTAATATCATAACTACCCAACAATTAAATAATACCTATGGTGCTGATATTACAATGGTACGATCAGCGTTCGAATTAAAAAAGGAAAGCCAGAAAATTTCTCCTTCTGATTCCCACTTTTATATTTTACATTTATTCACCACCGGAAAAAAATTCCTGCTAATATTAAATTCCTCTTGTGAGTGTCAAAATTACGCAATAATATCAACTAATGAGCGAACACTGCTTCATAGAATGTATGTAAATGATTATAATAAAATATTATAGAAATCTTTAATATAATAAAGTCAAATTAAAACGTGTTAGATAAGTTTATAATGGGTCAATATATATTGTATATAGTGTGTCAGAATTAAATACTAAATTACCAAAAAACTACGAGGTTCTTTTCATTGTTCCCCTGAATAAAATGACATCTCCTTGACAATTTTTTAAAGTAGTGTATTGAAATATGAAAAGACAAGCTTCAAAAGTATCCCCCTCCCCTCTACATTTTCTTTACTTCGAACACTTGGTAATGTTTTGGAAAAAAATATGATTAATTAAAAAATACATGTCTATTTTTTTAATATACATAATTTTATATTTGTCATCCAGACTATTACCTGGGTCACCTGTACATAAATATTAGTTATTGTGTAACAAAAATTCCGCGTTCGTCGCCATAGGGGATACGACAGATGCGAGACGCTACATCGCTCTCTATTGACATGTAAATCACAAGCGAAGCACGTTCTGGTGGTAACCGCGGGCGGCGCTCGCGTCGTAGGGAGCTCAGGGTCCACAGGAGTGACTCTGCGAAGGAAAACGGGTCTTGACTGCTGAGTCTCGCGCATCGTCTCAGCTGCTGTTTGTTCGTAGGGGAGGGGCAGGAGGAAGAAGCGTAGGATGAGAGGGAAAGAGGAAGTCCTGGCGTCCGCCCACAAACACTGCAATTACTGAGGCACCACCACCTCCCAGTTCCTTCCGGTCTCTCCTTCCGTTTGGTTCTTTTTTTAGGAAGAGAGCTCACAGTATTTGCGTTTAATACGTTTCTTTCGTCGATAAATGGATGTATATCTTTATTGAATAATTATTTTCATTTCATATCAATGTGAACAACACGGTGTGAATAAGGAAATTCAATTTTTCGCCAGGTGTATTTCCATTTATTTCTGTTTTAAGGACGAAGATGTAGATATCATTCCTGTTAAGTTTGGAATGTTCGAACGAATTATTATTATTTTTCTCGTTGTACTATTTCATGAGTATTAAAAATGTAAAAATATTCAAATTTATATATAAAATTGAATATAAGGTAAATAAAGAACTTCTTAAAAGCAGAATATATGCTTTTTATATGCTTTCATACATGCTTCTTATATATGCTTTTAAGAAGTTCTTTATTCATCTTATATTTCTTTGCAAAACTGTTCGAAGACACAGGTGAATTCCTAAATTACACACAATTGATAATTTTTGACGTCTAGTCTTCCGAATATAATATCTTTGAATCAGTCACAATCTATGAACTAGCTCATCTGATAATCTCGCATTGGAGACATAACGTAGTGTTAATTATTTTATTTACTTTTTTATGTGGTTATTTTCCGACTTTTTTTTTAAATTGTGACGTAAGGATTTTCTGAAGTGAATTCAAAATAAATTGTCTGCAGGATACTCCATTATTCTAAATTTACAGTCTTTAAAAAAAGGTTTATGTTCCACAAAGAAGTTTTCTGAATACATACCATATACTTTGATTTTATATTCGACAAGAAGATATTAAACGTATTTGAAGATATATTAGTTAAATCACAACTAATTAAATAACAGTTATATTATGTATCTGTAATATATTACGTCATTCTGAATGTATATAAAGTTTCTTTGCTTGGAGCGTTCTTGAGTATTTTATAGTACGTATATTATATAGTTTCTTTGACGAATATTTCATAATCTCTCCCATATTCCGAAAATACGTGTATGAAATGACGTGAATGCAACACATACATCGAGATATTTTTTCCAATGACTCATTCTTCATCCCAGTCCCTGGACTCAAAAGTCATTACCCGGGTTTAATTCTCTCTCATTAGTCTCTCTTTCATACGGTCTCTTTCTTACGTAATATTAATTACCTGTCCAGTAGCATCGCAACTGGAGACGGGCGCAACAACTATCCAACATCTGTTGTCAATGCTTGCCTCATACACATCATTATAGTTAAAATCTCCTGGAATTTTCAAAAAGCTTCTTCATTTTGTATACGATTAGGCCAATTTTCCGATGTATTAACTCTTTCCTTTTTCATTAATAATATTAACTCTTGTCTTTCCTAGTCATTATGTTTAGAGAAGTACATTATATGGTCATCGTCTTCTGTATCTAAAAAAGTCCGTATTATTATTTCATCCACTGGATGTCCCAGCCTTCTGTCAACAACCCCGCTGTCCCGTGGCATTTACCAGTCTCTCTACAACCAAAGAGAAAAAGGAAAGAAGCGTGTGGTAAAGCTCCAGCAATTTCCTCGCGTCCACCATTTCACCTCTGCGAGAGATCGTCGCTCGTTCGGCCAGCATCCGTCGAGGGAAGGAGTAAGTGGATGTGGACCACGTCGAGGAATTTCAACATTCATAGGCTCCGCTGCTCTGGTAATGGCGCTTCCTGGTCGCTGTCAATCACTTGTCCAATGGAGGTCCTCCACCCTTCCTCTGCCCCCCTGGCTTCTGTTCGTGGAACCCCCTCCTCCGTCCGTGCATCCACTCACTCCAACTGCAGGCAACATGTCGCTTTCATGATATTTCTCCACCGAGATATTTCCTTCCATGGAAGGTTGGTTTAAAAGAGGCGAACGGTATAATTAACTTGATTGCGAAAGTGAGTTTGGATTGAAACGTGGAGTTCGCATGCACTATCGGAATATTCTGAAGTGTTTGGAAATGAAAGACAATTTTTATTTCTTCTGCAATAGCGACTTAAGAAGTACATTCCTAATTTTGCTCTGAAAAGGTGTTGGAAATAATTTCTGGGTCAGTTTAAGGAAGTACGGCAAATACTACACATGATATTGAAGATACGTTAAACAATTCCATTTTCATCGTTATCATCAGCATAACAACGCTTGCGTAAATTGTTCTTTAAAAATGGATAATATGTTAGTTAATTCATATTACATTTCACTATTTTTATGATATGAAGGAAAATAGTTTTGTTTCGAGCGTCGTTTAAAGTGTAATCTTATCGGCCATTAATATCTGGATCATGTAACTTCGCGCACCAGTTTTCTCATACCTACTTGAAGCAGATCCCGCTGTGTGTCTGCTAATAATTAGTCACTGCTTTTCTCTTATGGAACTGCCACTAAATCCACTTTTCCCAAGATCCCCAAACCGTATCTCACACTGACGATCTACTCGTCTTGCTCCTCCCCAATCCCCGTCCCTGCCACTCCAAGACTTTGATGTATGTTCTCCCGCGTCTTCTACCACCGCACCCCATCCCATTCACCGTTCCTTCCATCTTAGAAAGAGATGGCGAGGCAGTAACATACTGAAATTTGACACTTCGAAAATTGAATGTCTCTGCTCGGGAGAAAGCGGTGTAGGGATGAAAATTTTAAAAGGAACCCCTATTCGGATTGCGCGCTTAGACAGTACGGGAGAAGCGGGAATGCTAGAGTGCGCAGTGAGCGGACGGGGAAGCACAGACGCCGACGATGCACTCTAGCGACGGATTTATGAAGCAGGCGCGACTGTCACGGCGAGCCGTCGGAACAGGTATTACGCGCATCCTACGCGTTCTTGGGAGATATGCGACGCTGTAGGAATGGTTGGAGATGGAGGATGGGGTGAGGAGGGAGGAGGATGAGCGGGGAAAGAAGAAGAAGAAGAGAGTCGGGGAAGTTGGTAATCTCCTTTAATCAATCATCCAACGCGAAGCTTTATCCTTTAACAACTCAGAGGCGTGTCGGAGATTTCGGCTGGGTCTCTGCATGGAAAGTACTTTCGTCCCAGGAGCGCTTTGCTTCGTCCCGACCAAGCGTTGTGAGGATCGGGTGAGGATCGGGTGAGGATCGGTTGTCGTGACGATGCATCGTTTCACCGGGAGTGACCCGAGAAAGAATGTAATCCTCTATGAAATTAGTTGTCGTCGAGCTTACCTGCTTCGATGAATTTTTTCCCCTTCATTTTAATTTTACTTTCCAGAATCATTTCGCTGTCAATCTACATTACAGCATGTTACACGTGTTCCATTCAATATTGTGAAGTAGTCTCTTGCATAACGTTCTTATTTTTTATGATTATTTCTTTTTTTTCTTCGTTACATTGCATAGCTATCAGGATAACGTGTCTGAATGGACGGCTACATTAGTTAAGATAATTGTATCACTTTGTTTTGTTCTTAATTTATGTATTAAGACTTACTTGATAAATTTAAATAACGTTTCCCTTTTTAAACAACAAAAGCGTTGAAACTTCAATTACCAAATATAATAAATAAATTTCGTGTATTCTGTAAGTATTGTTTGAACTTTATCAACACTTTCGAAAAAACTAATGTCTGTTAGCTTTGCTACAGTACATTAAGAGACGAAATGAATACTGGAAGGATTTCTTTCACCTTGGTTAGTTGAGCACAGTTGAATTTTTAGACACCCTCTGCGACATTATACACATGACAAGTTTACAGAGATAATCATTTGATAATTATTATTTCTGTGATTTTAGTGTAGAAAGAAAGTCTTGTCGTAGTATCAAAGACATTTTTATATATTCTCACGAAAGATAATAAAATGATTTATTATAATTAGTGTCACCTCCTCTGAGTTCCGGATTTTCACCAGAAACATTCCTACGGTCATAGATGTACTTTTCTAACAAGGAACCTTTCAACAAACGCAGGTCGAACGTGGTCCTGATTTTTTGTACTGAAACATATTAACTATTTATATGTCCTGTCAAAATATTAGCGACGATGGCACACTGGAAGGCACTGAAAAGGAATCGAGAAATTTGCCAATTTTTGGCGTCTACTTTTCGCTCACACTTTGGACAATCATGATGAAAGACAACCCCGACCGAAAGTGTTGCTGTAATGGAAGGTCAACGACTGCTGCCATAAACTGCATTGCGTGCCGAGATGTCACGTCAGTATCCTTAACCGATATGAAACTTGTTAATAAGAGAAAACACGAATATCTGTAGCATCTTTTATACATTTGTGAGACCTGAATTGTGTTTTTTTATTTCTTTGTTTCGTATTGAAATATCGGAATAAGTTTTGCTTTTATTTTATTATTTAAAGCTAAACTAAACATATTTTGTTAATAGTTCGCTGTAATATATATTAACACCCTCCTAAACACTAAAAGTTTTTCTGCTTCTCCAATTTTCAGATATTTGCATTTCTACTTAAAATTATTTATATTATGGACATATTAATGTGTCGATGAGTTTCTTACACCCGCGCAATTTTGAACGAAAATTTCACGTAGCATTAGTGACAAGAAAGGCTGCGAAGTATCTTCGTTCATTCGATGTGCGTCGTGTAAGATGAATTTATATCTTTAACACTCTATTAATACAAGGCATTTTTGTAAAAAGTTTGTAGAATAAATAGCTTAAATATAAGAAATATACTTTTTTCTTTATTGAAATGGTTCTGGTGTGCAAGGAATAATTTCTACAAGAAAATTCACGGGTAAAGATATCCTAGAAATTCATATTAACACGCATTAAATAATATTTTTTTAAATAGGTGAATATTTTGTGGTACTAGTTAATACGCTCCTGTTTTATCTGTCAAAAATTAAAATGTGAGATAAATTGTGATACATTTAAAAAATAAAATTACATACAATTATAGATCTAACATTTAATTCTTCTACAAATAGAGAGAAAAGAAATTTTAACATTAATAACGTAATTAGCTCAACTTGCTGAATTTTACTATTTGACTCGTCTGAATCAGCTCCTCCTTTTCTTAAATGTGCGGGTAACAGCTTTGTTTTTTGTTTTTTTTGCATTTGCTTTTCTTCTTTGAATGAAGAAATGGAATTAATCAAAGCCCAGCCACGTGATTCGGCTGTCGCGGCTTGGTAGTTCAGGGTTGTACAAGACCCACAAAAATTGCTCCTCGCCGTGCAAAAAGAATCAGTTATTCATGATTTTCTTTCATTGCCTTCCAGTGTGTCATCGTAGGTAATATTTTGACAGGTTATATAAATAGCCAACATGTTTCAGTAAAAAAAATCAGGGCCTCTTTCTACCTGCGCTTATTGAAAGGTCCCTTGTAGGTATCTTGAAATAATGGATCTATAAATACTACACTGTAGAGCAGGGGAAATATCGCAAACACTCGTCCCTTTTATTTGCTCTAGTTCCAGATTTGCCCGTAGCCTGGAGCGCGCGCCCATTTTCAAGCGGAGTCCCCACACTCCCTTGATTTGCATGTCAATATACGAAGGGCACTCGGTGACCGTCGTGCGCACGTTGAATGGGGTGGCAGTGGCCACGCATTGTGGTGACGGTACTCATCGTCAAGTTCCAAACCCCTCCCCTACCCCCACAGGAACGTCACAGCAGCTCCAAACCCTTTGGGTCGACCGATGACTCACTGCGTTCCATAGCCTATATTATCTAGCAGCCTATTCACCAACAGACTGATGGCAGTAGGGAGTGAATGTTCTTCGCTTTAAGTCAGCGATTCCCAACCTTTTTAGCAAGAGCCCCTCAACGAGATTATTTATGCACTATACGCCCTGCTCCCCACCTCTCAAATTTTTTTCAATGAATTGTATACAGCGAGGTCTACATTTGTCTTTTGTCCTAAACATGTATACATAACACTACACAAAATACAGGCAAATGATCAGAATATTCGTTTTTACATTACTTGAATACGATTTAAACCAATTTATTTGAAATAATTAATAGAAAACCCTCAAATGTATTGTAATATATCTTTCCAAAAATTACATTATACGCGTCCTAAAACAAAACTAAAAATACAAGTAATAAGCGAAATTCAGAACTTGTTAATAGTTATTGAAATATGAGAAATTTTTTTTTAGTTTAAGAGAATGTTGATATACAAAGCTTCTCACGCATCTTTGTAGCATCCCCGCATTGAGAGCGCACCCCACAGTTTGGGAATCGCTGCATTAAATCATCTCTGCAACAAAATGAGGCCATCCATTTACGGAGTATGAACTTTTTTTCTGACCTAAATAATATGGTATATGTTACCGTCATGGGTAGACACTTCAGTGCATTCAAATTTTTAGGACTCAAGTTCTCAAGTAACATCCATTTCAAATAAATGAGTCTAGTAGCTTCTATGTTTGATGTAGTTTTTAAATGCTGTCATCTCGGAAAGTAAAAGGTGAAAGATCAAATAATAGGATATCACTAACACATCGTTTGATGCTCGAAAATACCATACTTCAGTTGTGTGATTTGCTCCGCTCGGTTACGCGGGAAAGGATCGCAAATTTTCTGGGACATACGTGTATTAATGTGTATATGATACGTGATACTTCATACCCCCATTGGCCCATCTCTCCCCCAGTGTGCTCCATCTCTCATAGAAACTATAGGTATCCATTATGAAGGATACTGCGTGTTACGTAAGCACTTCCATCGTGGCACCCGTTGCAACGACCGTTATCATTCGCGTGGTCACTCCCACCCCTTCGCGACAGCTGCCACCCTCCCCCATCCTCCACCTCCGTTCCACGTCGCCGCTCACCCCCACCTGTCCCACACCCACGCGTCTCCCTCTCTCCACCCCCGTGCCGCTTTTCCCGCAGTGGCCCTCGCGCGTGCTTTTGTCCCCCTGTTTGTTAGGACGGAGTACTCACTCGATGTGGGTGGTGAGGAAAGCGGAGGACAACGAGTGGACGCGAGTAAATAAGCCGGAAGCGAGAACAGCGCTGCGGTTCGGTGTTTGAGGACGGAGCGGTTCGAGGATAGCGACGCGTTTCCGCCCTCTTCTCGCCGGTTGTTGGTGCACGGCGTTTACGATATTCAAGCAGTTATGAATTTCGTGTTTTCGTGTGTGTGTGTATGTTGTACGTGAAGCGTCGATGAAAGAATACGATTCCGGCGATTCTGGGACAGCGGTCATCTAACCTCTTCCGGATTTCGAGGATTGATTTCTTCTGTAAGTAAAGGGATTTACTCATCATTTTATGAATTTTCAACTCGTATCAATGGAAATATAGCATTTATATAATTAGTGGTTTTCAACTTCAAAATTTCGTTTCCAAATTCTATATTTATGGGTTGTGCTGTAGCTCCGAACCCGCATTTCTCGCAAATATGTTCATGAAACCGTTACACGACAATGATTAGGTTTCGTCTGTAAATTATTTAAATCTGTATAGTTACTTTTCCATACGGCCAAGTAGTTGCTTTAATTTCTGTCGTTGAATTAATATTTTTGTTTAAGCTCTTTCCTTAAGAAAAAACTCGTCCCTTAAATATTTATATGTCAACTCAATGTGAATTGAAATGATAGGATACTTCTTTCATCAATAGTAATCTTGGCTTCGTTTAGTTCAATTTGTTTAATGACCATTTATTATTATCACATTATCCGCCGAACAGATTTGCTGCGTGATTGCTGTGCACATATGTACACTATCTTGTGTTGTCTTGTCATTAAATGGAATATGGTGAAATTCAAAAGTGAGTCGGTTGTAATTATGTAAGTGAAATAGATTGAATCGTCGTGTACGTTAAAAACATTCAATTGCATCACGGGTGAATGCGTGAAGGATACATTTTAGGAAGTATTTGAAATAATTAAAGGTTTCGTATTTGAAACATATGTTAATATTGGCATTGAAAATTTATATACTTAATTTGGAATAATGTAAAGAAAAATATTTCAGTATTTCTAATCAAAACCTATATATTTGATTAAAATCACATTAAAGGTAATTTATCATTAGGTAATGGTATGCAAAGTAGCAAATGAAACAAATAGATACATTAAAAAGACTATGTAATAGTTACGCAGATTTTGTGTTAAGTAACTAGATGTGATATAAAAATAAATGATATATCAATGTAATTCAAATAAAAACCTATTCATTTCAAATAGCACCTGGTGTTAAAACCATATTAAGAAACACATCTCAAAGATATCATTAAATATTTGGTCAATTTTCTCTGTGATGTTATCTCTCTTGCGTAGTTACAATATTGAAAGGAAAGTTGATTCTTGGATTCGTTCTCTTTGCACAGTGAACGGGTTTCCTCGTTTGTGACGTGTATATAATTTCCGAGTACGGTAGAGTCTTTAATTACACTCGGGACAAAGGTCAGACATATCGATTCAGAAGAAAGTCCTCTTAAAAGCACGAAAAGGGAGTCTGTTCAATGCATAGAATAATGGAGTCAAAGTCACTAGAACGAATGACATGGAGGAAGGAAAGGAACAAAGAGACGTCTTTTGTATCTTGCCTGCTTTGACTCCATTTAGTGGCGAAGCTGAGAGATATGTAAGTAATGAAGTCAACGTAAAAGAAAAGCGACAAGATTGACTTCGAAACTGTAAAAGAAATATTAGATATATCTATATCTTATCATCGACATAGGTATTTTACTCTCAAGGTTTATTGAAATATATCAGTTATTCATATTACCCAGATTCAGTTGCAATATCGTTCATTCAATTTTTATTTATGTATTTCACTTTTTTATTACATTCATTTCTATTTCTTGTATATTTCTTTCATTTATCGTTCTCATGGTAGAATACGTGCGAAATCGTGCGAAATTGGAGTCAGTTTCAATAACTTAAAAGGAAAAAAATTCATAACCTAATAAAATTCCACTAAGCATCATAATAAAATATCTTAACATAATTTACAATCTAAATTTGTAAGGAGAATATGAATATTTTATTTCTCTACTTTCCTTAGTTTCGAACGATTTTATTTCATTCTCCGGTGATATACTAATGACACCAGCATCCCCGCGTTACTACAATGACAAAATCCATACTAGCTATCTTAATTTTCGCGACTTCACTCACATAGGTTTAACTTTTTTGCGTAAATAATTCTTCTTGAATCCCTTTTGTTGGTCACATTCAGTTGAAAAAAAAATTGTACATCAATCCGTCCACAATAAAAAGAAAAAAGAATATTCTTGCCAGCAATAACACGCAATGCATGCTCGTTAGTATTATGTGAAAACAAGAAAGATGAAGGAAGACAATATGCAGTATATATCCCAATGCTATTTATTTATCAGTTTTATCCATCTAATATTTCGGTACAGAAGTCAATTATAAAACTTCCGTTGTGCTTTGCTCTAACCATATTGTTTTTCGAACAGTCAAATTTAGCTTTTACGTAATATGTCGGAAGTGCGAAATGAAGCAATTATCTTACTATGGGCTGAAAGGTAAGTAAACATGCAAACATCTATAGGATGGGTAATACGAACGTATAATAAAAATATTACCACCGTTTACATAAGAAATGAAATTTGATGGATAAATCCGTCAATCGCAGGAATTAGCTAAAGAAATCTATGATTCTTTAAAAGTAGTAGATGTAGATGATACGAGTGAAGAGGAAAAATGAGGGTGTGGAAGGAGACGGTTACGCAATGCGTATCCGTATAGCGTGGCGCAGAGTCCTCGCCCGTGGAAAAGCGTCAGCTGGTCACTCCCACGAGTCCGTGAGGGCGGAAAGGGCTTCCGGGTTACTCGCCTCTGGGTCGCTGCCGCCACACGAGCGGTGAGGTTAGTAAGGATGCATGAAGACTAGAAGGATCTCCATCGATCCCTTCGCAGGTGCTGGCTCTCGAAAGCTGTGTCGAATGTCGGGGTTCGCTTTACACATCGTGTATGCACTACTCGTTCGCTTTTTTGCCCTGTAGAAGGAGCTCCCTTTCATGATCCTTGGTTCGCAATACTCCTGCTCCGAAGTGATCTCTTTGGATATTCGGATGTCAAAGAGACCACAATCTAGGCGTATCAGATATTTACTGCCCTTGCGATTATTCGACGTGTTCTTTTTGATTTGATTTATTCTTAATTTGTTTTTTATGTCATATAAACTTATGTCGTGGGAATTACGTTTTTAGAATAGAAAGTTCGAAAAGAGAGAGGTAATATAAGGTATCATATCGACATTCGTTTCGAGGTGAGGGAGGTCCGGACTCAAAACCTCACGTAGTTACTTTAGTTCTGCAGTCTGTAATTAATTAACATAGGTTAAGGCATCACTTCTGAAGATATGGTTTTTATTTTTAAATATATCTTCTATTTATGTAAAGAAAATTGATATCTCCATTTGCAAAATTTGCCAATGTAAAATTTATACAAGATATATCAAACAATCTATTTTGCGCTTCGTCTATTGTTGTCAGTTCATTCTCCGCGGTGTACTTTAATTCTATTTCTCCTTAAACATCAAACAAATATCATTATTTTATTTGCCGCGATTCCAGATATTTTCTCCACTTACGTCTGTAAGTTGTATTGAAAGTCGGACTATCACCCTTCCAAGTACTTTCGTCCTCTACATCCTTCAGTGCTACCTCCACCCGTCACTTCTTATCACGACTGCATGCTGCTCCTAATTATTCAACCCCACCCAGAAACATATATATATATATATATACT
>NNCF01129574.1:2847189-2880434 GCA_002313205.1 Laupala kohalensis
TATATATATATATATATATATATATATAATACATTCATTTTGGTATGTCATTCCATTTTGCACAAACACAATCCATTACTGCGTTGAACTATCCACAGAATATTAATCTACTGTACTTTGCTGTTCGCCATAATCTTGGACCATCATGTTTCTCTCATCAGTTCTTCATCACACAAATATCGGCAATATTGTACTGCTATGTTTCTCCATGATTCACTTCAACTCTTTCCTTATCTCTGTGTTCAGATTTTTTGACCTATTGCTTTTTGACCTTACAACATCTTGCTTCGATTATTTACCATTCTTCGCCCATTTCAGTATTTTCATATGTTCCATCCGAACTTCTCTTCACCTTTCTTTTCTAATTCTTAAATTATTTCCTCATGATGTGTCCCTCTCTGATCATCTTACTTGGTCTTACTCGTTTCTTCCTCTCTTCACCCGCCAGTCAAACACCTATTCGTAATTCAACTGTCTATCACATTATGTCTCTACTTCCTATTTTCCTTTCCTCTCTGTCTATCTGTCTCTCTTTCCTCGCATTCTACAAGCCGACACGCTATCACGTCGGCTCTGTTTACCTGCTTCCTTTGGGGTATCGCTGGGGGTCCGGCTTACACAGGCTCCGCTGTAACCGGTCTCGTCTGACCCCCTCCCGGCCCTTGCTTAGGGCTTAGAACGCAGCCGGAGGTGCCTGCATGCAGCGCTGTGGTCATCCAGGAGCTTGGAGGCGCTTGTAGTGCATTGGAAGGAAACAGGCGCATTTTGGTAGGAATCGGAAAGGATTTCCTCAGGGGTATTCCTTTTGTTCTGGCCTGTCGCTTTTTCTTGCAGATCATGCTTTACTTTTCTTTTAAATGTATGTAATATTAATGATTATAAACTTTTCTGTCTTGGAGGTGAGTCTTAACTGGTTTACATGAACAATTCTACAAACACAAAATGGATTTAGAATTATGGATACATTTTAACATTTTGTCATTTCCTACACTTCATTTTCCCTAAAAGCTGAAATGAAAGATTATAACTTAGTAATATATGGTCACCATATATATATTACCTTCAATCCATACACAAATCAAACAATTTCGTTCGTTTGAAAATATATGGAAAAGTATCGAGATCTTGTAATTATCCGTTTATATGATAATACATTATCTTACTGCGTCTATATTTTGATTGCCGCTCGCCAGGAAACCTCTGAGTCCTTTGCCATTCAATTAGGTATATTATTGCAGGAATCAATACGTTCCTCTTCAACATCATACGCTTTAAGATATTAAACAAACAAGGATAAATGCTTGGGTTGCTGTAGTAAACCTATATTACTCTGTATTACCTGGAGACGCGCTACTCTCCATATAATCGACACATTGCTCTCTAGGCAATGAGCAAACGTTGCTTTGTCCTCGTCGCGCTCCACAGATTCCAAACGCATGATTCAATTACTATCCTGATTTCACTCGACGCCTCTCTCCTCTCTCCCCCCCTCCCCCCGCAGACACATCACCGTCACGTACGCCGTCCACTACTGGTTCTATCACGAACGCGCATCCACTTTCAATCCGAACGCCGCTGTTCAATTCCCAACGCTCTGTTTGCCTCCACTTCTGGTCCTCCTCATTACGACTCTCCATCTACCACTTCGCCAAGGTGTGTCCCCAGCAGCGGGCGACTCTGAAATTTTTGGGTTTCCTCCGTGACCTGTATTGGGGTTGTTTCTTCGCTCCCATGGAGTTAAAGGGGGACCGCGTTGCCCATGTTTGCTTATTCTGAGGAGTACCGCAAGGGTCGCCATATTTGAGGACCTCAAGTACTCGTGGCGTAACATTAACTTTTGGTCCGTTTACATTATGGCCTTAAATAGAGTTCTTTTAAACTCGCAATGTCCTTTTCATTGTTGGGTTCAAGTATTTATACTAATGTCAATGTTGCTCCTGACGCTGACATAGTGTAGTACTTCACAGGGCTAAGTGTTTGACAAGGAACACTAAATGACTACTAATTAACTGAATGAAATAGATAAACGTTTACATAATTTACCTGGCTACACCTTGATAATTGACAATTATATTAATAGATCCTCTTTAATCGATGGTACAAAAGACCCAATATTCTTCTATTTCTGATTACTGCAACCTAATATGAAGGAACATTCTATCTTAGAATGAATATTCATGTTAGATTCATTATCATATCTAAATAAACCTCATGCAAATTTTGGTTAGGTTCGCATACGTTACTATTCACAAATGTATATTTACTTATAAAAACATATGACATACCACATATTCAAGTTACTTTCACCCAAGAGCATCATAAAACAACACAAAGTGTATTAATTACCTTGTGCTCTGAGTAAATATTGAACACTTACTGCGTCGAATCTTTCTGCTTGTTACGTAATATAAGGATATTTCCTTGGATGGAAGGGGAGGTCTGAAAATGTCTACATAAAGTTAATACAGTAAACACATTCTGTTGTACAAAGATTTTTGCCAAATTGAGTGACAGTCTGTAGATTATCGGGACGATAATATAGAAATGTAAAATTAGAGTGGTACATCGTTTGGCTAAATATGAAAAATAAAACACACAACCAAAAGATTTATGTAATACAAATTTGCAAACCTTGGCGTTGGTGATCAACTCCTTACCACCAATGCAACCATGTTTGCTATTTTATTTACATGTCTAATTTTTCCTCTCTTTTTTTGTTGTAGACAAATTTGATTCGTTTTCATATTCTAACCCCCCCNGTAGACAAATTTGATTCGTTTTCATATTCTAACCCCCCCCGTACGATGTTCAACCTCGTCTCTTTATTTCAAGTTGAATAAACTTTGTTTTACTTATCATCAACTCTGTTTCTCTCAGCTACCTTCAATTCCATTCTTGTTTCCATTCCGTACCCCCATGTTCATACCGATGCAGCTTAATTTTCCACGAACAACTATCCGCAAGGACCTTCCACACACTCTAGCGTTTCCTGTTCTGCAGAACGTGTTCCACGTAACAATACAGTCCCTATTGCATCCGATTGCAGCGCTGTTGTCACATCATCTCATGCATTCCTTATAACCTAGTGAAGTGTTCGGCAATGTCCCTCAGGATCGTGACATAAATTGCCAATCCGTTTCTAGCTATGTGAAGAACTCAGCTATATGCAGCTTTGTAATCATGAAAGTCCCTTTATTCTACCTCACAATTTCCGAGTACCTACTCATGGAGGAGTGTTTGAATCGTCAGCAGTCAGGTGAAAATTGCGACGGACCGGGACTCGAACACGGGATTCCAGCACTGGCAGCAGGTGTGCTGTCCACTGCACCACCCGCCACGATCCCCAAGTCCGTCTGCAATTTTACTCTTAGGGCCTATTCTACGTATCTTCTACTTCCCTTATTGTTGAATGTAGCAATTTATATGAGAATACAATAAAAAATGAAAACTACCAGCTCCTTGGATGGAAACCAATAGCGTCTTCTCATTTTTTTGCGAATAGTTATTTTCATTTCTCTTCTTTTAATTTCATTTTAAGCCGTTTACAAAATTTATATTTGTAATTTTCCATTTTTCTATCATCTTATTTTTCTCCACATTTCACTATTTCACTATGATTATTTTATGTGATATGTTTCTTTCTAAACCCGTGAGTTGATTCGAGGTCTCATAATCAAAATGCTCATACGGAAGACCTGGAATGAGTTGTATGTTTCAACGGAGCAGTGGAAGAACATGCTTTACAACGTCCTTACTGAATGGTTTTCCAATTACCTGCGCAAACCCCCAATTGCCACTCCTGGTTTTGTACTGTCGTATTGATGCACCTTGTGTCCCGCATGGTTCTCTTCGTTGGGTCTCAGTTTGTCTTCCAACCACATTCTACCCTCCTTCATATACATAACTTCTGTTTGCCGTTATATTGTCGTGGAATCTATAGCTGTGTCTGCTCTTCCTCGTCTAGGATAGTTCATCCGACATCATTATCGTCATTAATGCTGCGATCGAAGTATTCAGGAAGCACCGGTCATCGACTCGGCAGATGACTCACATAATCTTTCGAAAGGTGTAAAACATGATCTGCTCGCAGCGCTGCAGATATGGGAAATGTACTAAAACGCAAATGACGGACGAGCATGTCGTGATGGTGCTCGACCGATCTGATCGGGAATGCGTGGCAAGTGCTTAATATTTAACGGATGAGGTTCGAATTGTTTGGGCTTTTTATTTCTGCGTGTGAGGCGGCTCATAAAACTTTGATGAGGCATCCAGAAGGTTAGGGACAGCGTGACAACAAAATATTTAAAAGCTATTTTATATAATTATCATTAATTATTATTTTGATTTACACTTCGTTTTGTTTCGGTAGTTAGTGCAATTAAATTTAAAACTGCTTTTTAGATAGTATTGTTTATTCCGTTAATTTTAGAAGAGAATCTATGCATTTCTACAAGCATTTTCACGCGCGATTTCTCTCTTTCTCTCGAGTTTAAAATTCCGCGTGAACAATATATGAAACGTACATTTATAAGAGAAATAGCTTCTATATTTTCATTCCCAATGCTCAGACACTTTTTTTCCTAAAAGATTCCTTTCTTGTTCACGTTGTACAGAATTTCCATTGTAAGTGTCATATTCAATGTGTATTTAAAATTCCATGGTTTTCTTCAAACTGGATTAGAAGTTCAGAAAATTTTATGAATTATTTTCTCATTGCCTTTTGCTCTCTTAGCTCATAAGTACTTATGTTTGCCGTCACTTGTTGTAAGACTATTTTTTTCTCCAACCTGTTGTATGCGAGTACGCTTCGTGAAGCATTCCCATCATTTTATAAACATTTGCAATATCTCTATTTCTATTTGCACTACACACATTTTTAAACCTTTTATTGCAGAAGCTCAATTGTTGTTTTACTTAATGAATCTTTATTGATTGTCCAAGCACAAAGCACATTCATCTGCAATTCGTGGTATTTAATGTAGTATTTATCCTATGTACTCGAAAGTAGTATATTTTAAATTTAGACATCAAATAAAGTATGATACTACGACTTATGATTTGATATCACATTAAAATATCTGAAAATTAGGAATGGACAAATAACTGATGGAAACTGACTGCAAATTTTCTGGTATAGTCGAGTAGGTTAATCCAAAAACCACTCGATTTATTAAAATGATGCCGTTGCATATGTTAAGTAAAACGACGTCGTTCCAATAAACTGATCGATTTTCGAACTCACCGATTTCACAATCCAAACTAAAAATTTTGGGGTCGGTATCGGTTAATTTACCCACCCCTACTGAAAATCTCACGGCACATTTATAGAATAATAACAATAATATTAATAATAATAAACTTTGTAAAAAAAGCAGTTTGCGTATGACCCCGTGGGGGATAATAAACTAAATTATTCTCCGGAAACAAGCAAGGAATCATCCCATCAATTCCGATTAAAAACCCCAGTGAGAAAGGTGTATTTAATAGTTATAAAATAAATTATGTAATAAATACGTACTGTATTTATTTATCATTCCAAAATTAATCGTAGATATTATGTTCAGTAAAAATGCGCCTGTAATAACAAAAGTATTAAATGACATTCCCGCGTATGGAAAATCCGCCACAACCCGGAGGATACCCGGAGGAAAACGAGGGCCAGAATGGGACTCTTTTTGTTAACCACATTAACTACAGTAAATCAATGTTCCATCATATTTGAACATCCCGCTCTCATCATGAATAGAGACCGCTCTATCGGAAGTGAAACGACGTGAAAGACGTGCACCGTAGACAAAGTTCTGAATCGTCCGATACGATTTACGGACTCGCTCTGAAATTTTCGAAGCGCTTCTCATTGTCTTGACATCGACCGCCTATGCCCGTAGCCAGTCATTTCCGTGGGTGCATGCAGGAAACAAAAGAGTCCGTGCAGGTGGAAGTGGTGGGGGATTGGATGGGATGGAGAGAGGAAGTCAGGGTGGGTGTAGTCAGTTCCCGGAAATTTCTGTCCGGAGCTTCAGGTGCTGACGCTCTGTGGGAAATGGAGCGTTATTCCGCCACGTAAATTTAATACGCGCTTTTTTTGCACCGCATAATCGCCGCGTCTACGCTTGGGACGGTTCGCGTGATACTCGTCGAGGAGTCGTATTACTTTCGCAAATGTAGAGGTCGTTCGGAATATGGCGCCAATGAAAGTGAAATGATGGGATGAATGTTTTTATCCCCATATCGTGCAAAGTAGTAAACCACCGTCGATTATGGAAATAGTATGCAAGATTTCTTAACTGAGAAAAAGTATATATGCTTCAATTAAAATGTTTAAATATGCCGAAGCAATCTAATCTTTTCCATGTTCTTTCATCAATATCTTCCATGTACGTTTATGACATTCCTCTCTTTCAAATTCCTCTCTTTCTCTTTTAATATACGTAGCTCATTTTATTCCCCACGCCCATACACAATATTTAACAGGTGCTATTGAAAATATATCATTGCATGTGTAATTTGAGTCGATGTTAATGATTTTTAAAACATTTAACAAATATCTCCAAAAAATTGGAAATGAATTTTGAATAATCGATCTTTCGAGTAATAATTTTTTAAAATTATTTTCTTCTATACCTATACTTACTTTCGTCTTTCCAAAATCAAGAGTCTCGTCTTCTCAAAATTCACGGGAATTGTAATATTAAAAACCGAACTGACTCAATTGGTTTAGAATTGCTTTAATATATGGTCGAGAGGTTTTGATTTTACAATACAATTCACTCATAAACTAGAGAACATTATTAGTGCCACTATTTGCTGTGAAGCGTGCAAAATGTTCAGAGGGATTTAATTGGGTGAAATTAATATATGTTATAAGGGAAATGATCTGTAAGACCTAGTATGGATTAATTAATAAACTGCTTTATTATGATCGCATCTAAAAAACTGATATTACTCAAATGAAACATCTTTTTTAGTTCGCTGAACAAAACAACGCTTTGTGTGTTTTTGGTGCAGGACTTTTCTGTTCAGTGAATGAGCACTTTTTCACATTTTTCTCTGCTGATGAAATTCTTAAAAGAGGAAATATAAATCCTTGCTTGAATTGTCCAGAGATATATTTTCATTCCCAGATAATAACATTTATTTGAAAATAAATGGTTCACATAATTCAGAACAAAAATTCTCTTTCGGGCATCATGTAGGACCTAATATCGCAGTCCTTACGCACNATTTGAAAATAAATGGTTCACATAATTCAGAACAAAAATTCTCTTTCGGGCATCATGTAGGACCTAATATCGCAGTCCTTACGCACAGTTCCGCTATACGAATGTAAAGGTAATTATTTAATAACTTTTTGTTTCCCAATTCATAAATCAAGCCAAATATTCAGCAAAAAATATTTAACTATTTTGCTTCCTGCATTCACCGCCTTGCTACTCTCGCCTTGCCTTTTCCACCGGCAGCGAGCTAATCATGAAAAATGGAGCTGCATCTTACGGCGTGCATTGTACCTGCCTTAACAAAAACCGCGTATGTTTGCTCTTTGACCTTTTTTATTTATATTCCAACACCGGCGTATCTTTCTTGCAAAAACCGAAGAGGGAACGAGAAGAGGGGTGGTAACCATCTCTCTTACGACTTCTTTCGCACGCCTTATCTTTTCGCATAACCGCAACAAAGAAGAAGAAGTTAGTTTTTACGCGTGAATATGAAAGCATTACAACCATTTACCAGTCCTTTCCAGCATATTATCATTTTGCTTGAGTAGAATTGGTCCAACAATATGTAATCTTCTCGTTCTACTGAAAAGTAAATCAAGAGGGAAAGGGGGCAAAAACCTAGATGAGGATGTATTTGCGATGTTTCATCATGGAAGGGAGTAGAATTGTGAACATGGTGACTTTGGAGCACCGTACGCATCTTTAAGAGGCAACTCAGCAGCCCTGTCTATATATAAAAGTATTTATGTAAGTTTTATTAATTTTTCAAATTTTCTGATAATGGCTGTGCCAGGAGATGCATCCTTATTGGGCATTGGGTATCATCATTCGACGCGAACTCTGTAAAATTGTAATAAAAATATGTAATATAATAGAAATATTTGTGAACAGTTTTGATTTACCTGTCTATCAAACAGACTTAAATGTCACCATTATCATAGTACACTGCATCTCTTCAAATTATTTTGTCTGTACAGCAATACAACTGAGTATGCGGATAGAGAGTAATATCCGAGAAATTCTTAAGGAAGATACATCTCCGCTATTAGCTCGTTTGATCATTATCATTCCTCTTTCCCCGCGTTCTACATCGCGTTGTCTCCTCCACGTGTCACAACGCACCATCCCATCGTTGACGGAAACTCGTCTACCGCCTCCATTGCTACAGCGCCCTCTCCAGAAAGCAGTCCTCTTTTGCATTGCAGTGCTCATGCTCGTGCCCTCACCGAAGGCAACCTCCACACAGCTGGGGCGCTGAAGGCTTATCTGAGAGAGAGAGAAAAAAAACGTGGGTTCTATTTCCTCCAACTCACCCCTCTCCTTGAGTTTGAACTGCGACTGCTTTTCCCACCTCTCTCAGTATCTCTTTTTATATTTTTTATTCCTTTTCGTCGTGATACACTTCCTCTTCCCCGCGTGTTCTCTGGAGGCGGCTACACGTCTTATCTCGGGTCACCACAACCGCCCCGCGTTTTCTGCGTATGATTTATTCGCCGGGATCTCACGACCGCAGGCTCCGCCGCCGCCCTCGCCACTGGAGCCGCGAGATTTTCATATTCGTTGGATCGTAGCGTTTGCAATGCTGCTAGATTCTGCGAGGTCTTGTAATTTACTAATTTTCTCTTTCGTCGGAGAGTACTCTCTTGGCGATATTTATCATTTCTGCGGAGTGTGGAATGTGGCATGAGATTTAATCCCAAGAGTTACTTCTTGTGGCTTGATGAGAGGTTTCTTTTCTCATTGTTTGAGTGTTTAGGACCGAAATGAAATGTTAAGAAAATAAAAACAAAACATTTATGGTAGGATGATTCTTCCTCGGTAAATTAAATTGAAGTATTTTTCTTCACAATTTTTTCTTAATTATTTATTTTAAAGAAATGAAAATAATGTTTCCTTACTGTATTACGTCATCGCTAAAAAATTATTCTCACAAAATCAGATTCTGCCCCCCCCCCCCCGACAATAACTTTACATCTCTATCTGTGAAAACTTTGTCGTTATATGTCTCAGATACGATCTGCTTTCATGCGAATAAAATGTTTACGACCAAGTGTGACTACTAATTAACATTCGATAATATGTGGAGAACTGAAAAATCGTCCCATAACCTCCAATTTCTGAGTTAATCTTACGTAAGATCATTACATCGTGAGTAGATCTTGTGGATGGAGACTTATACTTGGTACATTTCCACTTTAAAAAATATTTGATTATATTTTTGATGATGACAAAATGGCATGAATTTTAACAAAATTTGAAACAAAATGAAAATTGTAACATTGAGCAACAGGGATTTTCCCATGAATGATCGATCGACAGAATTGTAAAAGTTATCCAGAATTCAATCGAAACTCTTTCACGCGTAACCTGAGCCCATGTGAGTGCACAGTGTTTAAATGAATTGCTCGACCTATAGGATTTAGATTGGATTTAACTGTTCGAACATCTAGTTGCCAAACACCCTTTGCAACGTAGAACGTAAAGTTCAAAGGTGAATTAACTATTATGTGTTGAAGTCCGTTCATTTACTACACGATTTCTTCAATATTGGCTTACTCATACTCATTTCTCAGAAATAGTGATAGTACCCTTATCTGATGTTGGTGTCAGTAAAGTTTAAAAAACAAATATACGATTTGCTAGAGAGTAAGATGATTGCAAAAAATCGGAGTTCACGTTTAAGAAATTGTTGTTGACTAAGACGTCAAAGACAAAATTTTTCAAACAGCACTACCTTTTTAAAACCTTGAAAGTTTCTACACGCCATCCCTATGAAAGAAGTTTTAATCATAATATTTCAAAAGAGAAGTATAAATCATTCGTGTATTTTTTCAGAAGTAGTTGATGAGTCCAACTCAATTTTATCTTTCATTGTAGGAGGTGCAATCTTGCGTAAATTTTGTTGTAATCACCTATTTAATTTACAAATATTTAATGTGCAGAAATATTGAGACATTATTTTTAACACCTCTGTAAAACAAGTTGTACTAAAAATATTATTTAATAGATAGATATGAATATATATTGAGCAATAAAGAGCTATAAGTGACGTGTATCTATGAATTGTATTTCAGATAGAATTAATAAAGAGAAACGAAAAGTTCAATATTTCTAATTTACTACTATGAAATTCAAATGAAAAACATCTTTTTTATTGCGCAATTTTTACTTGATGATCAATTCATTTTCCAAGCATATCATGGCAGTTCATTTAAGTAAACGAAATTGAAGTATTCGTTACAGTGAATGTAATATATTATCATTTCATCCCTTCATTCTTAATTTCCTTCGTTGATTCACATACGAATCAAAATATATTCATATCGTTCGTTAAAAAATAATGTCTGGAAAAGACTCGTCGTCGTCAACATAGAAACGATATCGCCTGGAATCCCTTTGCAACTCGGCATTTACTGCGACAGCATGAATTGCGTCTGGAGCTAAAGGCGCCCTGAGCCCTTCATTAGCAAAGCTGCGCCAGCGACGCCCGTCGCCGCTGGCTATTCAGCCATCGCGACCTGTTGCCCCTTAGGGTTCGCGCCGCGCCGCCGCGGAGACTAGAATCACTGGATGGCAAGCAGTCAGCTCGGCAACACAAACCTCTGCATTGCGGACAGACGCGATAAGTACCGAGTTTTATAGCGTTGGAGTATATCATAAGCTCATTGCAGCTTTCAAGAGAGTAATTACCCCAGTCATTAGTTTCTTGAGTCAAAGGAACGTGGGATTTCGCATAGCATTTTAGAACGCTATTATATTTAACTATGAATTGCGCATGTTCTATGAGATACATTGATGATAATAAACTATATATATAATAATTTTTACGTGAACACGTCATCTTACGTTAACGTATATATGAAATGGCATGAATTAATTATATTTTATATTTTGCGATAAAAGTCTCCTGATTATATACCTTAAACAAGATATATGTAGAACCATCTTCATTTCTCAACAATGATTTCTTATTCGTAGATGTGGATGAGTGAGGTGATGTTAATGATTACTTTCAAATGTAAAGGATTTGTTCAGATAAAAGTTATGGTTCTTTGCTTTTTGGATTTTTGTTCAGAGATAGTAATTTTAAAACTGCTAGAAAGCGAAAGTGTACATATACCTCTAAAGTTACGATTATTGTAGAGTGAAATTATGAATATGAGATAGGGAAACCAGGATACAAATTAGTATAACTAGCTAGTGTGCAATACAATATTACGCCCTACATGGCTAAATACAAGCATGACGGGATCTTTGTACAGTGGGATAAGAGCCCAGAAGTACTAGCTTTAAACGTCCCGTAGGAAGAAGGAATCCGGAACGGAATCGAGCGGAAGAGTATTGTGGTGTACGAGATCTCACTAAAGTGGAACTGGATGATGCGACCGGGAGCAGGCGATTGTTTCAGTGCTGGAAATGCACATGAGTATTGGAGTGAACCCATCGCAAAGCCATAGGAATACAGTGTCCAGTCGCTGCGTTGACTCTGGAGGTGACGGAGGGGAAGAATGGTAGCAAGCGCTATCAATTACGCGACGTTTTCATTAAGTCGCGTGCAGCACCCGGCGCGAGGCACTCGCGGCATTCCCGTACCCCTCTTCTTTCTCCCCCCTCCCATAACCCCCATCTCTCCTCACGCCTCCCTCCCCTTCGCTAGTACGATTTTCTCCCCTCTATCCACTACCCTTCGACCCACGAGGTCGCACACCGATTTACGGCAGACTCTTGTCGGGCAATTGCGTGGCGCGACCGCCACCGCTGCCACCAGGCAATCCGTATTGGTGGCCGCATGATCACACTTCACTGTCACGCCCACCGCCTCTTCGCAATCCAACCTCAGCACCCCCTATCCTCTCCCATAACCCTCGACCCCCAACCATCGCGAACACTCATGTTTTCCTCCTCTTCTATGCAATCATTCTCAATATGTCCTTTATCTTGCCAAGACTCACATCCATCCTTTCCACCTCTCTCACTTCCACGACCAGTTCTCTTTCCTATGCTACTACACTTTCCACTACCTTCACCTCCACCAGTATCACTCTCGGTCCCACCGCCTCCGTTGCCACAGCCATGGAAACTATTTTGTGTGCTCCGGCGAAGCGTGATCACATTACTCCACTGGTTTGATGTTACTTTGTGGAAGGAGTAGGTACTTGATGAGATTAGTTACTGCGCACTTGTCGGCTGCTGTGTTCCGCGAACGGTCGTATAATTGCAGCTGTTTGCTCTTCCACGAAGAGTGTAGCAATAATAAAATAATCAAAGAGAGGTTTTGAGTTTCGTAACGGGAGCTTTCGCTTAAGTAGAAATAAATACCGCATCCTTTTCTCTTGTTAGAGGGATTAATAATTCGTTTAATTACGCTGTTATATTACGCGATATTAATTGCTGATTTGCTCGTGCCCATTTTTCAGGTGGTATAGTCTGTGTAACTTTTAATAACAATTCACATAGGCATCTATTCATATCAGTTTACTATTTATATTTCCTCATTTATATATTACTAAAATTCCAATATTCATTAAAAGTTCTTCATTTGTTACAAAAAAGTTTCAAAAATATATTTTTCTTCAGTTATCATACATTGTTTTATACTTACGATACGAATTGTTATTGTGTGAGATTTTATTTCACCATATTCAAAAAGACTTTCGTAAACAATATGATAGTCTACCCCATGACAACCGAGAAACATTTCTCAAACTAAATGTTTTCTCTGAAGATTTTACTTTCAGGCGGAAACAAATCCTATCTCTCAGCAAACGCGTTCAAAAATAGAGCGTTGGTTCTTATCGCATACGTCGCTGCGAACGCAGCAAGAGGGAGAGAGCGTGGTGTGTGTGTATGTTTTGCGGGTCTGGCACTACGGTAGGATACAAGAAAAAATCTACTTTTGTCCAGGGTTGCTGAGAGAGGCAGGAAAAAGAGCGGAGATGTAGAGAATGAATGAAGACTCGGACGAAACTGGGTGTGAAAGAAAACTAGAAATGATGAAATAAAATAGGTTACATTTAATATTTTTATTATGTCTCTTTCTGTTTGAAATAATTTTTCTCTTCTTGGTGCTTGGAATAGAGCCCGAGGGAGTGACTGAAAAGAAAATGTACGTTTTTTACATCGTTAATAATTCATCGTTAATTTAGAAGTGATGAGTACAATTTTCCAATTTACGAATTGAGTATTACGAGTATAAAGGAATCTTTCAACGTACATCTGGATTTAAATTAGTACAACAGTAAAATTCAGTTCATTACAATATGAAAAAACGCGATTGGCTGAAAGTGAGCATTAACAAACAATATGAAGCATTTTAATAGAAATATCTGAACGTCTTAATCTTTTCACAATCACTTGTAAGGATACACTTATAAAGTAAATCAACTTTTTAGATATCAGGATCCTTTTAAATGAGTTGTGTCGTAATAATCGGGCAATCTATTATATTTTGTGTCTGAGACCTCAACCTTTGAATGAAGTGTTTTATCGTAATGATATATGAGTCACGCCGACATATGGATATATTATAAATCATTTAAACCAAGGTGATGATAATCTATTGTTTGTTGACCGTGATTATTATGTTGATGATCACTTCCGATAGGTTGGTCGCTGAAGCCTTTGCTATAGAGATGCGAAATTTCGTTCACCAGAAGGAACGAGTCGTTCGCCGTTGACTCCCTCTCCGGGATCGTTCACTCAATGTCGTTCCATCGTTCACATGTTTTCCCGCTCTTGTCAGCTAATTGCGGAGGGGAAGGAGATGTTATGAATTTCACATTCTCGCGCCATATATTAATGCCAGAATAAGAGACATATAATTTAGAAATAGTTAATAAATGTAATTATATATCGGAACTATGTAAAGAGAGGGAAATTGAAGATGTTACGTATCCCATATTCTTGTGCCATAACCACATAAGAATAAAACGAGATAATTTGACTTCACATTAGTTTTATAGTGATTTTTTATGTCTTTTTGTTCCTCGGGCACGACAATTAAACGATTTGTGTCAAAGATGCCACTTTGCTTCTGGATCACTGTAAGAACTTCCCTACTAGCAATAGAGCATAGTGACATGAAGGAGCAATTGGACTGTGTCGGACTCGTGAACGGCGTTCGGAGTAGGAACGATGGTGAGGGAGGATTTTTTCGTTCTGAAAGATCAGTTCTCGACGAATTATGTCAATTATTAATGGTGATATTGGAAGATTGTGTGGATAATGATTGCGTAAAGAACAATATTGTTGGATTATCTATTCGAGGATATAAAACAATATATACTGATCATTTTCTAAAACAAATAATGGAAACATCACAGAATTCAAAAACAGTGTTTATGAAAACCTTTTGATTGATTTATTAAATCCAGTATTGTTAAATATATCATATGACCTTTAGATGGGCTGAACACAATAATTGTTGTGACAGTTTTTCAGTTGCCAGCGTAAAAATGTTTAAGTTTTTTATATTCCAATATGTTAACGTTATTTCATATTTTGTTTTTACGTTGCTATGTTTACTATTTGTTTATTTTGATGTAAACTATAAAAGAGGTTTGGCTATTATTAAACAGATATATTTTCTACGATATCACTCAATTTTCTGGAATAACTAAAAGTAGCGAAAAATTTTAATATTTAGATGAAAGAAGAACGATCGTTCACCAAAAGGATCGATTGGGGTGAACGATTCACTGAAAGAACCCGTTCCTTTGGAATCGTTCGTTTACTAACGTCACATCTCTGCTTTGCTAGTCGCCGAGTGCAGACCCTGAGTGCGACCTGCCGTGTGCTCCATCAACACCATCAACCTCGCATACAAGGACTTAGGCCGGATAATCCCCCTAATGCGGACGGAGGCGTGCTTCCCCGCAACTCGGCATATACACAAATATACACGCGCTGCAGCCATCGGAAGCTTTGTTCCTCGATAGAGAGCGATGGAGGCCGAGTGAGTGGTGGAGAGTGGCGCATGGAAATCATAGGGAGATGCAGCAGTGGTTGGAAATGAACTGGACTATTTGAATGACAAAAAATATATCGTTTGAATTGGTTACATTAGCGCAGTTCGACTCTTTTTGACCCGCGGGCCATTTTCTATTCCATCGTAAGTTCCGGCAAAATTTTGCCCGACGAATTAAACTAATATATTTTATCTATTGATTAGTAACTTGGTATTTTGATTCACATCAATAATTTTTTTAAGTTGAAAAAACTGAGTCATATATTTCTTTCTTTCGAAGAAGTATTTTTCATATTTAGTATTATAATATAATGTTTCCATATTGTAATATAATCACCAAAACAATTGTGTGTTTTATTTCTCGGGACACGCTACGTCATATATTAATCACGACAGTTTATATTTATAACGCAAAGTTGTTCTCCCAAGGTTTTATGAAAAATTTGATGTAAAATAACTTGCTTATTCAACTAAATTGTGCAATAAGAGTTTTGAATTAAATAACACTAAATTAAGTGACACTACGTCAGAAGCGTGTAGGTATATGTTGCAATAGATGCATCAAATTCACTGCTACCAAATATTTTTAAAAAATATTAAGTATGTTGACAAATTTCCAAGGATGAATCCTAGCAGGAAAAAGAATAAACTATTGAACATATGTCCTAAAATGGACAGTTAATCCACAATAAATCAATTCATGCAATAGTATTACACATAACATTGTTTCAATTCATTATTTTACAATATTATTTTAAAAAATTATTCCCAACGTATTCGGCACAGATGGACAACATTAGTCCCTGTGTTACTGGCTGTGTGATTATTTCCATGTCGGAGCGCAACGCCCAGTAACTCATTCCACATGCATACCGTAAACAAAAACGCTTGCTCCTGGAATGAATAGCAAACCATTGAATTTGTGGGCGAATTAAATACATATTCCAGTTCTTAAAATGAATTACGGAGTAGAAATCCACATATTCGGCGATGTGATTCCATTTTATATGGATGATTAGCTTACTTGTAATACTATTCTGTGACAAGAAATAAATGAGTTTATTTCTCTTGGAAGTTAATAACGGTTAAAAAAGTTCATCTTAGATTAAAAAAATTCACTTAGTAATTAGTTTATCTTAGATGAAAAATGCAGTACGGACTCATTTTTAATTTACTTTCCGATATAATGTAGATATAATAAATAACATTCGTGGCATGTCTTCGTTATCTATTTTTTAAAATTTGTTATCGGATGATTATAATTGTTGTTTTTTAAGTAAAATATATATTCCGAAGGTCAGTAAAGATAATAAAACAAATAATAGTATTTCGGAAACGTCATGTCACTATAATAAAATAAGATTTTAAAACACTCACATTCTTAATAATATGGAATCCATTTCTCGATGTCTTATATATGTGTTCCTTAACGTAAATAGAGATTTAAAAATTTATTTGTGAAAAAATATTTCTACCGTTTCACTTCTAGACTCACGTTGGTCTGTGAATTGTGAGATATAACGGATCTTAGATCCCTCGATTTATATATATTTTTACATTTGCAGTCCACTGTCTACCCAATTCCTTGGCACAATTCTACTTCCAAGGTTTAATATTCCTCATAATAAATTATTTTCTTTTCCGTTTTCCTCATTGAACATAGTTAAATTGTCGTGTGTCTCTGTTGTCTTTTCGGTCCATTTTGTGTCCTTGCGGTCCCTGTATCGTCATGTCTTCATGTCCTCTCCGCATCGAACTCCCGTCTGATCCATATATTCGTGTAATATGTCATATTCTAGTTGTCCCTTTAAGAATCTAGTTCAATGACTGTTAAATTTCCCTGTTTTCTTCATTCGTCTCATCCACCATCTTCCATCTTATTTATATCCATCCACCATCATTGTTTATATCACATTCAAATAATACAAGTTCCACGGTCTCCTCATAATATCCACATGTACATGTCGGCTCATCACACGATTTGTGCGAGGTTCTTTGATACACACCACATAAGCCTCCGTGGCTAGAAATCGAAAGCGCCCTCCGCATCGTGGAGAGTCTGCTAACCACCAATGGGACAGCAGCATTCAGGAGATAGCGGCAGATGTTCCACTGATTGATCAGTTGATGCCGCTTGTGACGAGGACGTTGCTGTATTAAGCTGTCAACGACGTTGCTTATACGCTATCTCTCCGGACAGCTGATAGTATATCGTAACGTCACACACCTGCTCGCCCAAAACGCTCGCTGAAATGTGTTGTGACGAAAAGACGATAATGAACGGCGAGAAAGTTGGAAGTCACTATTCTGAAACTTGTTTTAAATAAATGTCAATTTTCTTTCGAACAATGATATTAATAATGTCTACCTTTTTTAACGTAAAAAACTTCCGTATCCTGAAATAGGTACCAAAATATTGGATATATTATTTTTAGAAGATTTTGAATCTAGCATTAAATTATTTGTAAAGATTCTCGACGAATACATTGCCACGACTTTTGTCATTGTCTTTGTTTTCAATGAATACGCATTGTGATTTATTGTTGGCCAACCTGTTTTATGATTTGTTTGTTGCTTATGATTTGATTCGCAACTCTTTTAGCAATTGAATTTGGCAAACAAATCAATAGATACTAATGGGAATTAAAGAACAATTTGTTCGCGAAATATTAAAAAGGTCGCAAGATGTGTCATGGAAACTCATAAAGTGTTATGATAATAATTTTTTTTAAACTTCTTTTAATTAAAAGGACAGTTGGAGCTCCATTACAAATACCATGAAGACTGTATATGGAAAAAAGTGTATGAGGTTACGTATAAAATCCTTTTGTATCTTACAGATATAATTGTAAACAGGTGCACAGTTTTCCTTCCCCCAGACGTTGTTCGCTGATATTTCATTTTTCTTTGATATTTCACCTCCGTTAAACACGCACAAAAAACTGATGCAGGTAATAAAAGTGTTAAAAATGTTATTTTAATAAGTTAAAAAAGTACCGAATTCTTCACGCAACTCAGCACTTGAGGGTGGAGAAAACTCTGGTAGAAGTTTCCTTATAGTTACTACGTTTTCGGAGGATATGAGTTGCTCAATTCACTAGCTTATCACGTATATACAGTCTTAATGGCTGTGACCCGTAACTTTTTAACTTCTATTTGTCTACTTACATCTTTGTCCTTCCAACACAGAGAGGAGTAATTTTACACCCAACGTGTGATGCTGTCACTGACTTCTATTACGATATAAACAGTTTGCAACACCCGCTGCTAACCTCTATATGCTGTTATCATTAGCCTCATCAGCATGTAAGCTAGTCTTCAGAGTAAGGTAATACCCCCTGCTGCGGCAACACATCCGCTTTATTCAGCGGGAGTGTTCCGTACTTAGCTTTAGATGATGAGGTAGGGTTTTAGAGTAAATTAACTTGCTCTCGGACAGCATTTGGATATCTCGTTTCTCGTTGGTACCTGGGTAGATCCTTTTGGTTTACAAACGCATCTGTATTACAATGAATCATTTATTTTATTTGTGTAGGCTGTTCTTTAAGTCACATTAGCCGCAACATAATTTAGCATATTAACGAAAAATAGGGATTATACGACATATATATATATATATATATATATATATATATATATATATCTGTCTCTTATACACATCTCTTCTAGACTCNGTTTTTGTTGAGTTGTTGGGATTTAGTGTGCGAGTCTTCAGGTGTGTTATCAGTGGGATCGTTTGGTGATAAATACCTACATTTTGTATTAATTTAATAAATCAAAGATACGTCTACCTATTTATCTATTTCTTTTCACCAGAATTAGAAACACGTTTATCAACAAATTTGAATTTATAAAATGTATGAGAAAATTTAATTTAAAGATTTATATTTTTAACGATACGCATGCTTCACTATGGTTCGTATCTAGAATTAACAATGTAACACCATACGTGTGTAACACTATTCGGAACACCAACATAACACTATTCGTAACAGTCATGAATGATACACGATAATACACAAAGAAACGTAACGTAATTCACGTACAATTCTCAACGAATGGTGTTGAATATTACTAACATGGTCAGATGCGCTTGTGCTGTCATTTGTTGGAACTCAAGTCGTTGAGTAACATATTTTTCGAGTAAATGAATCAAGTAGCAACTTTTCTTGACGTAATTGTTTTTATGCTATCTCGGAAAGGAAAGGGTGAGATGAAATAATAGGAACTCACTGACACAACTTTTAATGCTCATTTCATCATGTACGATACTTCATTTCAGGGATTTCCGCAGTCCGATTACGCAGAAAAGGAACTATTATTTTCTGGGATATTTGCGTATTATCATATTAGGTTCAACATAGTTTTTTTCAAAAAATCACAACCAACCAACATGAGGAGCTAGCGCCTACGTCACTTGTCATCTTGTGTGCGAACATAGTGTTCCTTCCCCCCCACCACCACCACCACAGACGCATCCCTCGCTACGTCCTCTGACCCTTCCGGTGCACCCTTCCCTAGGGAAGCGTCTCCCTCCCTCGTCGTCACGCCTGCTGTCCGCCCGGACGCGCGCACAATGGCCTCCCCGGGGAACCACGCTCCTCAGTGCTGCCAACTATTCACAAAGAAATTTCCTTGGTGGATATTCGTCTTCTGAGTTGTAGCGTCCACTTTGTGGCACAAGCTCCATCAATATACAGGAAACACGCTCCCATAAAAAATTTGTTCAGAGTTGGGAGTTAACTTCCATGTCACAGTAAGACACATATTTTTTGTATTTCTATTGCAATGAAATTATGAAAATGAAGTGTTCTAAAAGGGTAATGTATAAAAGTATATATTCAAAGTATAAGATCCATTTCTAATACTTTAGTTTTGATGTGGGGAAAAAGGGTCTTACGATGGAGCTTGTATGTCAGAAATGTACATATTTATCTCATTGTTCCTCAATGTTCAATTTCAGACCCTGTGCTCTTTCTATTGTACGTAAATGATATGTCATCATCCACGCCCGTTTGCTAAATAGTTATCTTTGCTGATGACACAAAATCTACTATGTAAACATGTCAATGCGCAAAAAGTTTTATCTAACTTCTCGTCTTGGTTTCATTCAAATCGTCTCATCTTTAATACCGATAAAACAGTATCCATGTCATTTCGCAATAGTGTAACGAAACGTCTTCCTCCTACATCCCATTCGCTAAACGGAACACAAGTAAAAACAGTCAAGATAGCAAAATTGTTAGGACTTCATATTCAGGACAACCTGAAATGGAATTGCCATATTGATTACCTGAATTCCAAACTATGCAAATTGTGCTATGCATTCCGAATTTTAGCCAACATTGTTATTCAACACGTTTCTCGCTGCGTGTATTTTGCAAATGTTTATTCTCATTTACGGTACGACATTATCGTCTTGAGCCAATCCAACTCAGAGCATTTAAACTTTTACAATTCAAAAGAGAATAGTTCTGATTATAAATAATTCTCACACCCAAAAGTCTTGTAATCCTTTATTTAGAGAATTAAATATTCTCCCTCTCCCTTGCATATACATTTATGAAGAAGTCGTGTTTGTCAAGATAGAACTATTAAAATCCCACCCCTGCTTTAGAAGAAAAAGTCTACGTCTCGAACACAACATTCGTAATAAGGCTCATATTCATCGTCCTGTCGTGTCAACTCTTTGCCAAAGAGACCCATATCATTCAGGAATAATTTTGTATAATGCCCTTCCAAAAAATCTAAAAGATATAAATAAATTGAATCTCTTTAAATCCGCAAGCAAAAGCTTTTTAATGTGCTATTGTTTCTATAATGTGAAAGAATTTAGAGATTTTAATAAAAGAAGTTATGAGAGTTTCAATTTCCTAATAAATATTGTTTGCCACATGACTTTGGATGTAGGTGATATTAATAACCCTGATACTTTATGTCGCCATTGTTATAGTACTCTACTGATACTGATTAAATTTTATTTATCATGCTTGTTAGTTTTGCTCCTTTTGTTTTTAATAGTTTATTTCTAAATTACGCAACCTTGGCACTTTGGTTGTGTACATTACCTCTGTAGCCCCATCCTGGCCTGGGTTTTCTCCAGTTTTCGTCAGGGTAGTGGCGGATTTTCTTTGGGCGGGAATGTCATTAATACCTTGGTTTTATTAATCTCGAATTTTTACTGCAAATAATATCTACAATTTATTTTGGAATAATAAATAGACAGCGGCACGTATTTATTAAATAATTTCTTTTATAAATATTAAATCCGCCACTGTCCTTGGGCCCTTGATGGGAATTGATGGAATGGTCCCTCGTTTGTTTCCGGAGAGTAACTTAGTTTATTTCCCCCCGCGTGGTCATATGCAGTTTGCAACTGCTTTTTGACAATCAAGTTTATTCATTGCAATAAAATAAAAATAATAGTTTTCATTTGAATAGATTTGACTTTCGTTGGGTAATTTATATTCCCTAGTATATATGATGAAAAATGTCTCGGATTTTTATACGAGCTTTAATAGTGACAGTGGGAGTGTGAATTGTCGACCCGATACTACTCCAAAATCCGCGTCTTATCACAAATAACTATATTAATTTATATTTAGACAATAGAACACTAGATATGTTATATTTCAATGAAATGCAGTTGATTTATTCAATACCATTTGACCCTGTCCGGCTACGCTTGGAAGTTTGTTAATATACCGTTTACCCATTTTTTATACTTTAGTGGAGATAATAATTATTTGTTTATGTAAAACACCACACCGCATTCTTCATAATTTTGTGAGGTAGAGAGAAAATTCGAAAAAACGTACTTAGATAGGTCTGTTATTGACAGATTCATCACAAACTTTTTTTTAACCAAGGTTTTTAGCCACTGTTTACGACAGAACCCAGCACTGAAGATAGCCGCCATACAGCCGAAGAGGTTAATACCTCAATAAAGTACGACAGAGTGACAAAATCTTTTATTGTTAACGAAAAAAAAACGTTTCCCTTTAAAATCGAAATTACGAGAAACTCCTTTCCTTCTGACAACTACAAGAAAAAATAATATCGTTTCAATTTTTTTAACTCCTTACTAATCCATTAGTTTTTCCCCTATGTTGGTGAATGAATTGAGTCAGTCAGTCACTCCAAACAAAGTTGCTTATACAGAGTGTCCCAGAGCTCTACATAAAAATTGGAGGGGTGATAGAGCATATTCACAGGAATAAAAATTCATCAAGGTACACAACTTTTTGCCTTGTGTTCTTACTCTGTCTTGTCATTTTATCTCCTTCGGGAGACATTTCCGTACATGTGTACATTAATAACATTTTTTGTTCTTATTAATGTGCTCTTTTTAACGTGGAGTTTGGAAACAACCTATATAAAAAGATTATGTATTCACGTGACGATGGGTTCATCAGATACCAATCTCTTTTATATGCGTGGGCAAATAGAATGTGTCTCCAAGTGGAAAGTTGTCTGACCGAGTGACCGCCCTTCCGTCTACATGACAGACCCATCGTGACTGCATTACGTGCAGCGGCGTGGAGTCACCCTTCTATATCCTCATTCTAAGCACTTCCCATCAGAATGTCCCTGTCAAACACACATCGTCTGTGGATGGTCAAACCCTCGTTCGCATCCTCTCTCTATTCCTTCATTCTCTTTTTAAATAAGTTTTACTTGTATGATTGTTTTTCCTGTGAAAAGCTGAATTGCTTAACACATCGAGTTTCATTCCGTGAAATATAAATTAATTTTTTTATTCGAGGAAACTTTTTGATATCTCCCTTCAAACAAACCTCGAACAAATTTTGTTCAAATCCCTTAAGAGAAAAACTATTTTTGAGTAAGTTTCGAAAAACAATTGTTTCATAAAATAGCTCTTTACTTTGTATTTGATAAATCAGATGCAGCAGTTATGAAATGCAACTTTAAATTACTGGTTTCACTAGACTATGAAAATGATGTTCGGAGAAAAATGACTTTTTCCTCCATCCTTTTACTACAAAATATCCATCTGCTTATATATTCCATCAGCTACTTCGTCGTGTACTCCACGACGTTATTCAATACATTTAACTTATACTTCCTGTAATTCAAGCGTTATCTATGCTTTCTGGTTTATTTATTACATCACAATAATGTATGAATCATTTCCTCCATTCCTTCCTTTACATTCCATATTCCGTTCACATATGTATTGAAGATTGTGTATCATTCATTGTTCTCTACCAATTTATTCCCATTCCTTGGTACCACTACTTCAATCGTTCGCATCTCACGAAATAAATTAACCCTTTCTGTTTTGTAAGAATCTCAAGTCCGTATGGTACTCCTCTTTTCCACATAAACATATTCCTGCACCTTTCATTCCTAACCTCTGGGGATAAGAATATTTCAAACATGAGTTTTTTGTTTATTTATTTGATAGATATGCTGCTTTTAAATGACAATAATAATTACAGTGACATAATACTTAAAAAATAAACGTAATTTATTTATTTATTTTATGTCCTTTGGCGATGTTCAGACCATTAGGCCTGCTCTTGCACCTAACCGTTGAACTTGGTAGAGGGAATTGGGAAGGAAGGATGTTGGGTTACTGGGATTGTTAAGGTACCAAACCTACATTTGTCTGGAGTAGGTGAGGGAAACCCCGACTGAACCCAGCAGGACGGTGGGAGCGAAAACGTTATCCCGTCAAAAGTAGACGAAAAAGACTAAATTTTCTGTGAATGTAGTTTTAATTAATGATTGTGCGAGCAATTTGACGTGTAGAGCTTAGTGCTGCTGATGGCTGATTGGTCCCTCTCTGTTCGATGACACCCCGCGCAGTTCAAGTGCAAAACGAGTGCTGAATGTGGAGATGGGTTGGGGAGGGGCGTGTTTGCGGCGAATGTTGGCTCATTGGCTTCATACGGTTAAGCCGTCTGTACCCCACCCCAATACCACCCTCGCACAACACGCGGACGTCAGTGTTCGTTTTGCTAGTCGGGAAGCGAGCGTACGCGAAGAGACACTTCCCAATGCTATGACGTAGGGAGAAGTCAATTTATTTCGCACTTGCTAATGTTCCACGTCTTGCTAACGCACCAGGGGTTGAGTTTTGGGTGTAAATAACACAGACTCATTAAAATTAAAATTTGTCTGTTCCGGAGACTAGACGTATTTTTTATGTATTTAATGCGCTAAATTTGAATCCGGAGCCAGAATTTCTCAATTACCCTCCATTTTTTTAACCCAGCGTCCTATTTTGAAGATACTTAATATAAACAAGAATAAAATTTTTAAAAAATATTTAAAATATTTGTTGACATAAGTCCTATTTTGAGGACGAGCAGTTTCATTACTGTCATACGTATTATGTCTCTGCAATTATTATTGTCATTTAAATGTAACATATCTGTCAAATCCATAAATAGAAACTCTTTTTTTTAATAAAATAATTTGGAACTTAATCGGTTGAATTCGTGAAAACCGACAATTAAATATAGATCGGATTTTAAAATAACAGAGGGGTGATGGATCAATTCTGGTTTTTGATTCGGATTCAGCGCGTCAAAATACATATGTTTAGTCTTTGGAATAGACCAATTTGTGTTTTTTAAATATTTTGTAAGGGTGGTTTTTCACGGTTCAAAAAAATAGTGGGTGGTGGATCAATTCTGGCCACGGATTCGGATTTACCGCGTCAAAATTCATGAGATGCTTTTAGTCTTTTGGTACTGACTGATTTTGTCATGCGTTGCCCGGGATTCGTATATAATATTCTAAATTACATGTTACTTTCCACGTGTTTCTACTGTTGTGAATATAAATTTTACATTATGTTAATTTCAAAAATTAAATACTACGAAAAATCTTCCAAAACGTTACACAATGTGCAGTGTTGCATGCTAGTATGTACGTAATTACGAATTATTTTAAGATACAGGCAAAAGGAAAGTATACATTACACAGAAACAAAGCTCTTAATTAAGACTTTTTGAATTATTTTTCTTCATTCCATTTTTAGGTTACGAACTTGTCTTTAGCAGCCTTTATACAACTGTGCTTCTACTATTCTCCTTTTACAAAATTCGTTTAGGGTTACAGTGTTGACCCATTCTCAAGAATACTGAATTATCAGTATTCTACATTCACCTTCTATAGCATTGTTTGAGTTCTAATTCTCACGTAATTTGGATAGTTTTTAGTTGCAGCGATAATTTTCGTCACCTAAAGTTCATTGCGCAACATATTCTTTACGACTTGATTATTGAATATGCGTATTTAAACTAAATTTTGACATTAAGATGAAATTATGTAGTATTTTTTTCTTCGAATTTTTGTTTAAAAAATTTTTACATTATTTTTCATCTGTAATCAAAACGTGATAAATCACAAATTTATGATGCTGTTTACACGAGTGGATCACTCGCTCCTCTCTTTGTCACATATTCGCCTTTCGATAGCACAGAGCTGTTGCTTGTTAACCCCGGTGCGTGCCGATTCCGTCAGAGCGAGTAATGCACTGATCGTTAGGGCGTGTTTCCTGGCAAAGTATCACATGACATTGCTATGAGATTCGCCAGTAAACTTGATCAAAGGATGAGATGGAATTGTGATCTTTTGCGATTTTTTTTTTTTTTTTTTTTTTTTTAAAATTNGGTACTATTAATTGTATCCACAAATTAACAAGGAAGAAAGTAAATGCAATTATATTTTATTTAATATTATCTTATTAATTTGTCACATTTATACATGGACAACGATATTTTTCTTTTAATTTTGTAACACTGATATTTGGAAAACTGATATTTGGTATTTAAGTATTTGGTATTTAAGTATTTTTTTAATAAATATGATTATTGTATTTTATTCTCACATAGTATCTCCATCTGAATTGTGAGTAGAAAAATAGTAATATATAATTTTTCCTTTATCAATTTTAAAGGAAGATGTATTTAGAGATCCAAAGAGTTGTATTTCTTAAAAATCAACCTATCCACGACATTTGTCGCGTTACCAGTCATTAAACCTTATAAATGCACTTCCGATAGTTAACAGCGTTCATTTGAGTCGCGTGATTTGCCCATTATTTGAACGTTAAAAAGTTGACTTCTAAAGCAACTAATTATGATGTGTCACGTATTCTGTAAGGTCATTGCAAAACTGTTATTGGTTTTCATGACATCCTATTATCAATAAACTGCTTCATGCTCGTTAAATTGAGGCTTTCGTTTGTCTTACGTCCGATACATTTTAACGCACTCAATAAATAACGATGTGCATTTTGGATTATTGTTAAGTCTTATATGGTACAATATGAAATTTCACAACAACAAAAAACCCGTGAAATAAATTTCTATTTTTTTTTCTGTTTCAGGTAAGAGAAGAACTGCATGTATGAGGACGAGTTTATAAACCCATATATGAGAATTAAGTTGGCTTCAGCTGAACATTAATTGTAAGTTAACCCTCCATTGTATTGAATTATGTCGTGGTGTATAAATATTTGTTTCAAACAAAAAAAAAGTTTGAACGTGAAACTTTCGAAACAATTGTAAACGTAGGTTTTTGCGGTCGAGTCATATAAATTTGTTTGTACATACTTGCGTACTTGGCAGACTACGACAGAGACTTATGTCTGTGCGACTCTGACATTACCCTGAAAAAGGTCACAGCAAGATGACGGTAGTTATGATGAGGGGTTTATCCTGGACAAATAAGTCTATACTGACCAAATAGTTATTTTTTTAAGGGTAAAACAAAACTGAAGTAATACGGACGCAGTACTGTACAGTTTCACCGCTGTAACTCCAATCAGAGTCACTAAATTTTCTTGTTTAGCTTTATGTATAGGACGTCATTTCTCCATTCCACATTCTCTGTGCTGACAGAAGACGCCTGAGCTTCGTGTGCTCGATACTGCGATGGAATGTCGGACCGTGCCTCGCCCCTCATCCTCGTTCCCACGCAACGGGTTGCCATCCCCAACCTCCCCCCCTCCCATCACCAGGTGGGCAGCCTGCCCTGTGTAATGGAGTGGATCCCCACGATGCCAACATTCCACGTCGCTGTGTCGCCGACAGCGGGGAATGCTCGACCGCATTAACCGGGCTAGCCAGGGCATAAAGCGGAAACCTGCGGGACGCCTGACTTTGCAAGGGTAGGTTTCGGCGGGGCGGGAGTAATAAGTGAGAGTGAATAGGATGGGAGAGGATGAAGGAGGGACATGGAGGATGGTACGGTAACTCAGAGTGCCCGCCACGGTCAGTACAGGCACGCCAGCGATGTACATGCGCGCCCTTGCCAAGAGGACAACGCCCCCGGGCGGTCCCATCCCCCTGGCTACAGCGCGTCGTGTAGTATTGTTGCTGTGTGGTCATGGTTCCCATCAACATGGATTTAGCGTTGGTGTGTTCTAGTTGGACTACACCACGATGAATTTAAAAGTCCCTTTTCGAGATACAGAGCACGTTTCAAAATATTTGGATAATTCCTCTATAAAATGGTTATAAAAGATGAGTGGATTTTACTTAATTTGTAGAGGCATAAAATGAAATTTTTTCAAACGTTAGTTCGTAACAAAAAGAAAATTCGCGACACATGGTAGTAAGAGTTCTCTACATCTTTATGTTCGCGTTTACGGAGAACCGTACGTATGTGCTTGAAACTAAAATTTGAGTAAAAGTGTTATTGCCACAATTGGTAACACTGTTTCTCGTCGTGTGTGATGTGAGTCATGTGTGCGCTGTACACTGCGAACGAAGGAAACGAGCGAGTAATGAAACGCAGAAGAAGTGTCTCTGTGCCATCGCCGTCCGGTGTATTCACGCGACGCGACGTATGATGACATGCATCCTCCGTCCTTTGTCCCTCTCTGTCCCTCGCGCGGCCTATCAAGCCTTTTGCTCGGAACTTCATTACAATGTGTCTGCTGTGTCCGTTAGATGTTTACGTTGGAGCGGGAGTAATTCAAGGAGGAAAATACCTGTGAAATTGTGGACAAATTAGATACTTACTTGCCGTCACGAACATATTTTTTGTTCTTTCCTCATGAGTCCATTTTAGTTCGCTTTTTCCTGACGAATGAAAAGGGAATTGGTTTAGCGTGTTTTACGCTGGACTTTGTGTCAGTAATATTATTCCATGAAGAAAATAAGTTCATTTTTGGTTGTCTTCTGGCTAATTTTTTAACTGGCACATCCTAACGANAAGAAAATAAGTTCATTTTTGGTTGTCTTCTGGCTAATTTTTTAACTGGCACATCCTAACGATTTTGAAAATGTACCATTTTTAAATCTTAATTTTACGCTTCCTAGTGACTCTTATTTTTATTATTTAATTCTTTCTACCCCTACTCATACCTGTTTTATAATCTTGCATTCTAATGCGCGATCATGCTGGCTATCCTAGGATGAATTATAATATTGTCACTTTTCCGTCTTTTCAAACACTAGTAGTTATGTGCTCTGAGGATTTTAAAGAATGTGTAGCTTGCTTTCCACAATGCGTGTTTGAAACAATTGCAATGAAAGCGTCCAAAATTGAAATGAATTATGAATGTTTAAATGTAATAATAACAATCAAAAATATCTCTAATTTGATAAAGTTATGTATGTTCAGCTTGTAATGCATTTTGGCTGGCGAGCAAACAATGTAAATAGATGTTTAAACGGTATATGCGGATATCATTGGAAACCAAAAGTGCAAACTAAATTCACGTGATCATCACTGCTAGCGTTTAGATAGTAATAATATAAATATTCTTTCCTTCACAATAAATGTTTTTGATTCCGCAATAACGGTATATAGATATTANTTCACAATAAATGTTTTTGATTCCGCAATAACGGTATATAGATATTACTTTTATTGTGGTTATTATTGTTATTCTACTTTAATTCTACATTATTCCATTCGGAACCTTTTTCTGTTGCAACGCGTTTCATGCTTGCTTAAAATAATTATTCTCCTTTACATATTTCTCATTTGTACTTAATTTATATTCAAATATTTAAAAAAATACTTAATCCATGTTCAAATTTTAGAAGTAAAGTAAATTCGCTTATCAGACACCGTAACAAAATAACAAACGAACTGAAAACATGTAATATATGTAATATATTAATGTAATAACATGTAATATATTCTATACTTCGCTGGGGTGAATATCTGTTGACAGCTTTACACTCGAGAGCAATTGACATAGTGCAACTATTATGTTTCAGCATTCTGTTCTGTGTAGTGCTTTTACTTGAATACTAACGTTACCAACTTTTCACACATCAAACAATATTCGTGTTCGTGCATATATTTCCCGTGTACTTACACGTGGAAAAGATACATGATAAATTTCGGTGAAAATGGGGACGAACCCGGGGTTCCTGCATTGATCCCAGAAGTGTTAACCACTACACCACCCATTCGTCTTTCTGAACTTTACATCATTTCCACCCAGGCCAAACATATTTGTGTGTGTTTTTCAAAACATACCAGAGTTTTAACCTCATGTAAATTTATGTGTGACCCCTAGGATGCACTATAACCCCTCCCGGTCTCCACTCATCAGGTCGAGATCCGTGCATCGCTCCGTTTATGCCCCGAGAGCGGGCTCTGAATCACTCCCAGAGGAACCATCGTCAGAGAGATAAAATTCAAATTTAGCGAGGAGCAATATTCATTACGGTTGATCGATACATCGGGATAATATTTCAGTCATTAGCACAGCTCTGGCTTTGGTACATCCTCTACGATAGTCTCTCGTTGTTAGCTGAAACAGGCATCCTCTCGCTCCTGGTACTTGTTTCGTTTTCTGGTGGACTTCCTATCCATGTTCATATACGATCGTTCTCTGTAGTAATGGATTAGTCGTTTCTTCAGAGAAACAGTGTAGTGACCGTTAATAAGAAATAGTGAACATATTGCATTTTTACTACAAGCTATTCANACCGTTAATAAGAAATAGTGAACATATTGCATTTTTACTACAAGCTATTCCAATGTTTCGTCGAAGTATTGTATGTAGTCCGACGTGTATTATTTATGCAGCTAAAATTTGCGATATTTAGTTACCTTCATATAAATTATCAATTTTACGCAGAAGCTCTTTTATATTTTTTGCTGTACTATGATTTGCGTATTTTTGATATGATATCCACAGTTGTTTGTCATTGCGACTTATGAAACTCATTTATATTGGTATTTATCTAATTTTATAAAATAAACCTGCAACATAAATTAAATAAAAGAAAAGATAATTATGACCTGATGTCGAATGTATAAAGTGTTTTCACTAGCGTTTCATTATAATGTCTGTACAAGTAAAAATATTGCATTAACTCATTTTTCCGCGTTTTCGTTGATATCATGTGCAATGATACCCTCGAATTTCATAATGCAATCCGCAGTACAGATGTGTTCTACGGGAAGAGACGCTCTTAATGACGACGCTTACCAATCAGGCGTCGTGTTGTATGAGAAGCATAGTTTTTTTCTCTCGATTAATATTACGAGTAAAAAGAGTTTTAATATAGGAAAAGGAATTTAAAAAATGCTTGTTTATCCTTTTTACATAATACTTTGTGATTCGATTATCGTTATTGGCAGTGAAGATTATTTGCAAATATAAATAGTGACAAATAATAAATTTATTGTCAAAAAACAGTACAGACTGCGTATGACCACGTGGAGGACAATAAACTAATTTACTCTCCGGAAGCAATTTTAATGAATTATTAAAAAGTCAAATAACTATTATTAATATTATGTACACACGTGTTTAATTAACACTTAAACAGCTCTGAATCGGTAGTGACTGTGAGTCATCACATGTCACATAAAATATTAATTCGTGAAGAATTAAAGATTTAAATATAAAAATAGTTTGTCTATATAATTGAAGTTTGAGTATCAAACGAGAAAATACTATTATTTCTTTAACATCGATTCCTTACTGAAACGTCAATAAAAATGTGCTTGTGATTTTGGAATTTTCCCGTCAAACTTGATAATCAAAATCTGGGAAAACGTTGTAAGACTCCGCTCCGAGTGGTGATATTTTACTCCTTTTCGTTTTCCCTCTTCTGCTCCGGTTATTCTTCCTAGCGCTTATTTTGTTCAAAACAACTAATGCAAACATATTTGCAATGAAGAGTACGGCTCAATTTTACGGAAAATAGTTGTCATAGAATACGTCGTTCTACCAAAGAACCACTCAGTAGTTTAATGAAATAAAACTGAAAATCCTACCCTAAATAATTCAAAGAACGAATACTAACATATAAAGGATAACGACCTGCCGGAAGAAGGTAGATAGTTGGGTGGTTCTTGAAAAAACAACTTGATAATTTTGGATAGGGCATCCTCTCGTTTTGTATTACGTGTTTAAATAAGACTTCCATCATTTCAGATTTAAAAAATCTATTTTAGGGGTCGCTACCAAGCTTTAATTTCTTCTTTGTGCAATTTAAGATTTTATGAAAGTCTTATATTAATAAATAAATATTAGTTAAATTTTATCTGAGTACATTACTTTTTGTCCTCCACCTGATTATATCCAGTTTGTATGTGCTTTTTTGACAAAAAAAGTTACGTTATTATTATTAAAACATAAAACAAAATGATAGAGTGCCCCGTCTAAATTTTAGAAGTTGTTCTTTTAAAAACCGCCCTACTAAACAGTCGATGGGGTGCGCCTAATATATAGGAGGGAGACTAAGACCGTAGAGCTATTATACATTAATGAGGCAGGGTTGTAGACGCCACAGCGCACCTGGAGGATCTACTGCATTCCCCGTAGACGCGTAGATAACTGGGAGCCCATGGGTTGTTTCCAATAATCCCTCCCTCCAAAGCATCTAGGTCAGTGGGGAATCGTAAGTAGCAATGTTTCGATTTGTTGTGCTTCAAGAAGGATAAACACCAAATTAACGAAGTTTGATATGGAAGATCATTATAATTAGTGGTACAATTAAATAAGACTTGAAAATAATGCTACATCACTGCCTTCTATAAATTTAAAAGATTGAGAAAAAGAAGGAAATATTTATAAAACACAAATATGTACTCACATATTTTTAGAAACTGTTTCTACTTTTACCTTAGGAAATGAAGTGATTCATCCCTCTTCACTTTACGTAGACTGGCCGTGTGAAAGAAAGGTAGGCGGGAATTGTGAATTTGAATTTTTAAGAATTCACAGATTTCTATTGAAACCAGGATTGGTAGAAGCTCCTCGGGACCAGATGAAACCTAATTCTCGTCTTTTTACTTCTATGGATTGGGGATGTTTGAGGAAGGCCTCCGGGATTATTAAAAATTAATATACATTAGATTCTCTATAATTAGGGTGGTGTGTTGCTGTTAAACTTCTAGTGAAATATAGAGTAAGCTATTTATCCCTTAATATATCACAATATATAATTCACTGGGCGAAATAAATTAAAATAAGAACTTTCACTTTAGTACTCCAAATAGACTAAAGAATCACTTGTCGAATAGGAGAACGCAACATTAGCATCAGACGGGATACTTTCTTTACTTTCTACGTAGGTGATTTACCTTTCGCTTTATATTAATAAATTGAAAAAATATTGTATATTTTCACCAATATTCATTATTTATAATAAAAGCGAAAGCTTTTTGCTGCCGTTAGCATCTTAAGGTAAATAATTTTAAAAAATTGTAGATATAATAATAAAATAATCATAATATGAATAATCATTAAAGTAAAAATACACGGAAATGTTAAAACTATATAATGTAAAAGAAGGAACAAATTAGTAAACCGAAGGACATCCTCTTTTATTCAGGAGATTTTTTGGCAAATGCGTTTGTTCGCGGTTGAGTGCAGTACTCTATACCTGAGAGGAGGGGAGAAGAACATCAAGGGGCTCATATTTCACTTAATATTTGGTTATGGACAGTTTTTAATAATTCTTCGTGAATATTTCTGTAATTTTATTTTAAATAAATATTCTTTATTGTGAAAAAAGCAGTTACAAACTGCGTATGAACACGTGGAGGATAATATAAAATAGCAAACCTTTAAAGAATTTTACTTTTCCACTTCTTAAACA
>NNCF01129574.1:2880594-2919437 GCA_002313205.1 Laupala kohalensis
GGCCCTAAGGCAGAGGCGGATTCAAAAAATTCAGCAAAAATTCCTAGATAAGATAAAAAGTTAGCTGCGAGTTATAATACTAATAGAATGTCAATATGTTTGTAATTTTAAGCAAAAAATTACATGTAAGTTATTATATTACATGTAAGTATATTACATGTAAGTTATTATATTACATGTAAGCAAAAAATTACATGTAAGTATATATATTTATATTGTTCTGTCTCAAGGACACCGCGAAAGAGAGGACCAAGGTGTCCGAACACCCTCTATCCCATTACAAAATATATAGTGGAAAACAAAACACTACCGTTAACTAATTAATCTAAAAGATTGTTGATTTCATGCGTCCATCAATGATTGAGCTTGCTCTGAATTTATCTTTGTATAACATTTTTGAATAGAAATAAAACATAAGCCATCGTTGGAGATTTTATATATACACCTCGGACTCCCTTTACAAAAATCCTGACTATGTCCCCTAAAATTGTATACCGGATAAACTTTCAAAATTAGACAAAGAAAGAAACATTATTATTTATAAGTTAGACAAAATTTTAATTAATTCTAATTCAATTTTCAAAAACAAAATCTGACTATTATCAATTGTTTTCGAAGTGTGACGCGCGATAACCGCAAATTCATTCTTGATTTTGCCATTTATTTGAACCCTTTCACCCTTCTTTCATTTTCTGCTGCGTGCCATTCACGCGTTTCCTCACCCCAATCTTTCGACTTTCTCCAGCATTCATCCGGAGCGCGTAACAGGCACCGCTTGACACAAAGCGGGGCGCGTACCTTTCCACGGAACGGATACATCTCTGGCGGAAGCCAGTGCGGTTGCGGGAGGGTGGAGAATGGGGGGAAAAGGGGGTGAGTGGATGAGTGGATGAAAATGGCGTGGTTGTGACGCCGAGACGAAAGGCGCAACTAGGATGCTTCTTCCGTCAAAGAGAATTGCTCTGTTCCGCCCTCGCTACCCTTACTCAGACGCCGTTACTACTAAAGTCAGTGCTGACAGCCGCAGATGGTATCGTAACTGAAGTGATTCCTGCAGCAGCTTCATTGCTACTTCCGATGTCAGTGACGTATGGAACACGGGGTTCATCCGGTTCGCGAATTTAACCAGTTAATTCAATATCTTCGTTGCGTTTTAGATTAGTCAAGTTTTTGTTTTTGATACCATCAATACGTCCATCTTATCCCGCGAGTAATTTTCTGAACTCTTACGATCGATCGGACTGGCATGGGACTGGTTTGGCAAAATGTTGCCCGACGAATAAAAAAATGGATCATATTTATTTATTTATTTGTATTGCAATATTTTATTCTCATTAACACACTAATATTATTTCAAAGTAGAAAAATTAAATTGTATACTGCTTTTAAAAAGATTTTTTAATATTTAGTATTATTTTAAAATGTTTGCATATTGTAATGCATTGCGGGGTAATTCCGAACACAAATTTTTTTTCTGACCGGACATACCCCGACAAATACTGATTCTGACAGAATAGATTTGTAACACAAAGTTGTGTCCCCAACGTTTGATGGAAGTTTTGGTGTAAAATTTACGCTAATAGACAGTAAGAAAAGTTTGTTGGACAGCGCTGCTATAGACTTAATACCACAAATATACCAACCGTTAAAATTACTGAACATCCTGTACTTTCATTTCACTTCCTTGCTATGGACATCTCGTGCATTCCCACCGTAACTTCTGAAATTACGCGAAACATCAATTTTATGGTTCATTTTCGCGTTGTTGGTGTAAGTTTATGAATGGTATTTGTTACAATGGAAGAGCGTGTAAGAGTAATCTTCCATGCAAGGGTAACGTTTCGGTTCCTGTTCCGTTGTCTCGTATTGGGTGAGATCCGAATTTCACATTTCTCTAATTTGTTTTAATGAACATTAAAAATTTAGTATTAAATTAAACCGGACGTATTGAAATAATTTTAAAATGTTAATCAAAGAAATTTAAATGAGAAAAATAAAATTTGTTAATCATTCTTTAAAAAGGCCAAATATTTTCATAGTTGTTCATCAAGTAACACCTCCACATTACATAATTAGATTACAATATTTTACTTCGTTGTAAAATATCCGATTTCATTAATACGATAATATTTTACTACAGTCCACAATATTATAAAAATAAATTGATGTTGAAGGAAACAATAATCGTTTGAAGCAAATATACGTTCATAACTCTTGAGAATAGAAGTCTCGACGCCATCAAAAGACACAAGTGTGAAATAAAGTACGACTCTAGACGACGATGTTGTATGTTGTAACCTCACATAACTTCACAAGACTCTTTCTTAAAGAGATTATGACCGCTCATTACGATTTCTCAGCACAAAATTATTACAATAAAAAAAATAATGTATTAGTGAGAAAGAAACTAAATGGGAAAGTTCAATCATGCCACAGTTTTCTTTTGTACCGAAGAACTAATCTTCTTCGTAAAATTCATTATCCCCGGCAGAACCTTTAGGGATTCCTATTTCCACCGAACGCTCTTCCTTGGAGCAAAGCTCCTATTCCTGTAATCCCGCTGTAAACTGAGCTGTCAACACGATAATCGATTCTCCGTAAATCGATATAAAAGCGGACCTCTGACTCGCACCGCTTTGGATGGTCGCGCGAAAGGATTATCCGCGTCTACCCAATTGACGTGCAACAGAAGCGCCGAGGAGAGGGAAAAAAAGAAAGTGGGAAACGCGTAGGTTATACGTTCAGGTGAACGTGCAACGCATTAGTTCGAGCCCCGCCGGGTCGTTGCAGCTGCGCACCCGCAAATGATATACTACACTCGAACGCCATGCATATTGCGAGGATTAATTGGCGTGACAGTGTTTTCGTATTGGTGTTTCGCTGAGATGATTACGGTATTACTCGGTCGTGTGAGAAATGGGCTTGTTTTGGTCCGATGTGGTTGCATGACACTATGAGCGGTAGTGTCATTTCAGGCGTATATTTTTTCGTGAAACAAATCTTGTACGCGTTTAATTAAAAAAAGGAAGAAAAATTTTGCACACAAATATGTGAATCATAATTTCTAAACTCTGACAGTACTAGTTGATACGTTTACCACTAACCATTTCATAACGTTGCCCAATTTGTTTTTATAATATTTTTATATCTCAACTTTCCAAATTTTACAACTTTCCTTGATTCCTTTTATTGGGTGTTATACACCTTCTATTTTAGAACACCTGAGTTTTCGTTCTTTTGTCATCATATTTTCTTACCTGAACTGATGGTATCAATCCATCGCTTTAACTTGAATAAGACAATAATCTAAATTTAATTTTCTTCTCGGTTCCCTTTTTTTACCACCTAAAATAATTCGCTTCACTTGAGTATTTCCATACGATTATCGATCTCACCAACATTATCTGTAATGGTACTTTTTATTCTCATTTCAGAACCAGTTCCAATACACAGAATTGTTTTTCTCCAACATAAAGTATTTTACAAATCAATTTTTACGTTTATATTTTTTTATTTTCTTCTGTTCCTTCCATTCACTCCCCACTATGTTTTACTGCGTGTTTTTTATCTATACATCTCATATATGAACAACATTCCCGTGTCCAAACACACCACTGTCATATTACGGTTACAATTACCTCATGTCACCAAACAATAATAAAGTCCTCTAATATTCATTTTTATATATACTTGTCGGGTTAATGAGTTTATTATGCTCATGGTCATTCTCAAACATATCTTTCTTCAAACCTATTTTTGATGGTACATTGTTGTGTTAAGATTCAAATATTTCTTGCTGCACAAGTTATTTCTATTGTCATTCAATATTTTCCATACATTATGTCCTTTTTGATTGGAAACCAAACGCTTCACTCTGATTAGTTCTCTATCCAGGAATGACTGGTTCTAAGGCGTAGTTTCCACTCCCAATTCACGTCTTGCCAGCGTGATTATTGGTCTTGTCTTTTCGGGTTCAGTTTCATGTATTTTCCGTTCTCTAGACACGTGCCATTGGCGACCTCATTTTGACATTTCTCAAACCACGCGTTAGATTCACCAAATCTGAATTCTCTATCATTGCACTTCTCCAACTTCCACTCTTCTTTTTTTCCATTATCATCATAACCCTCCACTTCAATATGTTCGTTTACTTTACGTTTCTCTACTGCTCCCAACAATCGCGTATAACGTTCTACACTTCTCTTCTACCTTCCTGTCTTTCCTATCTCCCTACAGATCTCTGTTTCTTTATTATTTTGTATACCGTTTCGTATTTCTCTTTCCTGACACACGTGCCATTGTCGGTCTCATTTTGACATTTCTCAAACCAAGCGTTAGATTCACCAAATCTGAATTCTCTATCATTGCACTTCTCCAACTTCCACTCTTCTTTTTTTCCATTATCATCATAACCCTCCACTTCAATATGTTCGTTTACTTTACGTTTCTCTACTGCTCCCAACAATCGCGTATAACGTTCTACACTTCTCTTCTACCTTCCTGTCTTTCCTATCTCCCTACAGATCTCTGTTTCTTTATTATTTTGTATACCGTTTCGTATTTCTCTTTCCTGACACACGTGCCATTGTCGGTTTCATTTTGACATTTCTCAAACCACGCGTTAGATTCACCAAATCTGAATTCTCTTCTCCAATTTCCACTTCTCGTTTTTGAACGACCCGTGCACTCCTGCACATCAGCTCCGGATGCCCCTCAGTCCACACCCAACCCCTGACACACTCGATGAGCAGGTTCGCTTAATTAGGGAACGCTCAAAAAAACCCGCGGATCTGCAGCTCCCGTGGGATTAAATTTCGGTCGGGGATCAAGGAGACATTTTCCGTGCGCGATGCGCTACAGCGTTTGTTAATTAAAAACCGAACGGTTTTGCGCTTGCCAGCTGGGCGCGTGCCCGAATGCATGCGTTTGCAAGAGGAGGTAGCTGAAATCCCTGGGTGAAGGTCGCCGTTCCGAAACGAGAGTGAATGCGGGATGGAAATTAAATGATAGTGATAGTTATTGTTCATTTTGTTAATCTGTAAAGCCGCTGACAAATAAACTGCACGGTTAGGATTACCGTTAATGAATTGCCACACTATGATTAGTTAGGGATGGATGATGCTCTTGTTTTCAGTGGATCAAAATAATATCTAAACTTGGTAATAAACTATCTGTTCTTCTTCACAATAAATTGAATTGTTTCAACAAGGATAGGAGTTATTGAAAATTGGCCAATAATTTCATCTTCTACGTATCAGATTCTCAACGTTCCATTTTTCATTAAGTCTTTATTAGGGCTCTGTGCAGCCATCACAGGACATCACTCACCACAAAACATTCAACATCACTTCAGGATCCACGAAGAATTATGTCTTTTGCACTATGCGTTTAAGCATTATACATACTTGTCGGTTTTTCTATAATTTAACTTTTCAATTATTTAAATATATTGACACCTTACCTTTTTCTTTTGTATGGAAAGTACTTATTTTGTTTATTCAAATATGATGTATTTCTTGTTTACAACTAAAAGACTGGTAGAAACGTCAGGTGAATTTAGGTACGCCCACACTCACCAGTTGAGATGGTTATATATGATAATAGAGATACCGTCATATAACAAGGATAGTATGAACAATTTGATTGAACTCGTCTGTTACAATTCTCTATACATAAGTTCACTTTCATAATAAAATGAAAATCACTGCACTAACGCTTTCAACTGAACGTTCTTTAAAACTGGAACCTACGTATACTTTTTAAATACAAGGTTACGTCCATTATCGTATCTGCATTCGGATAACTTACAAGGCGTAGCTCCCTTATCAACACTAGTTCTTACTAGGTTACTGTTTAGTCCAATGGCGAGTTTAGTCCAATGAGAGGGTAAACGAGTTGGGACAAAGGTTGTATTTCTAGCAGTTAAATAAAGTTGTTGCTATTTTTTCATTTCAATTTAATATAGCTACTATACGACAAAATAACTGATGTAAATATTTTGTAGTTTTGGGATACAAACTAACTTAAAAAATATACAAAAAGTATAGCTACTAAAGCACTCACCAGAATATGAACCAGCCTTCAGAGTTCCTATGTGGAATTGGAAGGGGGTGAGTTATTAATTTAAATGACAAGTCGGATAAAGTTAAGTAATTGTAACATTTATAATATTAATTTGGATTTAATCATGCTATTAAAAGAAATAACTTTGAAACTAAATAGCTTACCAATTGAGGCATTTAAATGGAAAAGGTTCTGAGTGCCAAAAACATTTTTCTTAACGAGAAACGTTCTCCTTGGCAAACCGAACGCTACGGTAATTCACCAAAGATCCTCCTGTTGATAGTTTAATTGCTCTTACGGTCAAAATATAGCGTTGGCGTATACATCATCACAAGGCTAACATTTATTATCCAATTACAGATGGGGAAATCAATATTATAATATATTTATTGTTATGTTCTCAATTATTGGTCGTAACGCCAAACAAAACAATGGTTAGAGGTGACAGAAAGGGTACTTGGTGGTACTAGGAGCGTTTCTTCGAAATCGCATATGGCATTTCAAACATTCTTCATGTTTTATTTGTTTTGTACTTACAACATTTCTACCAAATATTCCTCCGTATTTAAATTATTTGGCACTTACAATTGTTTCAACTCAACAGATTATTTTGCATATTAATTTTAGTTTTTAAAGCACCATTAGTCAAGCATCAAACAAGCAATCTTTGTAAGTTTTTCCATAATTTTTTCATAATCGTTTTTCTGCTTCTTCTGTAAATGTGAAGGAGTTTGGCACTATTTACAGTACCCAATTTGTGGAAATAGTAAATGCTAATTATCCTGGCCATCCTGGCCCGGGGTTTTCTCCGGTTTTTCTCCGGTTTTCCTTCGGTTTTCCTTCGAACGGAGGCGGATTTTTTTATAAAGACTCACTAGGCTCATGCCAAGGGGCGGCATCTATCGAAATAATTATTCGCGAATTTAGTGTTATTTAATACTTACAATTCATCAACAATACTTTCCGAATGATTTATAGTTTCATAATAATACGTACTTGTGAAATGAGTTTTTTGTTTTTTATTAAATATAGTATTTGTTGGTATTATGTTAATACTATAACACGAGCAGGGACTATTTTTATCATTAGGAGTATGTTGAAATGTGAAATCCGCCTGTGTCTTAGGGCTCTTGGTCGGAATAGATGGGATGGTCCCTTGCTTGCTTCCGGAGAGTAAATTAGTTTATTACCCTCCTCCACGTGGTCATACGCAGTTTGTAACTGCTTTTTTGACAATAAAGTTTATTACTACACTAATCAAATATTGTATGTTTGTTGAGTGGTAGTATAGTGCAAACAAAATGAGCATTTAAACAGGTGTAGTTTCTGAGGAGACATGCTGTCTATATAAAGGGAGTGACTTAGCATTTCTTGTAAATAACCCGCATATTTTAAGAAAACCGTGCCAGGAGAAGAATTCTACGCCCTTGACGAAGATCAGTTTTACCAGGGAGGAAACACTACGAGGAAAATCCGTTTCCTGGGATTTCCAATGAATCGATCTCTATTGGCATTCAAGCGGAAGAAAGAGACGTCACTGATGTCTTCGCTAATTCCTCCCGCGACCGTCGGATACCGCTACTAAGGACACGCCCTCCTTTCCTGCTAGCCACCTCCATCTACCGCACCTGGCATCGATCGTCAAGATGGCGGCGTAGCAACGGTGATATCGCTGTCCGGCGCCGCCCTTAGCCAACCCTCTCTCCTCTCTCTCTCTCTCTCTCTCTTTTGCACACTCACTCTCAATTCAGTTATCGCACGGACTCAGAAAAAGAAATGAGTTTAAGAATTGTATAACAAGAATGGGGTAGATTAAATTTCAGAACTATTTTCCTGTTTCTTATTATTCATACATGTTTAGTTTTATCTGAACTCAAACTTAATTCTGTAACCCCATTCTATCCCGGGTTTTTCTTCGGTTTTCCTTCAGGTAGAGGTGGATAATTTATACGGCTTCTCTAGGCTCTTGTCGAGGGACGGTAACAATAAATCTTGAATTTAGAGTTATTTTAATAGTTACAATTTCTAAACAATATTTTCCGAATTATTGAGAGATTTGACAGTCATAGATATTTGTCAAATACGTTTTGTATTCTATTAAATACAAATATTTTGTATTCTGTTTACATTCTAACACGTAGTTAACTATTTTTGTTCTCATCTTCGGAGTGTGCTGAAATGTTAAAACCATCTCTGCCTCAGGACCCTTGGTCTAAATTGATGGGATGAAACATTGCTTGTTTTCGGAGAGTGATTTAGTTAACATGCAACTGTATCTTTGAAAATAAAATAAATATTACATATCACTTTCTTTACACGATTTCAATGGAATTTCAAACAAAAGTAATTTTTGAGGGTAATTTTGATTCTTTAGTACACTCCCCGGTGATTTTCATAAATATGATAGGTTATCTTATGATGACCGGGAATCGAACCCAGTATTTCGACTTAAAAGACACCTGCTTGTTTGTGATGTCAGGTTAATGGTCTCCTCATCGTCTTTCTATTTCTATCTTACATCTCCGGTGTTTAGAATAAGTGCTGTCTGAAAAGAAAGTCAATTTTTTTCTTCTGTCAATCAACTGTGCCATTTCTTGGTTACCCAGCTCTGTCTTCACCTTTGTCGGTTTCTCCGTGTCAGTTGTACACAATGTAAAGCTACATTTTTTGTTTAAAATGTTATTAACTAACTAATTTAAGATTACAACCTTTCAAAGCTCATAAAATTAAAATATTTTTCGAAGGCATTATTAAAACTATATATCGTTAAAGACGTTAGCGGTGTAATGGAAATTAAACTAGTAACTCTCATTATTGCATACGACATTAATTTTTATATACATACATTAGTGAAAAAATGTAATATTTGTTTCAGATTCTAGGATGTTTTAAAGCAATGCTCTAGTTACACGTCCGATCGGTTTTGCAGTTTCGGGTATTTCTGGATGTTAGGTACACGTGCAGTGGTGGTCTTCTGCACACAGCCCCGGACTATAACATCTCGAGCGGCTGCGAGTTGTTACAGTATTGACATTGCCTGTTTCTGCCATGTTGATTCAATTAATCAATATTGTGCGGAATTTATTTTATTTGCCTTTATCATGTTTTCCATGTTTGTTAGCATTCAGTCGTTTAATGAAAAAAATTCCTGTAGCATCGGTTGTATAAATTTTGGAATGTGGTATTTATTACGTGAGCTTTTATTACTGTAGAATGTATTATATTAGACGAGAAAAGTATAGTAATAGTGTAATGATGATAAAAATTTGGAGATCCATTAACAGTGAATCTTTCATTAACGAACGCTTCTCAAAAGCGGACTTTTCTTTATAGCGGGCATTTCTCCATACCCCGTCTTTTAATTCCTAATATCCCGCCACTTTTCTTTATAGCGGACAAAATTTATGGTTCATGAATGACCGTCATAGATAAGTTTCACTGTAGATGTTCCTTAAGTGAAATTATCAACCTTGAATATCTTGACGACATGTATCATTGGTATTATGTTCAAGTTTGTTGGTTCATTTAGAACCTACGGTGGCATAGTGTCTTCGCTCCAACCGTGTCTTTGGACGGAACAGTGATTCTCTGGTTGTAAGAGATTCTTAGCCTCACTCCGAACTGAACGCCGGGTCGGTGCCTTACATACCCCCGATCCCTTAAATCGATTTTAGTCATTATTAGTCACCAAATAAACGCGTGAACATAAATATCATCCGAAACATTTTAAAAACCTAAACTAAATAGTAGTTAAGCTTTTTAATAAATAAAACTTAGAACTTTGTAATACATTAGAGCTTTGGATATGTAATAGTAGGCATGCAAACACATTTGTGTATGGGAACCTCCCAAGCCTTGAGTGAAGGGGCCTGAAAAAAACTCCTAGATACGCCACTGCTCCTTTTTCAATACATGTGGTAGTGGAAGAGAGAGCCTGATGGTATGAAACTAGCCACATTAGTGTTATTACGTGAGATCTAAGTGAATAAAAACTGCCTTTTTTACCAACAATGAACAGAATTTGTATTAAAAGAGTTGAATTATTAATGTTGTATCTCTCTGGAACTAATTAACAATAAATTTATAGAAAAGTTTAACTAATCTTCATCCCTAATTCACATTCAGTCCCTAATACGGCCATAGCATATCACAATTTTTATGATGATGTTAATCTAATAGTGGGTTTTAAGTGAAAAATGCGGTTTTGGTTTTTGATAAAGTGAATTTATTGCAATAATACAGACGAGTGAATTTTTCATTTGCTTCATTATTCCGGATTTTTATATTAATTATTCACATACATATCTTAAAATTTCTTCAGTTTTGCCTGTAAAATTTGTTTCTGCTGCTGCATTCTACCCTGGAACCTATAAGATCAAAAAACGAAATAGAAGAATTATTTTATATAGTACCATTCTTCCTACTCTGAATCTGGTATGCAAAAGTTGTTAGTGTCCAAATGTAGTTCAGGAATTAATTTCTTAAAACACTAATATTTACTTCATTTTAAATTCAAAATTCTATTAAATTCTAACGATCGTGTAAGTACATTGTGTTTGTGCCTATTGAGATATTTAGACAATAATTCTTTGCAAAAAGAAAGATCACAACAAATTACATTCTGAATAAAGATGAAAATGCTACTTCTGTACGTTTTCTCTACACACCCCGTCTCAAAACATTGTGAATACCCAATCCATAAACTGTACGTCAGAAATACATGTAGTTTGCTTCCGTTGAAATATGACCCACTCTAACCTGTCAGCATACATGTCCCCACCCTCTCTCGACGTGAGCCGTTGGCCCAGGCCAACCACATGCGTCACTGGAATTTTATGACACGTTGAACAAAATGTTTAGTATGTTTGCTTCGTATCGGGTCAGTAATAATTGAAAATTTATGTTCCGAGCAATACAATTAGAATATAACTACGTCATAGAACGTTCATTTTGACGAATGTCCATTTGTAATTTCGACGCTATGCATTTTATTCTTGTTTTATTTTTTTCATGCTTCATTGGCAGAGCATTAAAACTGTACAGTGGATATGAAATATTTTCAATATATCTTTCTAAATTTAAATTTCTGACATTGTCTTGTAGCTATGGTTAAATGCATTTTTGAGACATGTGGTGTATATTATTTGTAGGTATTTTAGTAAAATATCATAAATGTTGATATTCTTCACTTTCATAGGTAACCATATATTGGGCAGATATTTTCGATGATATTCGAAGATTTAATTGTTGTTTGAATCTCAAAAATAGGTACAGTTTAATAAAACTAAGATTTTAACTTTGCGTCAAGAAGTCCTTATTAATGAAGTACTACATTGCTTCTTACGTTTTGCGATACGTTTGCTCCAAAACATTAATATCTATTACTTCTCATACTGAACAACATAAAGGGTTTTTATGTTTAGTCTTACAAGTTTAGATCAGCAATATATCTTAAAATACGACTAGCTTATATACTCATGCTTATATGTGCATGTTATGAGAAATTGAAGATTATTTTGTTAGACGAACTAATGTTTTACTTGAATATACTGCCCGGGAATCGATTTAAGTCACATATTTAAATCCTTAATAAAAATTATTTCTTTCCGAAAGGCATCGCAATAAGTTAATAAAACTTTGCTGTAAAACTTTATGCTCGGAGACAAGACAGTGGACGCGCAGTAAACCCTAACTTCTATTTTATCTTATGAAGTGTGTTAACAATCAAAATTTTACTTTAATTTATGTGATTGTTCACAATTAGTTTTTTCCCTATTGTAGTCTTTGTAAATGGGAAACGTATCAAGTTATTGCAGCTTATCTAGATGGGCCGATAGGAGGTAGGAGGTGGGTGGTAGGACTATAGTTAGTAGGAGGTTTTACCAACAACTTGGCCCACGTTGAAGTGTTAGTAGGAGTAAGAGTTAGTGATGCAAGGAGTTGTAGGAAGTGGATAAAACAAGGAGAGTTCGCTTTCCAATGGTCACAGCCAAATATGAACTAGAACATTGAAGCTACAATTTTTTTTCTGGTCCCACCGGATATTCAACCCGGAGTGTTTAGGGGACGAGTAAGCATGCTAGTTCCTGAGGCGCCGGAAGGGCTTCTGATAAATCTGATTTCACACAAACCTGATGAATCCTTAGTTTACGAATCGTAAAATAAATAATTTTTATTTTGCTAACTTTTGACAAAAATCTCGTGAGACAATTGAATATAAGCCACACACTATTCATCGCGAACGTGCATCTCCGCGCGGAAGGATATAAATTCCGTTTATCTGACATTTTCTATTCGCAGAACAGACTTTTCGATTGGTGCGTAGCGTTTTCCATATGTACGACGAATCCCCCATTCTACGCGCAACTTGGCTGTTCTCTCCAACGGAGTTCCGCGCAAAAAGATATAACCCGTCACTCACGCTACAACATTAGCTCGTGTTGGAAACACCGATAAAAACAGTTTGTACCGAGTCCATAAGGCTTCCATATACATCGATAAGAAGTTTCTTACCTTCCCGAGTAAATAATATACGGAGCTGTGTTCGTTAATGAATATTTGCTCAACATCAAACCATTTTCTATAGCTTTTTGCTTTTTGAATGGCTCTTTTATTTACCTTCTATTTAGAGGAAAATTTAAAGGAATTTCTGCGTACGTGATGAAACGATATCTGTAAATATGGCATGTAAATACTTATAGATCCGCAATTCACAATCTTGAAGTTTGGAGAGAAAAACACTGAGTTTGTTCACGTATAATTTTGAGCCGTACAATAGTTCAGCCGCATTTCGTGCAAAGGTGTTCTCATGATCGTTAAAATATATCAAAAAGATTTTAAATATTTTTGATATTGTAATTCAATGAGTATAGTAGTTATATACTTTTGTGCACGGTTTCTCTCGATAAATACTTTTTAAATGAAAGAAATTAACCTCATGCGCTGATTTTCTAATTATTGAAATTAATAAATATTAGATGACGAAATTCTATAATTGAACAACTTTTGGAAAAATTCTTTTAGACGATATACTATTCTTTTCAGAAAAGTGTACTAAATTGAATTTCACCTGGTTGCAACATATTTTACAGCATAGAAACAAATTAAAAAAGGTACAGATTTTGACACTCAGTTTCACCAACTCTTCAGTTTTTTATTATAAATACAATCTTTCATCGATATATGACGATCGACAAAGGTACTTTAAACTTTTCCATGATTTATTTTTTGTTTAAAAATATAAGTTACAGATTAAAATAGAGTTTATTGAATGGAATAAAATTTTCATTGGTGTAAAAACAGTTCCAAGTTTATCCTCATACAAAGTTTTGAGACTTTTCGTCTGTTAGATTCCTATCATGAAACATGCATTTGGGAAAATCGAAAGTAATCTTCGTCCCCGTCCAGGAAGCAGGATCCTTTACTCTTAACGGGATATATACGTACCTCGTAACGTGTGTGTGCAAAGGGCTGACTTGCAGCGATAACTCTTCCGAGCGAAGCGCACGCACGGACCCGTTCGCATTTCCGGACCCGTTCTCAGCGGCATCATCTGCATTGGAGTGAACGACCAGTCAATTTGAGCGTGTTCGCTGATATTACTACGAAGAGCGGAGTCCCCACTCACGAACGGACTTTGTGCTCAGCTAGTTTCCAACAATTTCGGAGAACGTAACTTATGTTACCCAATTGTCATTGACCAACTAAACCGTTTTCAAAACTTTTTTGTCAACTTGTGTCAGAAGTAATTTCGTTTCCGGATGAGTCTGTTACTCATAAAACGATATATTAAATGTTGCAAAAACTTAAATTACCCGCAAATTATTTAATTTCTTATTTTCCTTTATTGTAACAAGTGTTAATCGTATTGACACTTTTGAAACGTAACAAAATTGCGTTTAATCTACATACATAAACACATCTCCTGTTTAATAGCACGAAGTAGCATTTTAAGTAAATATTTGTTTAGAATATGTTTTATAATATTTATTCACGTTATTTGACATGATTTCTTTATTTCTTTCATTGATTTATTCATGTATTGCCAGGGATGTGAATGTTTTATTGGTTCGTTTGTTGCTAGGTTAGTAGTTCTTCGGAAATGTTCCACTACTTCACATTCCTATTTTAGTACTAGAAGAGGTGCTTTTGGTTTTATTCTGCTTTAGATGATCTTTTTTAATTGCTTAGTATGTTTATGTAATCTGTCATATATTTAAATTACGATTTAATCTAATACTTTTAATAAATGTATTTTTGCCACAAATCATTATAATTGGAAGAATTTAAATTCGCTGTTTCTTTTGTTCCATATCGTCAATCTTCTTTCGCGATGAGTAAGATGTCCCCTTTCGGGACTCCTTAATTGCCGTTTAAACGGAACGCTAAACGTTGAAAAGAGTGGAGTAAGAGAAATCTGCCAATTGGAACCAGTGTCTCCCGTCAAAACCTACCATTCGCACGGCATCAATGTTACGAGGAGCCAACTCATCAACCCCAGCGCCCCCCCCCCCCCNCGCCGCAAAGCGACCGCAGTAGTCCTACCCCTCATCTCATCCCCCTCCCCATCCTCACCTCTTCCCTCCTACAGTCCTCGTCGGATATTCATGAGCGCGCATTAGAGAACGTTTCGTCCTCCAACCTCCCCCCCCCCCCCCTCACGGCTCTTTCTCTCACTCTCTTGAGCGAGCGCGGCGCGAGTCCGCCATGTTTTTTATCGGGAGCAGCCGCGTGTACTGCAGGTTAATGGAAATAATTTAATCATTCAATTGCCCCCTTCCGTTAACTGACAGCGGGTGATCCGGCGGGAGGAGGTAGCAGTGGATGGGGTGGGTGAGAACGGTGGGGAGGAGGGAGATTCCATGAGCGAAGTGAATCGGACGCCACGGAGGCGTCGGCTGATTGATTGCCAACGCGTGTGAGGGGGAGGGGGAGCGGGGAGCGGCTGAAGCCGAAGGATAGGAGGACCCAAACGCATAGTTTGTGTTGGCGACGCAATGATTGTGTTGACATGGGACGCAACACTGAAGGCGATAATGAGGATGTGACGATAGAGGAAGATGGAAGGGGTCATGGAGGAAGTAATGAAAGAGGAGGAAAAATGGAGGAAACGTTGAACTATATGGAGATAACTACTATTTTCCATATATTTAATCGTGTACATACACTTGGAGAAGATAAGTGATAACTTTTTGGCCAGGTGAAAATGGCTGCGAGCCTGGAATCAAACCCATAACTCCTGCTTTGATCGCAGGGTTATTAACCACTACTCTATCAATTCGACTTCCACGACTGTACACATGTCCACGCAGGAGATCTGAGACAAACCGCGGGGTTAGACCTGAGTGGAAATGGTTTAGAGTAATGGAAGGCGTGCGAGTGGTGTAATGGTTAACAGTCTTGTGACGAAAGCAAGTGTTCCGGGATCTAGAGACTAATTTCAGACGACATTTCAAAAGACCATTCTGAACAAAAATTATATGATGATTCAGGAAATTTGACTTCCTTATCACCATTAAAAAAGTCCAAATTAACAAGGGATAATTGTAAAACGTTTTCTTATGGAATTGCCGGTGAAGTATTCAATTCAATTTTCAATTAAAATGGGGTATTTTATTTTCTATATTTACATTTTAAATTACATGCAGGCGACGTTTTTGACCCTTTGCTTTCCTATGTTCTTTAATACCGTGGGCTGTGCTTTACATACCCTGGTATTCACTCAATGAATTGTTCATATGCGTCTACATTTTTCATAGAAAGATTGATATTTTTATTTCCTGCTGCCGTAATATTAAATTTAGTTATGCATGGATAGAAAATTAATAATTATTATATTATAAACTTTTGGCATACTGTAATAGTTTCTTAAATCTGAAATAGGTACAACTGACTAATTCATTGAGCACCGTTGGGAACCACGGAAAACCAACGGTTAGGACACAAAGACTGTACATGGAAAATATATTTACAAGAGACAATATTTGCAAAAGGCATTTACAAAAGTATTTACATAAGACAAGAGACTATAAGAATTATTTCCAAAGTTAGTATTTACTAATAGAATTTATAAGAAAAAATATTTACAAAATAGTCTTTCTTCACCCGTACTACCAGGGAGTCGAGCTCTTGAACCTTTTCTCATCAAAAATTTACTAAAAGATTTGTATCCGTTCATTGACACGTCCTCTCTTTGTTCCACGTTTGCCCGATAATTTTTCCAGGAAACCGCGAAAGCTTCCTCGTGGCAGTTTCTGTGCTAGCCCTTCCACATAGCGAAAGCAAATGTTTATTACCCCACGCCTTTCTTCCTAGCGGTTGTTCGACTTTCCTCCCCTCCCGACTCCCCTCCCCTGCCACCCATTGCCCGGGTCAAAAAGTTGCACACGCCGGTCAGGGCGAGGGTGTGCTGGCGTGGTGAAATGTGCGGTGAAGGCGGAAATTAATGACACCCATGATTTCTTCTAAAATAAGAGTGCAATTAATTATTATAGATAACACTGATTTGATTAAATCATAATTGATTGGACCAGTGATACTCATAACTGTTGTGTAGGCTGAAGAGAGTTATCAGTTAGTTGCCGGAATGATGTGTTATTTCACCTCCTTATTTGATCACATTCAATCAATTTGAGAAAAGTTCTTTATTATCAATCTTTTATTTGCGCAATAGCATTTGAAATAGGTATGGATGACCTCAAGCGTTTTCAGATCTAACAAACGCTGCTTCTCTTTAACTTGACCCACACATCCTTCATGTTTTCTTCTCTTTTGGATTCAATATTTTTGTCCCTATTTCATCATTTGTACTATTCAGTATCTTTGAATAATCAAAACCATAACCGTGCATTAAAGATGTTACCAGCGATTAAAAATACTCTTTTTACTTTTCCATGTATTTCTATTAATATATTCCAAAAAATGTACATAATGGTAATGTTTACCTACAGATTAAATGAATTTTTAAAATGTTAAGCATTTCCAACCTCTAACAAATAAGTTACATGTACTAATCTCCATTCTGCTTCTAAATTTACTCGCAAATAATCTTCCACAGACACTGTTTCACAAGTCTGGTAGGGATTATAACAAGTTTTAGGAACTCATTTGACTGGTTAAATTTTTTTTTTTCTATGAATTCTTTTTTTCTCATTCCGTGCTGATGTGTTCCGTCAGGAAAGTCATTAAAAAGTGGAAGCACGTCTCTGAGCGTGACGATCGTATGCAAGGCCCTGAATTTCGGTGGTATTGGTGATGGGAGTGTTGTTGACTTGTTGGAAGCGGTGACCCTGCTGTAGTGATACTCTTGACGGTGATGGGTGGGATTTAGTGGAAGTCGTGAAACCAGAGGATGAGGTGGAGCCATTGTGACATAGGTGATGACGTAGTTGATTCTGTCAATGGTGTTGGAACAGGTGGCGGCGGTGGTGGTGTTGTTGACGAAGGTAATGGTAATGGAGTTAGCGCTGGTGATTGTGGTGATGGGGTGGTATAGTAATTTCTATTGTACGTGGGTAGGAACGTTGAGGGTGGTGAGGTTAAAGAAACGAGGTAATGAATGGGGGAAATTATTAATGATTATAGTTGTGAGATGTCTAACTATGTTTGGCAGTAAGGATGAAGGCTTGATCCTATGTAAGATCGGTAGTAAGGGGAAAAAACGCCATCGATTTTTGTGATGGTGTTAATACCATACAGAATAAAGATGTTCTGTCATAGGGCATTACAGTGGTTGCTTTCTTATAATTAGAAGTAAGCTAATTGAAAGGCAATTGTGATGGCCAACCTCGACAAGCAAAACAGTCAACAACTAAAAAATAAAATGGTACTTAAAATATGAGAAAATGTGTAGTAGAGTAGAATAATGAATAATAAAATAAGAATATCTTAATGGGAAAAATAGTACAAACAATTAATACACTGCAAACACCTTGAAGTAGACTTGTTCATTTCATAATACATGTATACAAAGTTTCGATCTGCCTCATGGTCAATAATGTATAATAATGAATAAACACAAAACATATACATGACAATACGACAATGGTAGAAAAAATATATCAACAAACAAACAAAAATACTTCAATCAGGAATTGATAATTTATCTTAATTTTATAATATCACATTGTGATACATTTTTAGGATCAGCTTTTCTCTTGTATTTCATTGTTTTGTTTGTTGATATATTTTTTGTTCTGCTGTTGCCAAGTATTCTGACTATTCATTATTAACACCTGGACATACAATTTACTACACCTATAAATAGAAAACTCAAATTGAGCCATTTAAATGTAAAACTTTTGGAGTACAAAAACCTTTGTATCTTTCTTTCGGCTCTTTATCTTTTTGATGTTCACCTTGGAAACGCCGTTATGGTAATCGTTCTAAGTGCCTTTTGTTGATATTTTAATTTCTGTGACTGTATAAAGATAGCATGGGCGTATATACATCGTTACAAGGATAACATGTAATACGCAATAACAGTCAGTAAAATCGATATATTACAATATTCTTTAACCATTTTTTCAATAAATTGTCGTATCGCTTGGCAAAATAATTATTAGACGTGGTAAATACGCTCTTTCGGGTACTATCCGTAGTGTTTGAAGCGATTTTTTGGAAATCACAAGTGACATTTTGAACATTCCCCACATTTGCCACTCACGACGGCTTCAACAGGACGCTATAAATTTGTTTTGATATTTATTTTTGACAAGAACAATTAATTGCAACATCAAACAAGTAATCTATGATAATTTCTTTATAATTTTTCATAATAATTCTACTGTTTAATCAGTTTTACGTGTATCTTGTAAAAACATGTTTCTGTCACATAAAACGTTTCCCATTTCCCATGTCTAAATTTCTTCCCTTCGCTTTATATGCAGACGGGAATACGCGAGGTGATAAAGGAAGTGGTAGCAATGGAAGTTATGTAATAATCGCTGACTGCGGTAGTGCAACCGTGGCGTGACAGTGTCGTCGTTGGCGTTAAGGTATTGGCGAGTGGTTGCTAGGAGACTCACCTGCGTGACAAATCCAACGCCGGACACAAATGAAACGACATCGATTTCTACTTACTCTGCTCAGGAACGGAATGTGGCAACTCTTCTGTCGCGGAGTCTTTCTCCTTCATTATTTGTTCTTCCTTTATTTTGAATTTTTTTATATACACTAACGTGTATGTACATAAGTGTAACAAACATGCATTGACCTTTCATTCCATTTTCAGGGAAAATAAGACGTATTTAATATTCGTAATTAATATTTAATATATAAAATATTCGAAAGAAATTTTAAAAATTTGTTTAAAGATTTGAACGACTTAAACTTTATCGTTAGTATTTTAACATAGCATTAACAATAGTACCTACTTTCGAAAACTATGTTTCTGACTGATAAGAGTGTTAGTGTTCAGTGTCAATTTTATCGCAGCAGATAAGAATGCATTGCAGACCGCTCAGTTCATTTGTAGTTTGGAAAAGAATGGACTGATAATTATTCTGTTAAATTTTAATATCCTTTTTTTTTCTCAACTTAACCACCGTTAAATTTGATGTTGGTGGTTATTAATTCCTTCATTTGAATCTTTATGATAATTGTATTATTAAAGAATAAACTATTATTATTTCTTTTTTAAGACAAGAATTAATTTTCTTTCTTATTTGTAATTAACCTGATATCTAACACCATTAAGTTTAAAAGATTTTAAATNTCTTATTTGTAATTAACCTGATATCTAACAACATTAAGTTTAAAATATTTTAAATTCAATTAAAATCACAGTTTTTGATCACATATTACAGAACTTCTTGATTATTGTCTCTACTTTTTTTCTGTTTGTACGTCCCGTGGAAACCACAAAAGAAAAACTGTGTCTGACTGATCTGTGAAACCATATATAAGTAAATGTTGCAATTTCTCCTCATCTTCTCGCCGTAATCTCGAAGAAAACCCTCTCATAACCTTTTGTAGCGTTTGAGAATCTCCAGAGGTGCCTGTCTGTGTCACCTGGTTAACACGATAGTAATCTCTTGAAAATAAAATAATATCTATCCTATTATAACATGCAGATATCTATATTTGTCATCTTTAGACACTGACGCATTTCATTGGGCGTAGTGTTAATCCTCCTCTCCCGACCCTTTGGTCGGAATTGATGAGATGGTCCCTTGTTCCTGAAGAGTAATTTACTGCCTGCAAGGTACACGCAAAGTCATGGTTCTGTTTTTTCAATCACCGAGCGTGTGTGAAATTACTTTGTGTCTTTATTTGTTGTTTATTCACCTGTATTTATTTACAGTAAACAGTCGCTTTTGTGACTACTATTCACATTTATTCGTATATTACTTAAATTCGTTGAAGTTGGTAACATGTGTTGCTCAACTACATTGCATAATTTTCGGCAAAGTGACGTGACTTATGCCTCGAGTCATACAGAGATGTAACTACTTTCTCGACAGTAAATTATTTAATTTTATTTATTAAATGTATGTTAAAAATATAAATGAGCTACGTTTGCGTACCATGCAAAATCTTGGAATAGAAATTTTGAGACGAGTCGCACAGTATTTAGCTTGCTGCAATGCCAGTGAGTGATCACTCTTTATTTTTCTTGCTTTAGATTCAGACTTAAGCCTCGGAGAAAATCTTGCCGCTGGTTTTGCCGAGCCACGTTCATCCGCTCTTCACAGAAAGATCTGAACGTTAGCTTCCAGTTCGTCCTCCATAAAGCGAGGCCACCAATTCTCATCCCCTTCCAAGACTCAACGTCTCCGCATCTACCTTGTGCTTGTATGCGCCTCTAAAAATCCCTCGTTAGCTCGCTACTTAAAAAAGCAATTTACGTAGCAAGCTGGCTGTTATTATTTTAGACCCTAAACCTCCAACCACATTTTTCGTACGTGGCGTTATCCGGAAGATCGTTTGGGTAAATCTGAGATGAGAAATTGTGAACCTTTTACGTTAGCTTCGCCGTGCTTTCAATGACACGTTAGTGTTTTCGAAATTTCCTAACAGGTTCGGATTGAAATGTTAGTAAAATAGAACACAAGTATTTTTTTTCTTTCATTGTTCCTTCCTTCGAATTATCTTTTTTTTTCTTTTCAGTTTTAGAACGCACACTTTTGTTAAACGTTCCTCAAAGATATGTATTCAATAGGACATTATCGTATATTCTTTCCTCCATCTTTTTCACTTTAAATATCTACCTTCCCTTCGCATCTTCCTCGTTCTTACTGAGATCATCAACATTTTTTCTATCACTCTTCATTATGATACGTTTAAAATTACCTTCGATCTTTTTCTTGGATATATCTTGTTTGATTTTTTTTTCTTCCTCCCCTTCCTCCCCTTCTATCACACCCGTCGTTCCGATCGCGTCTTCTTTTCCTGCATTATCCCTCCCACTCCCATCCCCAATCCCATTCCGCATCCGCAAGGGGTAGTAGCAGCATTCGAGCGGGCGTAGTGCACGGCAGACGGTGGTGGCAGCGGAGGCAGGTACGGCGAGTTCCCCAGTATTGATCGGCCGCGGCGCCACACGAGGGTGGTGGTGACGCCGGGGGTGGCGGCGACGGTGATGGCAGCGACATCGAGTCCACGACCCCGCCACCAATTGTATCTTCTACCCCTGACACCGACGCGACGTCTCCAAACCCCGTTTCGCGCGTCCAAATCCGCGGTTGGGGTGGGGGAGGGAGCGGTGGTGGAGTTGTAGCCTCTGTTCCACACCTGCTAAGCGGATTCCTGTGCGCGTCCCGGGCGCACTGTGCCGCCCACTGTCCGAGAAAAGATTTAAAAATGGAACGCAGCGGCCGTACTAGCGCGTTTTCTCGATACTGGGAGCGTCAAATTTTTTATCTCTTCCTGTCCGTGAATACGTCGTATATTCTACGAGGACAAGATTCCCTTTTTCATTTCGGATTATTGGAAATTTTTGTATAGGGTAGGAATTTGATTGTACGATGTTCTACATTCTATTTAATCTGCTACATAATATTACTAGTTAAACAGAAAGAGTACATGCTATATATTCCATTGTGTTATATTTTAAATAGCTTTAAATAAAAATCAAGTGTCAATTAAGTTCACGGCCAATATTAGTGTCTCATCTATTGAAATTAGTTTCAATGTATTTCAAAGAATTTCATTTATTAATAAAATTTATTTCTTCGTATCACTTGATAGCTGATATGATATAATTCAAAGTTTACGTGAATATATCAACTTATCGTTTCTGTAAGAATTTTTAACACTCATTGGTTGGGTGATTTTTAATCCTTTTTTGAATAAGTATGTTTTCGTTTATGATTATTAGTTTACTACCATATATTTTCCCATTTATTGTATTTTTTATGTAAAATTATAATCGTTAATGTAAACTTATTGAAAAGGAAGAGTACATACCTGATCACTATGAATATCATTTGAAACGTTACTACCACATATCAATTCGGATTTACAAGCTATTTCTAAAAGTATTAAATGCACATGAAGTTTCGTATTTATCAATATTCAAATGATTCTGATTTTTCAACGATGCTTGCTTAACAACCTAGTCGGAACATTAATATGTACGATATTTTGTAGGATGCTATATTCTGTAAGATACTTTTATTGATCGGCTGAATTGAAAACCTGTATTCTGTAGCCAATACTTCCTCCGCGATCCAACAACTTTCATGAGATTTCTGTTGTATATTAGTTATTTTAATTTAATCACCCGCAGTATCTATCTATATTTACGAACTGCTACTGCAAACATAAAATGAATTATTAAAGGCAACCCGCTTGTACAAAAGCAACGCAATAATGATTTTACGAATTGGCATTGTGAGGGATAATTACGGCTCACATGCAGTGTCGTATGTAAACTCACGCCTGGTTGATCGGCGCAAATTGTGCTTAGGGACGCGAATGCTCCCTTGAAATTGAATTCAGAACATCTATTATTAATCAGAATAAATTAAAAATAACTATGTTACAGCGTGTGAGCCAAATTATCCGTTAATTTTGTATAAAATTGGATATTTTCCGTTACAACATTCTGTGTAAATTATTTATTTCTATATTTCGAGTAAAATATCGTGACACTACAGCTTCTTCAAAGTTGCGGGAAAAAATAATTCATATTCGTAGAAAATATCAAATATCATGCATCCTAGATATTTCATCTGGTAAATGAAAAAGGTCTTAACAAACTTCTAATTTGACAATTTCATGTTGAAATTACCCACTGTTTTATCATTTCCGTCACACTGAAAGTTCACAAAATAATTTCATCCACTGCAGATCAGCGTTAAAAAATCTTTTTTTTTTTCTTCTGAAATTTACTTTTTCGTTTGCTGGTTTTAAGTACATCCATTATAAATCCCTAGAACGCATGGATCCTATTAAACATTTTGTTTTAGTTTATCTCATTTTATTGCTGGATCAAGTGAAAACCTTAGATTTTTTAAAAATTATTCTTCCGCCATGCGAGATACGCTGACCAGTCCTACATCATGAAAACGTGTATATTAACGTGTGATTTTGTTTGGTAACATTATCATCTCTCTTGTGTAAAATCTCCCTTCATATTTCAAAATACTAATGGTTGTAGTGAAGGTGGATGCACTAATTTCTATGGATCCAGAGGAAACAGCTCGTAGGCCTAGACTACTCACGAATCCTTTTTATAAATTATAATAAAAGTAATTTATTGGTATAAAATATTGTTATTTGCAAAATATTTTTAAACAATTTTATAAACTTATTTTTTAAATTATAAATGAAGGCATGAAGAGCAAACTCCTTGGTCATCTTTGCCTTGAAAAGTATTTATTTTATTTCTTGACCCTGTGGTGAGTATCAAATCAAGCCCGTTTTTTCACCTAACCATGTGAATAGGTTGAATTAATTCGGAATATATTGGGTAACTAAGAATGAAGCGCGCCGAACAGGAGTTTGGGCAGATGTAGGTGAAGGAAATCCTAGTGGAAAACTTCATTCAGTTCTTCCGAGGTGGATATCGGTACCATTACTCTGCCACCGTCGTGTAAATATACACTGCATTTGAAATTACACTCTTAACTTCCGAGTACCGACTCGTGGAGAACACGACGCATCGTCTTCGGCCGAGTGAAAATAGTGGTGGACCGGGACTCGATTCCGGGACCTGCTAATCTATGGAATTTGACACAGTTTAACCGACGCTGGCGAGTTAGATGCGGTGTATGAACTTAAGGATTCAATAAAGGTACTGCAGGGGACAGCACATCGAGCAAATGTCCCGGGTTCGAACCCCGCTCCGTCGTCATTTTCACCTGACCGTAGACATACGAATTTGTTAGTCCAATTCAAGTTCTCTAAATGGTGATTGTCTATATGTCCCGTCGTTAGATTGATACCAGAAAATTGCTGGAGTACTACCTACAACTAACGGGATTCATAAATTCGGTGCGCGAGCAAGCATGAGCGATGAATCCACTCAGTTGCGGAGGCGCGGCTGCAACACGGGTACCAACACCGGCTTCATCCGGCGACGCCGCGAGGGCCACCAAATTACTAATTACGAATTTACAACCGCGCATAAAGTTAGTTAGCGCATGTTTTCAGTCGTGCATAATAATAGCCTTATTCATGATAGAGTGCGACGCTGCTAGTTCACCATGGAAACTCGAGAATCGCCGTCGGCGGAAAAGGAGAGGTTCAAACGACTCTGCTAGGGGCGTTGATAGCAGACGTCCAAACACAATTGTTTTCTTTTGCACATTGTGATTTTCTTTTCAAGGTATTCCTTCGGAAAAGAACACATTATTCTTTCGATGCCAAGTTTAGGTTTAGATGGATAGTTCAAAGATTGTCTGGGATGAAACATTGCGAACAGAAATTATCTTATTAAATACCTTACGTTATCTTCTTAATTTTTTAAATTATTTGTATCATAACTCATTCTATCTAATACTTAGAAGAACGGTAAAATGTGCAGTATTGAATGAGAAATATTAAATATTATTGTTCTATGCATGGATACATATCGTAAAAATATAATTTCTATAACAGTCACATCACTTAGTCTTCATTACTTCATTTTCCGTATTATTCAAGGAGAGTCTTAGAAAAGCCTTTGTGGTTTTGACTGAGAATTTGGAATGTTGCCACATGGCTCTCCCGACGCACCTCCCCGAGACGAGTGATAGTGAAATAACATAAGGGCGAATTATATGAAGGGATTGATATGTTGGAATGTAATGTTATAGAAACGTAATTATCATGAGAAGTCCTGCATGAAATTCTCTTGTGTAGCACTGCAAACTCGTCTCGGATCATGCGCAGGTTGTATCACCGCCACAATAGATAGAAGGCCTGTGCACTAAGCTTTACACCGCGGGCCCCCGCATTTCTATAACGAACACAATAGTAAAGAATATTGATATAACAGGAAGCCCCAACAAAACAATTTTCTTGCTCGATAACTGATATTTCCTCAATGTCAGTGTGTTGTGTAAACATTAAGACTTTTGTCTAAATCTTAGATTAATAACAATTTAGGAAGGAAACCTGTTGTATGAATAACATTGCGTAAAAGATTTTGGACTATACAATCTTATATTTCATGGAGCCATTATTTACTTTTAAAAATAATAACATAAATCCCAGTCTATTATTATCCGTTGAATAACCCTGGTCAGTAACCTATTGTTCTCAAAAGCTAAGTTTTCTGGTTTTATAATTCCGCGTGTGTATTATATATCGTAATAGAATAAAAGAGTTGGTAGATATAACGAAGTAGCTTTTTGTAATATCTCAAAAACTAAAAGCATTCACTTGATTAAATTATATTTTTAGTATAATACAAATACAAAAACGTTATTTGTTTCAAGCAATTAACATTATGTTGTTTTTTATTTGCAAAAATACGTATTCCATCAGAATTGTATTAAGCGTTCCCGTTTTTTATTTTGAAAAACTCGATGAAATGTACATTTGCGATGAATTGCTATGTACTCTCAAATTCATTACTTTGTTCATCGAAATATGTATGTCGTGTTTCAAAAGTATCAATTCCAATTTAATCATGTGTGTTACAATTACGTTTTCAGAGGTTTCCAAATCACAATGGAGCATATATTTATACCATATTTATTATTACATTTGAAACTAAAATGACATTGAAATTAATAATACCTCAACATGACGAATAACTGAAATGTACTGCACTGAACATGTAAAAGATACTGCAAGTCCTCTGCTTTCGAAAACGTTTTATGTATGCAAAATGTTTCTGTAAAGACGTAAAAAAATAGATGTCAGTTTCGAAAAAGTGGAACACTTTTCAACTTATATTTCGTCTTGTATGACATTACCTTTACTACATCGTGAAATGAGCTCTTCTATACTCAAAATCACGAAACTTTACATTCAGAAAATGTAACCTAAGAAAGAAACGTGAACGGGAGTTTATTACTTCATTGTAAAGTAGAAGCAATGAATTACTTCATTTTCATAGGAAGATTGTAACTGCTCTCTAAACAATAAATTATTAATTAATTTATTCACATCTTGCCACTCGAACTGGCTTGATGATACAGCGCTTGTACACCGTATAGCCGAAACGTTCACTTCGCAATCGTCCATAAAGAGGGATGTACACGGGTCTAGTGCTCACCGCTTCGTGACGTCTCAAGTGCAATATATTGAGGCGAAAGGAATTTTATCCCGTGAATTTGATAGATTATGGAGATTTATTGTTTACATGTATATAAACAAATGTCATGTCAAGTTAAGTTAAATGTATTTTTAATTAGAGAGTATATATATATGAAATCTATATAAACAATTAAAAAGAAGCTCTATATACATTTTATTAACATTAATAATGGACGTGACATTTGATTGTATGCTTAAAAATGATTTTTCGCCATAATTCACCAAATTTACTGGATAAAATACTTTTGGCTAGACTTTGCCTCGTTATACTCCACTATGCGGAGGTGTTGAAAAGCGACATTCACTAGCCTCGTGTACGTGCCCCTTTAGGGTAATGAAAAGTGTACTTTGCGTTATGTTGGCAGTTCTTTCGTATTTCTTTAAACTTAAATATTTTGCCAACATCGATCATCAATTCAGTTCACTTGCTCGTAAGCTAATATTCTGTTCTTTCTGCATCGAGCGTGTGGAACGAATTTTACCTTATGTCTCAGATGTTTTATTAACTTGTATTCCTTTACCGCAAATATTTGCTTTTAATATTCATTCGGATATTACTTTAATTCATAGAAGTTGACAGTATGTGTTAGGCAGCCATTTTGCATTATTTTCGGTAAAGTGATAGGACTTTGAGTATATATCCTTTCATGTTCCTGAGGCGCCGCAAACCCTCAACCGCCTCCGCCATATCGCCTTGCTTCCGTGGTCACGAAGAAGTCCTCGGACGCCACTAATCGGCCTACGCTCAAGAGAAGAACCCTCCGGGTAAATAACCGCGAGGGACGTTTCTGGTGATGTCGAGAACAACACGGGAAAGAAAAGGTTGTGGAAAAGAGTATACTATGATTCGCTTAAAAGTGAATAGAGAAAATTCAATATGGCTGCCTAGTGAGGTAAGAAAACATAATGCCAACTTCAACGAAATAAACGTCAAACTCAAAGGTGAAGTGCCTTCTCAAGCACAGTTCTGCTATTTTGTAATGGAACAGGAACTGAAACGAAGCGACGGCGGAACAGATTATGTATTTGAACAATATTACACCATTGCAATACCAGACAACCAGCTACACCACGATTCATGTAAAGTTGATAGGGAAAAATCAGTGTGGTTGCCTAGAAAAGTAAAAGAAAAATATAATGCCAACTTCAACGAAATTAATGTCAAACTCAAACGTAAACTTCCTTCTCGAGATCCACTCTGTTTTTGTAATCAGCTGATGTTTTGTGAGGTTAGTGTGACGTACCCTTCGTATCTAAAGTAGACATAATGGAATTGAAAGGGCTACATGTGCGCTAAGATGTCACCGAACGATGTGAGGAGCAATTTATAAATATAGGTTGCCTACAAATTCAAATAAAAATTTCTTCGAAATCGCTAGAAACATAATGCAAATTACATAGTGAATAGCGTGGGTGCGCGGTTGGTGCATAGCAATAATTTCTGATAGGTATGGTGGAAAATCTGTGTGACACTTGAATAGTTCTTGGGAATCTCTATAAATCCAACAAGAGATAAAAATACTACATGCTTTCTTCATCAAGCGTGTGTTTGCGAGAGTGACCTGTACTTTTATATGAATCGTAGTATAACAGTGAAGACGTCATTGCAAGTGCAGCTTAAAGGGGTCTTTGACTGATCGATTCATAAACGCAAATTAAGGCTGGAAAATTAAAACGTTTTGAGGATATTTCTTTCGTATTGGATGAACTCAATAAGTGAGTTATTCCCACTCCCATCTATTATACTCTCCAACCACTCCTAATATGATAAGAATCTATCGTGGTCTCATTTCTATTTAGAACAATAATAGTGATCATATATCGTAAGATTAAAAGGAATCAAATATTACTTCGATCTTCCAATGAGTGAATGAATAACTCAAGGTGCCCAGCGAATAATAAGAGATTAAACGCAGTAATAACTATAAAAAAATCTCAAATTTGATGTAAAAGTACTGTGTATTCTATTTGTGATGCATTTTGATGCGTCTGAGAAGTAGACAAGATGTAGGTTTCATATGCATCAATGAGGATTTAACTAATAACATTAGTAGAAAAGACACCAAATTAACTCACGGTATCAAGAAGGTCTTCAGCTGGTTTTGTCTTAAACGTTTTCCATATTGAAAATAAATAAATATTTTATGCTTATATTAAAAATGTGGGATGAACTTTGTGATTTATAACTTTAATTTCATTCAAATACATTTTCCTGTCCTTGGTCCTTTTCATCGTAGTAGTTTTACGAATCAACTTTACCATTAAAATCAAATTAAGAAACTAAAATATATTCTCTAACTTTCATCTCGAGATCTCCCATTTCACAGAATTTCCTTCTATTTTTCCAATTTCTTTTCAATTGTATCTTAATACTCTAGAGGTACGGTACTTTTCATCACCCACTCTCCTGCCATAGACTGTAGCTCGTCATTCGTTCTCCGTCAGCACGATTTCGTTTCTTGTGCTCTCCCCCCACTCCCGGTTCATCAAGAGTCTTTACTTTCTGATGTGCTTCTGTTCTTTGGTTGCCTCAATCCCCTGCTTGCGTATCGCGGGTCTCCTTCCTGTACTGACGTTCTTTTATTCAATGGTGACGTCTTTAACTTCACTTATCGTTTTTCTCTTTATCCAGCTGTTTTGCTTTTAAGTAGCTATGCACTAAATATTGATCGTAATTTTTTCTACTCTCTCAGAGATACTTTTAATTTCATATTTCACCTCTTACGTAGACGTAAATTCAATTAGTCACAAAGTTTCGAAAGCTTTTTCGTACATCGGAATGTACATAAATTAATGTAAATTAACTAATTATCTTGCACTTTATTAGGGGAATAGAGAATACAGTTCAACAAAATTAAAACTAGTGTTCAAAGTTCTGCCGATATCGCACGTATTTGCGAGTATGTTCTTGCTGAGTGTTGCGAATCCTCGTTTCGTCAGTATCGCTCAGAGACCAGTATCGCTGTTAATGAGCAGAACTTAGAAAATATGTTTTAAATTATTTTATTGAACTTGGAACACCTTTATCACTTTCTCAATCATTTTCTCTAAACTTTAGACACTTTTCTGGCTTGTATTTTGTGTGTGATTTTATATATTTCGGGAGATATTTTCGTATATGATAACTTCAATTATTTTTTCCTACTAATGTGCTCTACCATTTTTACGTGAATTTCTGGAACACTCAGTATTAAACCAATAATTTTTAAATGTAATATTTATAGATTTTAGTGTAATAATTATGTTTTTATGTTAAATCTGCTAACTACGATATAAAGTTTTTCATCCATACGGTTTGAGTAAAGTTCAGGGCTGGTTATTATCCCAGTACACCCTACTTTTTAGTTCCACCCACCATCTCCTTCTTCCTCCTCCAGCAACTAACCTTCATATCATCTCTTGTACCTCATCGGACGCTTACTCCCTCTAGCCACCTGCTGCGCTCTGTCCGTCGCCTACGCATAGTAGTCGCCTTCGTCGTCGTTTCGCGTTCCCGGAATTGAATGCGACGACGCGGCAAGATCCGCGCGCGGAAAACCCGAATTCCGAATACTCTCTGCGGATCTCTGTCTAATCGTAGGGCACGCTCGCTTCTACCTGCACCACCGCTGCCACCAGTTGGGGAGATTGGACGACTGGCGGCGGCCTCGTGCCAGCCAGTCAGCCAGTGAGCAGACGCTTTTATATTGGTTCTTTTGAATGAGCGTATTGGATGCGGATAAAATTCATATTGGATTTCTCCCCGGCGTGTCTACGTTGATTTATTCGACTTGCTAACAATTTAAGGAAAGGTTCTTGTACTCGATGGAAATGTTTAACTTGGAAGTTTGTCAGGTATTGATTGAAAAGAACAGACTTTCCATTATGTTCGGTTGAATTGTTTTGACTTCGTTATAAAGTTTAATTGTTCTTTAAATGTTGGAAATTAAATCTCATGACAGTGGTTTTAATTACTCAGAAGTTTTGTAATACTGTTTGTGGTATCGAGAATCTACAGTATCTGATACATAAATTATAAGTATTTCATCATTTTGATTATTTTTTTATTTAGTCATTGATCATATACTTAACAGCACACACAGATTACATAATATACATATACATACATACGTGTATATATATATATATATATATATATATATATATATATATATATATNCTTCTTCCTTAATCGCCTCACAGCTACCAAGGTCCTGAATAACGAAAGCTGGCGTAACTATCAGGTGATATACGGCACTATAGGAGCGTAAATAATAAACTCTTGCCTTTGTAGCCGGTGGAATAATGAATCGGCGAATAGAGTATTCTCCAATGCCCAGACGACGTGGATGACCTTTCCCTCCGACTGAGCAGACTTCAGGAACAACACGAGGTCGCTAATTGCTCCCCGTAATGCGAGCGACTGGAGTGTGGGCAGTGGTGAGTTACTTCCTTTTACTATGCCACGCAGACTCAAACAGTAGGAACAAATGGAATTTCTCCTCCGAAATCATTATTAAGTGAATCTTACGTATCCTTAAATGAAATGGAATGGGAGTTGCAAACGTAGACTGAGGTTTGGATTGTTTTTATTTTGATTTGATTATGAATCACGGAAACTTTAACATAATTTATCATGATCAACTTATTTTCAGATACTTAATACGTATTTTAATTTAACAATAAGTACTAATGAAAATAGTCACCATATTATTCGTGTACTAAATTACACAACTACTTTTGTACCGTGTGCATTATCATTACGAAGAATATCAGTTTATCGGTTAAGACTTTTATTGCATTATATTTCGTAAAATCTTTTATTTCGCATGAACAACTTGATCCAAATGAGTGTTGGGGTTTGAATCCGGTAAAATAGAGAATACTATTCTACTGTTTAAAATGCCTCTACTTGCGGATGCGACTCGAATATTCTCTCTCTTTCTATCATGCTCAGCCCGCTTTCTGTGTGCCAGTTACTCACCTATTGGTCATATCTGATTTATAAACGATATTTTTATTTATTAAGATTTTTATTTATTAGAAGTAAATATTCTGGTATCTTTGAAACATAAAAGGAAGTATCGAAAAATGATAGAAATCACATTATTCAATAAACGTACATTTATACAATAATACCTTCGGTTTTATTTTTTATGTATGGTGAAATAGTGTTGAAAGTCTTTAATTAAAATATTTTCTTACGTTGACATATACTGCTAAGAATATTTTACATTGTGAATAGCGAGAGGTTCCTGTCTATAGACGGTTTTCTATTTTTAATATAATGTAATATAGGTACACTAAAGAATTGTCATTATTTTTTCTACCTTCTATCACTTTATGCGTCATCATATAATTCGAAATCTCATATAATATGGCTTACTGTATCAATCAGTCGTACTTGTGGCATGATTGTGTCGTGTCTTCCTCCCTTTATCCCTACTCCACCAATAAGAGGGGAGAATCGAGTGACATCTGGTCCCAGAGAGACTGTGAGGTATTTCTGCGTAGTACATATGGCTGTTATGAAAAATTATGTGCTCCAAAGTTTTGGAGACGGCTGGTTGTTTTCTGTTTATTAAGAACTCTATTCCTGGTCTACACATTGCGTTGTTTCGAATCAGTTCGTGTTTTCACCCACTGTACTCCTTTCGTAAGACTGGTTCACCGCCTGAGTTTCAATGAGCGCTTTCGTTCAAGCACATTTAGCAAGACAGAGGAGGAGGGTTGAGGGAAATTAAATGGAGGGGATTTGGCAAAGGCGCATGTGAAGAGAGTTGTCAAGGATGGCGATGCTTACGGTAGAATCCATCCAGGAAACACACTGCTTAGGGGAAAAAAATATTTGAATTGGAGACATTTAACATCACGTCGTGTTCAAGGACGAATAACTCGTTGACTGAAGTACTCCGAAGTGACTAAATGTCACCATGGATTCTTGGTCCTATTCCAGTCATGGGGCTCAATTTTTTATTCAACCACTTGTTTATCGTTTATATTTTATTTCCTTATACTCATATTCATGGGTGGATTTTGTTTGGTACATCTACATGACGTTGATACAACGGCGTCTATATGTTATCCCTGACACGCGGTGATGCGACTCATGTCTTGGATATATGAGGTATGTTTGGTATGTTCCTTGTTAGGTTCCTGGTATTAGAAAACACCCTAGAATATAATTTCAGTTTCGCTACAAGATTAATGTTGTCGATCATTGTTTTTCAAAAAATATTTTATAATGAATTTTTTATGTATTGGAAATGCTTATCCGTCGCTCGCGAACTTACATTCTCACCGCTTTCATGAATAAACCGTGCAAAATATTGCAGCTCATTGAGCATGGGCGTCGTAAGCGAGGTCGGTACATGGGAAGTTTCCAAACATAATTTAATAATAATTATGTAACACAGGAGTATTTTATGGCGTTCAAAAACTTAAATTATATAAATCTGTTGCATATCACTATGAGAAAATGCGCGTAGAATATTCCGGAAATATGAGAAATTTCGCGTATACTCGTATTTCTGACCTATAAAGCACTAATGAAAAGGTGTGTCCATTCCATGACATCTCCCTATTGCGGCGATTCTCAATTCACAGGAGATGTTTCGGAACCCTGTGGGTCTCCTCTCTCTCCTTCGTTGCTGCTTGAAGCCGCTCATTTGTCTGCGGTGAGGGCGGCACTCTTCCTTCCCAGGGAGCCCTGTGCCCTTAAGCTAATAGGCTGCCCGAGAATCCGGCGGTGACAGCGGTGACAAGGTGAAAAGAGCACGAAGAACGTCGGTGGAAGTCAGTGGGGGGAGAGAAAGAATTCGAGGCAGAGGGAGGGGATAAGATAGAGGAATAGACGAATGATAAGGTGATACAGGACAGAGAGTGAATGGAGCAAAGAGAACAAAGAATCAGAAGATCAAAAAAAGGATTAATGTGGGGAAAGGAAGGACATTTGTACAAAAAAAAGAGCAAGAAAAAAGAAAAAAATAATGAAATGTGGTGAATGATTGATGAAAGAGGCAGATGCTCCAAAGGAAGACGAAGAAAGGATGGAAAGAAATACATAACATTGTACATTTTTGGTGATAAACTTAGTTTGGTGACAAGGCTTACTTGCCATCTTACTTTTTCCGCATAGCGGATATATCAATATTTCCAACTGAAATGATAATTCTTGGCAATTCAGACATCTGAAACAGAATTTCTGTAGATGGCATTGTTTTCTGCGTTAAATCATTTTCGAGTCTAATAATCCAGCAAAAATATTACTCTCCTAAATCTTCTGGCTATTATAGAATAGTTCATATAAATTAATAGTTGAGCTAGAGACTAGTTTAATGTTCCTAAGTTCTTAGATTAGGGCCTGCATTTCACAGCCCAGCGAGTTAATGAGGCTCTTTTTCTTACGTATTGAAATCCAAATAAACGTGTTGAGAGACCTACTCAGGCTACCATTAAGTGAATGCTGGAATCATCCTGATGTCAAAGAAATTGGAAAGTGATGATTTTTGTGCCAAGAACAAAGAATTGTTTGGCCCTTATTTCCGAAAACCCACACGTTGGTGCAGTCTTTATTTTTGATCGTACATTATCTTTAATTTTCATTTATCTTTCATATTGTGATTGTTGTATTATTTTATCCCAAAGTACCTGGAGTTGTCACTCATGAAATCTAACACCCTCTCATTTGTTTTAAAATAATAGTTTTTAATCGTTAACAAGAAATTAAAAAATAAGCCTAATAAAGTGCTGACGATATACTGAAATGGACTTTCCCCCAACTTTCCTCCGCGAAGCGAAGCAAAAGAATGAGAAGTAGCAGAAGATCAAGTGTGTAAGTACGTCAGCCAAAGACACTCCCTCTCCGTTGATAAAGGATCCTGCGAAGAAGAGAAGTTCCCACACTGCTGCTGGGACGAACGGTTACGAACGTCGCCACTGCGGCTCCTTACTCTCCCAGAATTAACGACGCCCTTCTTGGGCCCTCAGGGAGTAGCAGCACGTGCGGAAGCAGGTTCCTCCGAGGGATGAAGGGCGAGAGACGGTGATCGCGGGGATCCGTCACCCATTCAGCGAGGGAATCGCGCCGAAGGGCTTGGGATGAGTCGATGAAGGGGGTAGAACAGAAGGTTTTGTGTGGAAGCTCGTGTTCTGGACGGACCATCAGTCGAGGACCCGCGGAATGGGGGTGGTTTCCTTGGGTGGTCGTCCGAATTGCGACGTTGACCTTCGTAACTGTGCTCGGAATGTGTATTCTTCATAAAGGAGTACGCTTAGGTCAAAAAAATTTGACCAACGGAAAATAAGATTTCCAGGACTCAACTCGAAGAAAGCTCGAAATGTTTTAAAAACATTTATTTGGTACTAAATTCAAATCTGAGTTTGCTCGGAGAGCATAACTTTTTAACTCAAAAAACATCAAAACGTTTGCTCTATTTTAAGTTTTCACTGTTTCTTTATTTCACTGGTCTACCCCTATCATGGGCATAAATTTATTTATGTCACGACTTGAAGTAAAATTTTATGGATGTTATCTATTGACCTTCAAACATTTTAAATGTGCTCTTTTTTTAATTCGTGTTATTAATTAATTAACAAATAGAAAATAAAAAAGATATCAATATAACGTTTATTAAAACATACAAAATTACTGGGGGTAACCAGGTCCCCTGAGCCCCTGGTCTATCAAGTGTAGGAGGTATTGACTTCGCATCTGAATCTGCATGAGATGTCCTTCAATGAGATAGATCTTCTTTGCATTCTTTATTTGACTCTTAAAGGATCAGAGGATCTTTTTAATGTTATTTTTGAAAATTTAGTGTCTTGGATTCTGTGTGTATCTGGTTTTTTGGCTATATTTTAAGTACCAAAGCTATTCCAAAGAATCCGAGATTGCGAATTCGAATTAAAGAAATTCCCAGGAAAATTTTACGAAATTTGAACCTTTATAGTAGCATCCTCATGACATCTTTTCACGAACGAATGGAATGAAATACTCTTCAGAAACTAATACTTCCCTCTTAGAATATCAAGAAGATTCTTCTACAATATACATATCATATGAGGTAGTATTACTAGTATTTGATGAGACTTTTGATACAGGAAATTATTGGACCAACACGATTTTAATTCAAATAACCACTTCAACGATTACATATTTTATTGTCTTTTTATATTTTCAAAAAAAAATTGAAAGAACCGAGCTAACATAAGAGGAAGAAATCCTTTAGTCTTTTTTTTCTAATTGTCAGTTTTTCACGCTTTCTTCTCCATTTAGAGCACAAATCTGGGAAGAAAACTTACTAGATCATATAATAAATATAATATCATTGGAATATATTATTTTCCAAAAATATATGCCGCCATACTCAAGACAGATCAAAAATAGTTATAACAGGATATAAAATACAAAAAAAATTAGCTTATACAGTTGTTTGTGAATATAAGATCCCTGTAGAATATGACTTTAGGTATTGAAGTCTCCAACCTTACGTAAAAATCCCATAAGAATCCCTCATTTTGTCTGGTTCTTTTTGTGAAAGACATGACTTCCAAGTCGCTAGTCGTGAAATGATGAGCTGACAAAGCAGTTCCGGGATTACGTTTACGCTCCAGGTCGGCGAAATTGCTGCATAAAAAGAACTTTGAAGTCAAAAGAAATCTTTGACACACACAACACCAGATGCAATATCCGATATCCAGGAAAAATAGTTGCTGTATTCAATATGTTATTTTATCTTCATATTTTCATTTCTTTCGAGTTCCTATGAAATATTTCGTGTTAATCATATCCAGTTCTTTGATTGAATTCATCAATGATTTTATTGTACAAAAGACCAATGCGATTTTTAAAACTTTTAATCAAACGGGAAATAAAGTAGAGCACATTTACTCTTTTTTTTTACATCTCATTATACAAGCGGCCTCTCCTGACTTACTTCGTAAGCGAAATTTTTGTAGGCTATTACTTTAATTATTGTGTTCGTTCAAGAAAGGATTTTTGGAAAATACAGTTTTTGAAGGGGTGACGAAATGTTTTTCGAAGTTTTCCTAGATCTTACGAATGAGGTAAAATATCATTACAGTTCATGATGTATACATGCTATTTTGGCTACATTAAATTATAGAGAAACAGAAACTTCCAGGTAAAGCCTTGGAAATCTAGTCGCACGGTTAACAATTATCTTAACAGTGATCATTATCAAAACAATTAATACATCTTTTTATTATTTTCAAATTCCTCTTCATACCTGTAAATTAATTGGTTCCATACTTGTAAATTAATTCGTTTTACCCACCCATTTCTTCATCTTACTGATCTTTCTGTTGGTCTTTTCATATTGTCTTCATTTCATCTTATATCATCTCCATTTTCTTTCCAAGTTTCATTCTTTGCCATGTTTTGTGTTTGTACAAGTTTAGTTAAGTCGTCTATAAATTTTGTTTTTCCAGTCTCTCTTAAATATTGACGGTTATTCACACCATAGAAACCTCTTCTTTTTTAAGACCACTTTTCCCTCTATCTCCGTTATCATGCATTCATGGAAAATGTTATCTAGATCCTCAATACCGTAAAAATATATCTAACAAGTGATATTTCAACAAGCGTCATAATTGGTCCTGATTTTATTAATACTGAAACATACTGACAATTACTGTCATTTTAAAAGATTGGTTCTCCGGAAAGCACAGAAAAATCGAGAATTTTGCCGATCTTCGGCTTTCATTCTCAACTTAATTTTTGACCAAACATGAGCTACGTCACGTAGGTCCAAGTTTTATACTCTTTTAGGGATATATTAAAAATTAATAACTTTATGAAGTATATTTTTATATTTTTTTACAAAATCTTTATAGTCATTAATTTTTTCTTATAAATCTCCTCCAATACTAAAGTGCGCGGGAAAGCATTGTTTGTTTTCATTCTCTTTTTTCAGTCCTTCGAGAGTTGCTTGCAAGATTGTACAAGACCCATAAAATGACTCTTCGTCATGTTTTGAAATACTTTTTTGCTATTGGATTGCAATTGCAGTTGAATGTCAACGGTAGACTGGGTTGAGAAGCAAACGGGTTGGCGCAGTTTGTAACGCATCACGCGAATGTCCATCCCGTCCCCCATTTTCATTCAACATAAAAAAAATAAACTTTTTTACAATTTATTTCAATGCCTTCCAGGATGCCATCATCGCTAAAAGTATATAATAATAATAAATTTATTGTCAAAAAATAGTACAAACTGCGTATGACCACGTGGAGAACAATAAACTAATTTACTCTCCGGAAGCAAGAAAGGGACTATCCCATTAATTCCGATCAAGGACCCTAAGGCAGAGGCGGATTCAAAAAAATTCAGCATAAGTTCCTAGATAAGACAAAAAGTTAGCTGCAAGTTATAATACTAATAAAATGTCAATATGTTTATAATTTTACGCAAAAAATTACATGTACAAGTTATTATCGAACTATAGATTATTCTGAGTATAGTGTTTAAAAATCATAAGAGTTGAAAAAAAAACATTAGTCAATATGTTTCAATATAATATAAATGGAAACCACTTTCGATACGCGCCTGTTGAAAAGTCCCTCGTAAGTAATAAAAAAGTTGAAAGGGAAACGCGACTCAGCTAGTACAAAGGGGCTTCTAAGATCACCATTTGTCTTGTCACCTGGCGCCCCGGCAATTAAGTGATATGTCCTCTAGTTGCCTTTCTGCTTTACCTCATCTTCTCGCATCGCTACGTCTCAGTAGTTTGACACAAGTTTCATTACGTTAATGCAGTCCACGGTTCAAATGTAAAGTCTGTTCAAGAAACTTAACTCTGTGCTGTATACTCATCAGCTCTAAGAGATGTTCGTTTCGACGAGCATGTTTTCAAACTAATTATTTGTCGTCATAAAATCACAATTTAATATTTCTGTTTTCTAAAGAAAGGGTTACGAGTATATGTTTAATAAGAGTTTCTGAGAGATAACATTAAACAGAACTTTTCTGAAAATCAGGAGATGAAATCGATGAAAATGAAACACACTTTAGTTCATTTTCAAGATGAAATATATTTTCTTTATTTCTAGTTTACAGGACAGTGGTATTAAATCTAGACAGTGATTTC
>NNCF01129574.1:2927488-2965919 GCA_002313205.1 Laupala kohalensis
AAGATAAAAAGTTAGCTGCGAGTTATAATACTAATTGAATGTCAATATGTTTGTAATTCAACGCAAAAAATTGACATGTACAAATTATTATCCAACTACAGATTATTCAGAGAATAGTGTTTAAAAATCATAAGAATTGAAATAACACTAAATTCACGATTTATTGTTACAATAAACACGCCCCTAGACAAAGCCTAGAGAACCTGTATAAGAAATCCGCCTCTACCCGAAGGAAAACCGGAGTAAAACCCGGGCCAGGATGGGGCAACATAATTTATGTACACAACCGTGCGAAAGTTGAGTACACATAAAACTAAATTAATATGAATCATAAGACAACACAATCATGCAAGAAAATAGTTTTTGAAATTGTTATAAGTTATTTTAGAAGTACTACAGCAATGGCGTGATAAAGTACAGGATGGATTTAACTTTTATTAAAATTATTATCTATTTCATGCCTTTTATTTAAGGTAATATTTATAAAACGTTTGTTGTAGAACCATAATTTTTAAACAAAAATGATTACATCTTCTTCCGCCACGGAACAAGAGCACAATCCTTCTTGGCGGGCACGACTCTTATTCCAATGACGTGTGTAACATAACTTGAATCAAAACTCTTCTATCCTGTGCATTACATATCTAGCCACCTCCAACACTGCAGGGGATGTTCGCGTAACGTGCTAACCGGTGTGTGTTTGCCTAAGCTGTGCTCAGTGTTTGCCTAAGACATTGTTCTGTTTGGTGTTATGCGGCAGCCTAATTGCGCCAAGATGTTTGTTTAGGAAATAATACAATATCGCCCTCTACTCCCCCTCCTCTTCTCTCTCTCTCTCTCTCTCTCTCTCTTTCTCTCTCTCTCTCTCTCTCTTCTCTCCTTACCAAACACTTCGTTGGTTATTCCTGAGTTTTTTAATTGTTTCGAGCACCCTCTACTTAATATGAAAATATTTTATTAGTTTTAATCATACTCTGATGTATATCAACTATATTTTAAGATATGACTTGGTTTGTTACATATTTATTTGATACCTCGAATGTTGTCAATGAAAAGTGAGTATTATTATTATAAATTTATTTTCCATCCTCACATTGTTTACTTAAAATTTCGTACAGTTGGGGAAGCGTTTTCAAAATGCATAGTGTCTGTTATGTGGCATCGCTATCAAGAAAATTTAAAAAAAAAGTTTGGTGCAATATATTAGAATATTATAGAAGTACGTGAAACCGTTCACACTTCGACGTTTTATTTACACTTTCTGAAAAGAAAAAATCACGTTAAATAATAATTATTACAGAATATTAGTAATTTGTGTTGTGATGTCTGATATCAATCTGACATTTTCCCACAGAACCTCGCAATTTTTTAAGTCTAGATGAATGCATGATTATGAATATCAATACGAATAAATTGGAGCTTTTCGATAAAGTTCAATCCTAATTTATACACCAAAAACTTGTTGAAATACATATTATGAAATGATATAAGATATGAAGTTGAAACAAATATCATCGAGATATTAGTTTCATTGCAATTCCAGAGTTTAAGTTTAATTTTATGAATGGAACATACTTTTAGCATTTTCGTTTTACAAAGTAAGAATTCATGCTTATTTATCTCTATAAATTAGCTTAATAATGAACAAACATATTCATTACAAATGAGTTAATTATAATTGTTTACAGAAAAAAGAAAGCCCTAGGCATTAACCTACAGGCTAGGGAATTAAAACGTTCTGATTAACTAATTAATATTTAATTAATTTTATGATTGAAATAAAAATTAGTTTCAATCAAAATCCTTTTATTTTATATTTCAAACATTCATCAGTGGTAATTATATTTTATTTTGTGTAAATCTGGATGTAATTTTATATACGATAGTTGGAGGGAAAAATTGCAATGACACTTTATTTCATAGCTTAACCATTAATGTAAATATTACATATTTTCAGTACCAACTAGTTCTGCAGATATTGGTATTTGTTATTATTGATTACTGGTACTTCATTATTGATTTGTCAATTAATTAACTTCGTAAAGTTCCAACAGGTATTTATATCTTACGAAATATTTTTCTGAGGTATACCAAACCTCAAGGTAAGGAAAGTACGTTTAAAATAAGTAACTGATACTAGCAAGATGTGCATTATTCACTATTGGTCCTTCTACCTGTTAGAACTCCTGTATGAATAGTTAGAAGGACACTAGCTGAGTTCCAACAAGAATACATAAGCACAATAGCTAAGAAAAATTGTTTGACACTTAGGCCTCATATATTTTAGTTTGTTTCCGGATGCTGAAGTATTTGCAAGTAGTCTACTACAATTAATGTTTATTTTATAACATAAATTAATAAATAATTGAAGACTTACCCCTGTGATGGACGAATATAACGTACTTTGTGATATTAAGTACACATTGTTTCAACTTTATGCTGAAGTCGTCGTCAGGTGTTACAAATGATAGCTAGAAACATGACAACAGAATAATTAAATATTATTTTAAATGTAAATATAAACAATACATAATTATAACATGCTTTTTGTAGTTTCTGCTTTCTCGTAAACATATTTTGTGTTTCTATTTACGTTTCATATCATGTTCAATTGTTCCGTTGTTTCTTGTTATAATTTGTTACACCTGACGACGACTTCAACATAAAGCCGAAACGTTGTGTACTTAATAACACAAAATATATATTATTCCTTAAACTTAATTTCGCAAGTCTTTAATTATTTATTTATTGCTAGCTCTTTCGAAAGTTTTTTTTCTTCTTTTATTAAGAAGTATGATAGACGTATCACCGTTGCTCTAGTTCACGACCATGCCTTCAGCAGCAGCCACTGTTGACGAGGGCCTCATTCTAGAGGCCGAGGCTTCGCAGTCGCGCCGGGGAAGAACATTTTTCACGATCAGGCGAAGTTTAAAGCTCCTTTGACAGCACCGGCGTCGCGGCGCCTCTTCTCTTCACAGACATGATTTATTTTGATGGTCCAATCATTGCGTGTAGTGGAAGAGCAAATAGAGGATATTAACGGAGCAAATATCTTAAGAAATACGGTTCTAGGTTTCCTGCAGAAAGTTCATGTCTCCAAGTCATAACCTTCTGTAATTGGTAGAACCGTCCATGACTGCTTCAGACGCTTGATCAAACATTTATCTTTTTAAATAAAATATTTATCAAAATATTTCACAATATGAAAAAAATATTTCTTATTATTTACAAAATCAAATTGAAACTATCAAATGATAAGTCGGTATGTTTACAATAAAAGTTTTATAATGACTTTTTCACGTTATGAAGTTGGTAGTAGTGTATAATATTTATTCAACATCGTATTCACGTTTTGAAAACCAAAAATAAATAAAAGAAAATGAAACACAATAGCAAACTTCAATGTCTCATGATTCTCCTGTTCCCTGTTCAGTAGCTGCGAAATATTTGCCCGTGTATTCAATGTTATTCTATTCGCCTCTCATTCCAATCTTTTTACTGCGTTCAATATCACGTATTCTCATACATACGAAGATCCGTATAATTTACTGACGCTTTAACTCACATTCTACATAAACTTCAGAACTCATATAATCTAGATTTACAACCCTCCATCCGATAAAGTTTCACTCGTGCCTTAATATTTATCTTCGACAAAATCATACCTTGGCCAAGCAACACAGACGTGTCAGCAAATATCCGCACAGTTTGTATTTGGCGTGTTGGAGACGGGGCCCCCGCTCAAAACTTTGAAGGATAAAGCCAGTCCAATTATCTATACTGCTCCGTCGCGGCGAATGATAAGAGTCGTGGAAAGAGGAAGTCGTGGAAAGGAGGGGGGAGGCGAGGACTTAGCGCGCGACGCCGGAAAGTTGCTCTTACGGCCCACGGTTCTCATGCCGCATTGCGTTCGTCAAACACGGCTTGATTTTCAAGAGGGAGACTATGCTCTAAGTTGTTTTGGAGACTTCTCTTTTTATCAATTCCCTTCATGTATGAACAGTTTTTCCTTAAATTAATCATTTCATAAACTTTACCGTATTTTAATGTGATCAATCAAGCTACGTTAATTCTATATTATTGAATTAATATAGCCTGTCTGTTAATTAATACTATGAATTAATGTTTATTTTTTGTGGTTAATGTTATCAGTTGTAAGTTTTTTGTATTGTTCTACGAACAGCTTTGAATTGATTGAGGTCTCTTTCATGAAATAAAATACTTTTTTAGAATTATGAGTTATCTCAAAGCTCTAATTTTATTCAGTACTTTATTGACTAAACTGTTAACGATGAAATATATATTTAAAATTATTATTTTCCTCACTCTCAAATTTAAGATTATTTTTTATAAACCTTGTATTTCTTTATCCTCCAATACATTTTAAATCCCGCTTTAATTTTACAGAGCACAGCTCAGGACATGCTACGAATAATTGTCGTCACTGAAAAAGTCCACATTTTCATGAGTCTTAAATTGTTTTTAATTTTTCTATTGTGTTTTTGTATGGTATCAAAGCATAATATATTGTCTCGCTAAGTTGTTTTCTGAAATGCCGGACGATAAGGAGGGGCATCTGGTGCTTTAGCCTCGGACCGGGTCACAAAGGGGCAGATCTTACTGTTTAACTTTTGTCAAGTATAAAATTTACACTGTACATATATATGTATTTCTCGATAATCAGTGAAACAATTTTTATGACATTCAAAGATATCACTAAAAGGAACATCATTGGTAAATTGTTGAAAGATTACAGATAAGAAACACTTACTTCCTTACTGGCACGTTTTCTCGTTTTGAATTTTTATATCCCCTCCCTCACCTCCCGGGACGACATCTACGTTCCGTCACAGATTTCAATCAGTAGTACTAAGAACTTTCACATAACAGTATATGCGTGCATTGCTACAAACATTTTAATGTGTAGTTGAGTTGTGGTGGTGGCGGCAGTGAGATGAGTGCGAGGGGGATCGATCTGTCCTTGGCCCTGGTACTGTATGAGACCTTCCTTCCTAATATTTCTGTATCACACAGTATCTTGTATTCCCCAACCCTCTCTGCACGTCAGTATAATATTCCCTCTTCCCGAGTTTGTAACATTCTACACCACTTTCGTCTTGCGCGAAGGAGGTTCTCCGAGAAAATTAGACCAACAAATTCACGATCCTCCCGCTCTGGCAAATGCGAAGGAGCAAATGCGGAGCTTTGCCACGCGGGACTCCCGCACACTCGAACGACGGAGGGCGGACGTGACGTTAAGGTAGTTTGAGCGTGCCACTTTTTATAACACTCTCAATAATTTCAAATATTATGTTTTTATCAAAAATAGTATAATCAATAAATTTGGTGCATTAAAAACTGTCATTCATAATTTTACCAAAATAATTAAAATAATTTATTTGAAAAATAATCTCTAGTTTGACTAGAGCTATATAATATTGCTGCAGTTTTCATAAATAATCTTTCTATTCCTTTATTAAATTTTGGGTGCGTGTTGTAGCTTTTATATTGATTTTAAAAGAACTTACACCAAAATTTACATAAAAACCGCATCTTCGAAGGCTGTATCCATAGAAACCCGTACAATTTCAAGATGGTTTTATTCAAGTATTAAATCCGGAAGTAGCAAATTTTATTCATAATTTATTTACACAAATATTATCAATAAGAACCAACATGACCCGGGTTTTTCTCGATTTTCCTTCGGGTTGTGGCGGATTGGCGGGAATGTCATGAATACTTTTGCTTTATTAATCTCGAATTCTTTCTGTCTACAATTCATTTTGAAATAATAAATGGAAAACAGTGTGTATTTAATAAAAAAATTGTTTTATAAATATTAAATCCGCTGTTGCCCTTGGGCCCTCTATCGGAATTGATGGGATGGTCCCTTTCTTGTTTTCGAAGAACAACTTAGTTTATTAACGCCATGTGGTCATATGCAGTTTGCAACTGCGTTTTTGACAATAAAATTTCTATAGTTCATGTATTATTAATAAAGTTTGTTTAGTGGACGATTTTATTATAGTTTTATGTTGGAAGATAATGGTTGATTATTTATTATAAAAAGGATTTATAAAATCAAAAATAGCCCCCAGGTTACTCATACTTCCTCAAAATAATTTTGAAAGGTTAGAACTTTCGACATTTGATGGCGAAATAATTCATTGACCATATCGTGGAGGTAAAAATATCAAAGGTTCTCTTGCCTTGGTTTTATGAAGATGGGAAAGTTGTTATGGGTATATGTATTTTAAAAGACAAAAGAGATTAATTAGAACTGTTGTAAAAGGAACTCGAAAGACTTGCTGTTAGAGGTTAGAGTGAACTCTTTATTAGTAGGGTTTTCAAAATAGCTAAATGTTTCGGCACATAGATACGTTGGTTTGGGGAAGAATTAAAATGTATTAGAATGTGAATTACTGAAATTTGATGTTTCGGAAAAATATGACAAATATTGAAATTTCATTCTGAATAAATTTTACAAATTATTTAAATTACTGGGTAAAAAAAATTAGAATTGCGTATTTGAGGTCAGGAAAATACACCACGTAAAGAAGACGAAGCAAAACGATGTTTCCTAAAAGCACGTTCTCATAACCTCACGGGACAATTTACACAAAACATTTATTTTACGATAATGAAATTTTCCGAAGTAATGAGGTAACTTCAAATAATCCTCATTAGCTTTTGTGTCCTTAGAAAATAATTGGTTTACTTTGTTCTCACATTACAACTGAGCGGCAAAAATTACGTTCTTACTTCTTACAGTAGAAATAGTTTCATACTACACTCTAATATCAACATTACTGCCAATAAAAACGAACATCGTATGGCAGAAAATATCTTAAATATAATTTAAAACTGATGTAATATTTCGTACTGATAATAATATTTAATGCAACGTACACGTGCTCCCTCGGAAGACGAATTCTCATGGGAGAGGTTAGGGTATGATTCTAGAGCCATGAAGAGTTTGCATGGTTGGTTACACTGTGAGAGGGAGAGGGAGGGAGGCGACTGTACAGATGACAAATGACGACAACGGTGCGCGAAGATAACGCACGGCAACTCGCGATTCTCCACCAACCAACAGAAGACTGTAGTCACGAAACACACACACGGTATGCTTACATCGCACAACATGCATCATACCAATTCCTCTTATCATTTTATGCTGTTGGATCGGGAAAAACATCGTAGTGTTATTTTACAGCACAGTCATAAGAATTGTGTACAGGAAAATTGAGTATAAAAACTCATGCTTTTTTTTTTTTTTTTTTCTTTTGGTCTCGCTAATCCATGCAAAGAAGTTTTTATGGTGGTGCAATTTGAGAATGATTTTTTTCCGTAAAGATAATATAGTTTTTATTTCTTTTAGCTATATAAATATTTTTTATGACTGATCTTATTTTATGTCGCTTGGTTTATATTTTTCAATAGTTTCTTTATTTTTATTAAGTTATGCTGTAATCAATCTTAATTTATTATAACCTCAGCCTACCTGTACTTCGTCGAAATTCACGCAATTGTCAGTTATTTAAAATATGTAAAAGAGAATGCTGTCATCGCTTTAACTATTAACATAAAACATCAATATTATGCATAAAAATTTCATTAAATTAATGATGGTTTATTTGTTAACTTTAACTTATAATTTAAGTCATAAAGATGAACAGTATTTCGTGTAATGGAATTTGTTTTTGTTTTACATTATGATTAATTATTTCATGTGTTATTTTAATATATCATCCATGAGCATGTACTATGGTTTATAACCCCCTAACTTGAACTTGATTTTCCTGTTTGAAAAAGGGGATGAGGAAGGTTCGATAAATCATTTTTCATAATAGTATGTCGTTGTTTTCTTTTACTTTTTTTAATTGAGACATTATAATATTTTCTTCCTTTATGTCAATTTATTGACCATCTTACCTACCACGAAGTTAACGCAAGGATCTTTTTATACATGTGTTCCACTTTTCCTTTTATACCTACATTTCGGCAGCGCCTATAGCAGTATATCTTCCGATGCGTAACACTGTTCAGACTCCAATCTGCTTTTCTAAATCACTGGCAGCCCAGTTTGAGTTTTGTCTCCTTCCGCCGAATTCTCTGCCACACTCCCGTCACCTGTTCCTCGTCCTCCCTCTGCAACAGCCACCGTCGCCTCCAGCGTGTCTCCAACTTCGCTCCCTTTGTCGTTTCCTTCCTTCCTTCCCTGTCGCAGCAGAAGAGACGAGCCGAGACGCCTTCCTCCCTCGCATCGCTGCCACCAGCGAAGCTGTCGCGCATTAATGAAAGACGTCTGACGTCCGTCTCTTCAGCTGCCTCGGGCGGCGCATCCACAAATGGCTATCGGCGGCGGCGGCGGCGGCGGCGGCGACGCCAACCAAGACGAAGAAACTCCCGCTACTCTTGCTTTTTCGGAATGGATTGGAACGCAATTTATTATTGGAGTGGAGCCAGATTTCGAAGAACTGTGGGAGTCGGTTACGAAAGTAAATTATTGTTATTAAGAATTATCCTAACTCCTCTAATACAAGTTACCATTATTCATAAATATCTATTTATTCACGACAAGAAATAAAATGATAACATACGTGCACGTTCGTTTACATATTGTTCTTAGATTTCAAGCAAACAAATGTTTCGTAAAGAATGAGTTAAAAAATTAACTCAGTAAATAATTATCAACATTTATGAAATACTAAAAAAAATTGAAACTATTATTTTGAAAATAATTTTTAAAATTTCTGTACATTACACCGTTAATGAAATTCTTCAAAATTTTTATTTTCATCTTCAAGTGTAGTTCGAAACTATCCAATAAAATATTATTGATGAAGATAGTGTGAAAACCTTGAAATGACGTATAATTTATATTTTCGTTACATTGTTAGGAAGTAGGAATAATAGCTCTGTTTTGTTAAGGTTATTTGAAAATTCGTGGTCTGCAATCTGATGAGCAAAATTTTTATTGATCCAGTCATGTGTTATTACAATTTTTGTTATAATTGTTTATAAATAATGTGTGACCATTTGTTTACACTCATTTTTGCATCTATATAAGTGTTTATACAATAATGTTCCTGTTGTTAAGTAAAATTGAAATGTTGAGTCGGGCATAATCCAAGTCTTTTTCCTCTGATATAACAACGAATCCATTAACTACACAACGACAAAAGTGATAGATAAACCCATTCATTGCTCGAAGCTTTCAGGAGACGTTCGCTATTTGCTCATTTGTGCTCCTGAAGAACGCCACCGCCCCTTCATTCTCCGTGTCTGACATCTCGATCACCTTAGCTCTTCGCAAATCTCTTCACTCTCCATCACAACCCTCCTCGCCCACAGTCACTTCTGCTGGCGGAGCATTTCCATCAGGGATGTTTATTTTTTCGATTTGTGCCCGCGGCGCCGCGGTCCGCGCGCGCGCGCGCGCGCCTCCACCATCAGCCAGCCAACGCGTGGTTCGCGAAAGGGCTGTGGTAATATTTACCAGATCCCATTTCCAATACGCGCCCACGCCGCTTGGAACCACCCGGTCGCTCGCGATCGTCTGTTAGTCTCTGGCTTACTCGAACGCTCTTAATAATTCGCTGGCGATAGTTATTTGCTTCAATCATGTTGAGCTCTCAAAATCTCACTCGAAATGTCACATTACTACGGCTTTGGTACGTCATCCGAATCAGTTTATATGTATTATTAGGAAATTAGACTGGGGTTGATTTAAGTTCTGTAAAAAGAAAAAAAATAATAATGAATTAATCTGGCGACACTTCGAAAAGATTTGAAACAGTGTATATAATATCTGTTGCATATAATATAACCGTTGTATATAGTTATATGTTGATTATATTTCTCGTATTGACGCAATCGCTAAGTCATCTTCTTAATCACGTTTACCTTATATTTGTGAAATCGAATTAATAATCCCCTATCACATTGTTATACAGCAGTCTTCCCAGATTTCTCAGCATTCTGTCCCAAATATTTTCCTCCTTTTCTGCATCTGTTACTCTACAGTCAAGAAAATGAATGTGTAGGCTCGAGATTCAAGGAATATTATTTCCAATAAGGAGTCCAGTACAAGCTTAATTTACTGTATTAAAACATATCATACATCGGTGTACTTCTGAAATTTTAATTTCTGGAAAGGATAAATGTAAAACCTTCAGGTTTGGAAAACAAACGGACAATATATTTGGAAGGAACCCTGATAAACGTTTATAATTCACTTCGGTTCTGAAATTGTTTTGAAGATTCATTCTGAAAAATATTGAAAATATTATTTAATTATTTTTGCGTGGATTATCAGTAAACATATTACCGCCGCCTTTCGTCTTCTCCGGTTTTTATTTTCAATTTCTTTGTTCTATTATCATGCCCTGTTCGATTCACTACTGTCCCGATAATTGAACAAACGTCTCCAGTATGAGAAATTTTCATATGAAAAATATTTTCCATAAATGGTCAATGGTGATTGAAGAACGTTTCTTAACGCACTAGATTCAAAGCTTGTCACCAGAGAAGTCGTGGAAACACAACCGGTGCTGTGTTAGAAAAGAATTATTCCGTCAAAAATCAATAATAAATCAAATTCGAGACAAGTACAGGTTTTGGTTTTATAGCTCCTCTTAGAAAGTGAATTATTAAATTACTAGCTGACCCGACAGACGCGCTCCTGTGCAACTTTCAATAAACTTGTTTGTGATTGCTTTGTGTAACTTGTGAAAAACTATTTTAAATGTGTAATCAAAGTAAAAATGAGGAGAAAAACGTATTTCTGAGTATCTATTAACGATTGTGTCAATGGATATTCAATTTGAGGAGGAGTACATTTTGAAGTTCCTATCGTCAGTTATGATCGAGAGTGCATACAAAATGTTCATTTTTGCACTTTGCATGAATTTCCAACTTTTTTTTTTTTTTTTTGAAATTGTTCCGATTTTTTTTTCCTCAAAACTTTTCCAGAACCATAACGAACAAAACAAACGTTGAAATTACGCGTATCTATCGTTCGAATCGTGAGTTATGGTCTTCAGTTCATACAAAAAAAACAAAAAAAGCACTTTAAGTTTTTCCCGAATTTTCCAATTTTCCGGGCAATTTTTCCAATTTTTGTTTCCCCAAAACTCTTTTCAGACTATTACAAACATTTTTTAACAACATTTAATTTTTATTTATATATATTTTGTAAGGAAACAAACGAATTTTACACCTTTTTGCTTTAATGTAACATAAATTCTCCACTTTTTTACAACGTCCATTCCTCTTTCTCCTCTTGTATGTACTCTTCTCTTCCTCGCTCCGAATCCTGTCCCACGCCCTTCTCAAGCATCATCTTGCCTGTCTCTCGGAGGGAGGGATTCGTACGGTTCCGGCGTATCTGCCTCGTCTTTCACTCTCTGAATGTACAGGGAAGCTGAGTGGCTGCAGAGGAGCAGATGATGGACAGGCATGAATGAGATGGGAATGGGAAGAGGAAAGGCTAAAGAAGAGGACTGCCAGGGTGGCAAAGAGATTGCGGATTTATACAGAGATGCATAAAATAGACGGCTTAGAACTAGTGGTATAAAAACTGACGACTTTGAGGTTTGCCTTTGGTTCTGGAGGCATCAGACCTGAAAAATGGAAATATTTCGTTATTCTGTTATATGGTTGTTCTGCGTTTTAGAAACTTGCAATAACCTCTAGATATTTTCATGCAGAGAATTAATCGCTGCTCGAAATTTTATTTGGCAATTTTTGGATGTATTTAATTCTTTTCGTATTTTTTACATTACATATTTTTTCATAATTACTCTACATTAAATGGTATTGAGAAAGCGGTCCATGGGATATGGATTATCATATTATATATATTTTAGAATTGTCCCTTAAAAATTATAGTTAAATTAATAATAAAGGTTTGCCTCCTTTATATTTGTTGTAAGACTTTATCAATGAAGTTAGTACAATGTTAGAAATAAAATATATCTGCTTCAGTTTGTCATATCTCGAGTAAATATTTAGAACGAAGATATATAAATGGAAAAAACATCCTTAGTTTACGAGCTGAAAGGTAGCTAATTAAATGAAAATACTAGGTGCATTCCTCGTAAAAAGCGAGTTACGAGGAAAAATGTAAAAACTTGAGAAATTGTTTCACGTTGCTCCACTGCAAAAATTATAAAAAATTCTTGAATTTAGAGTTTTATATTTCTAAAAATCGTCTAATATAATTTCGAGTACCAACTAATTTTCTGCGTGAAAATGTTTTTACGTTTTTGCCTAAATGTCATAATTTTCTTAAATGACTGTGGATGACAACGAAAAAATTTCTGATTGAGTGTTTCAATTACCCTCCTTCACTGAAAAATTTAAATTTTTTATTTCAACCTCTGGTCAGAAAGAAAATTATAGAGAAGCCACTTTTTCGTCCTTAGTAGAGGAAAAACGGCGTAAAGAACCTACGGACGGTGGAAACGTTTCTGGATCTATGGGTCATTTAATTCGAGTTATTGGGCGACCCGTAGTTGTTCGAAAAATTTCAAGTTGAATTTGGAGCGGTGGATAGAGCAGGTTCGCGACATGGTTTTTCGGGGTACTCCCGTTCCGCGTGTCTTTCATTCCACCACAACATTTACTCCTCACCTCATTAAGACATCATCCTTATTATTAGAATGCCGTCTGAGAACAGGGGTGGTGGAGTACCGCGACCATGACATAGAGAAACCTCCAGGTTGTGTCCCGTGACAGTGTGCCTCGAGAGACACACTGACGTACTCTAATACAGAAGCAATTCTGACACGATTTTATCAACCGAGTTATTCAATAAGCCAAAGTTAGGACATAACCGAGAATACATACAAACATATAATTCGCTAAACATGGAAGGACGAGAGGATATTCTGGGGCAGTTCTCAGCGCAGTTCCTTTGTAGTGACTTTTCGCCACCTCTAAGTAATGCGCCGTCAGATAGATCCAGATGAATGTTCGAAGTCCGTTCTTGTGTCGGTTCCAATCGATCGTCGAATGGAGGAATGAGGTATGAAGACGCTGGAAATACTCTTTCTGAGATGCACAAAGTAATCAACAATTCTTTGTCAAGGAGCTTCATTCAAAGAAATTACTTTTTGAAGAAGAAAGAGAAAATAGTTTTAAATATAAAACAACCAACTTTATTTGTCAGCAAAACAACTTACAATTATCTTATGAAATAATTTTAATTTTAATAGGGCGCTTTATTTACAAAAAATATCATTAATGTACAAATGTGTGGCGAGGTTTTTTTGCCTGTACGACTTTAAAATGCCCCTTAAGTAGAGCCGTGGGCTGTGCATACAATGCCCTGGTATTCACTCTCATTGAATGGATAGTTGCAGTTTTAATTTTGGCAATCTTTGTTTTGAACTTAAAATGATTGTAATTTTATTTACTTGTGATTTGTATCGTAATAGTATTTTTAGCATCCTTTAATGCTTCTTTAATATTATTTTATTTAGTTGTAAAATATCTTTTAAGTATACTGCAACTATCGATTCAATGAGCACCGTTGGGAACCACGGGAAACCAAAGATCAGGACACCAATATATACAATTAATATTAACATATTTACAAAAGATACTTAAATAAGAGAAATAAATTATAATGTAAAATATACNTATTACCATAGAAATAAAGATTAAAATAAAGTTCAATTATTTACAATGCTAAAAAAAGCATAATTGATGTAATACCTTGGAATGTCTTCTCAACATGTCTCCGCCTGAAACAAAAGAAAAAGACGAAGCGACAGAATCACGGTTCATTTGAATCAGTGGTTTCAGCGCATATTACTCTTTCTCTCCTCTCCCTCACATAGCTTAGGATCTCACCCAGGGACTGCACTACAGATACTCTATTGTCCCTCATTATCGCAATGGTTAGATCTACGTTAAAGTGATAATTTTGGAATGCACCAACTTGGATAAAAGTTCGTTTTTGATCTGTTTTCGGGCATGTTAGTAAAATGTGAATCCAATCTTCATTTTGTTCGCCGCAAATGTATGAAATTATGTAATATATCGATCCATCGTGTGTTGGTGTATAAAAAAATATTTTAAACTATCCTAACAAATATTTTAATCATGCTGTTTTTGTTGTCTAGATTATAATAAAGATATTAATAGTAATATAACAGCAAAAAACTCCTATGCAAAACCAGGTCCGTTCGCTACTTTTAAATATTTTGGATTTTTTGAACCACAAGTATTGTTCTCGACAAGCAATTACTACTTGAAATTGCAAAAAGTTGCTTAAAACTATTGAATGAAAATTTATTTTTATTCTCAAATAAACGAACGACAAGTTTTATGATCAACATGACTATTTTATTATATTACTCTAACATCATTTAAAAAATTTATGACACATATCAACTATTTATATATTAAATTAGATGTTTTTCATAATAAGATAAAAATAGTATTAAGAGAATCTTTGTGTCAATTCTCGTTATCTAACGACGAGACAAGTCCCATCGGATTTCCTCACAGTAAATAACCGAAGAATCTCAAATAAAAATATAAATAAAATAACAAAACCAATTAAGTTACTCCAAACAGAGTTGGCAGTGAACAAATATTTACGTTACATCTTCTCTCGATCATTCTTACAACTCGATTCATCTCAAGATTTTTCCTCTGGCCGTTGCGACTTCTTTAGGACTGATCTGTAAACACGCAAACGGTGGTTGAGATGAGATACGCGTTTTCCCTTCCTAGTAATGCGTCTTTGAGGTCCATATTGTCGCCATGTTGCCATTTGTGTCAATCGTCCTCCAAAATAAATATACATTCGATATCGACACACCAGTAAATCAAATCTCCCAGTCGGTTTACTCGCCCGTGGCAGCATATCGATTCGGCTACCGTTTTCAGATCTTGTAAAGGTTAGGAAGATATCAAGTAATATAAAAAGGAGAAGAAAGGAAACATATTTACTCTACCGTGTCGTAAATGGTGCGTGGGTTCGAAGTTTAGAAAAAACTTGCTTATGAGTCTAATACACCCAGTCATTTTAATAGTCGCCTCTTTTGTACATCTTCCATCATCATAATCGTATATGATGGTTGGCGTCTGCATGGGCATGAAACAGTATAAACTTGCTCCAACCTCACATCAAATTAGCAATTATTTTTTATAAACCACGCAGAAAACAGATAATAATAAATGAAAAATATATATGTCTAATTATTAGGATTTAGTTTCCACTGTAAGTACGGAAAATTTATTCATTCTCACCAAATACGTGCATATTAAGAGTTCGGTACAAAATCATACTAAGCACGTTGTCGATTTTGTCTTTTAAAGTTTAGCTTTTAACAGACCTTGATTTGATCTAAAGTTAACATTTATTAATTTTATGTATTTACCTTTGAACAAAAGGTTAGAATAACAATGTTTCAAGAAAACGTGATAACCATTCAGCGAAATGTCTGGTAAAACAAACACTAACTTTCTAGTAATTTGTGAATGTTTTAAATATTAATATAGTACAGAAAACATTCATGTTGTTTATGGTACAATGTTATTTCACCCTATGACTGTTCCCAGGGATAGTAATATATCATGTTGAACGAGGAGGGTTTACATGTCCTCCGTCGTGCGATGTCATTCGTTCTACGGGTGTTCGAATGAAAAGACTGAATTGAAAATTCCAGTTCCCAGTTGCATACATTGCGGTGATATTCAACTCCAATATTAATAATACTCCGAGGTTATTGCAACATCGGTTATAGCAGAACATAGCTGGTGACATATGACGTTGGATATTTTTACGATCTATCATTTAAGAGGTCACGGAACAAGTACAGTGACACCTCGATTTTTGACGATAATCCGTCCAAACATGACTAGTGAAATTCAAAATCGACGAAAAAGGAGGTAATTATTTCCATACGATTACTAAGTCCAATATGATAATTAAGTCCGATTTATTCGGTCTACACCACGGATGTCAAGAGAACGGCCGACGAGGAGAGTTGTGTGCTTCCACGTGACCAGAGATCTAAATCGTGATAACTGCTTCTGTTATCGGACAGAAGGAAGAGATTGACAAATTTTCTTACCTGATCTTTGCGACAACGCATTCTCCCGGCTTCTAGCGAGTTTGTAGAAGTGTCAATGCAAATTTCTGAAGGTAAACTTATATATCTCAGTTTTCATTGTAATCAGAACCGGAACCAAGCGATACAAAATCAGAACAGGGAATAAAAAACGAAAATCATAATAAATAAAAATTCAATCAATAACAAGCTACAACACTGGTCAACACATATTATGATGATCACATGATGGGTAAAATCTACAGTTGAAAATGTAATTTCACCCCTCATGTGATCTTGATAATAAACAAATGTTGTATCTTGATATTGATTGTCTTTAACGTGTATCACGTCGATAATAATATTAATATATTGATAGATGGGAAGTGCTTGTGATAAACATTCTTTTTTGTGGAACACTTGGTAATGCAATTTTATGTCACCCTTCTCAATTAGTCATCGAATGTTTCGGTCATATTCCACATCTGTGTTCATCGGAAAGTAAGAGGTTCATTCGCTCTCAATTTTCCCCACGACCTCTTCCGTCCTTCCATAATAGCCAACCGGCCAACCCTGGCTGAACCGTGCTTTCGAGGCACTGCGCACGCCGTGCTCTGATGGCCGTACGTGCTCCCGTTCACATCCCTGGTTTACACACTTACAAATACGTACCATAACAGAGAATAAGTAAAATGTTTAAAACTTCAAATCATTATGAATTAATATAAAAGAGTAAACTAAGCAAAAATTAAATGAACATTTACAATTCCCCTGCATAAGAAGTTTAGGCTTCAAAGTTCTATCTGGGATCACTTTCATTCCGGGTTGTTTGACACCGAGACCAGCCTCAGAGTCAGTAAAACCATGTCACACGAGAAAGCTATCCAGCTTGCGAACATTACTTTCGTACATATAATTATGGAAAAGGCCACAGCAAGATGACCGAAACGTTAGAAGTAATGTCTATTGACACGCGGTTTGTCCCGGACAAACAAGTTTATACTGACTCCGGCCGCGGATGCCTACGTTTACATTAATTTCGCACAATCAGTAATGAGATAACATGGCCACAAGCGACAATTTCCGAAAACATGAGCAATTTTTTGCGAAAAAAATCGACGTAAACTGTTTCCGGTGATAAAGGAAGTCGAGGTGAATCGAGACATTACAGTAATTCAAACTAAACTATCCATTTAGTGAACAATTGATTTCTAGTAGGAGGGCTAGCTGAATTCTCATCTTTCTTCACATTTTATGACATAAAGATGTGTTACACTGCATCGCGGTATGGTAATCAAATAAATGGGCAACTATTCATTTTGTATAAGTTATTCCTTTTGTTCTCTGTTTCTCCCCTAATATTACCATTATTATTAAAATCTCGAAGTATGATTATCATTGTGGCTTTTACGAAAGTTTATAGCGTTTTAATGGTTTGCGCTGTGGTATTCGTGGTTTGCCGTATGGATGGATAAATTCGTGAAAGAACAGAAATGGCATCTATTACAAACATTCCCGTTGCTTCTCGCTGCGTAAATTGCGTTGTACGCCGGAGGTGTCGAAACGTTGCGGTAGGATGATTTCTGATTTATTTATCTAACACTTCGAGTCCTACAGAGGGTGTTTGTAGTATAAGTACTCATAGATGGTAAGTGCTTATGAAAAATGTTTAATTTATTGAAGATCCTAGACAATTTTGACACTTATTAACAATAATTAAGGAAAATTGAGAAATAATACTAAAAAGAATGAGTGCCTCTTAACAACATGAATAATTCTACTATTTACATTCACTGTATAATCCAGGGGTGCTCACAAGGGGGGAGGGTTGTGGTGCAAACTGCATCATTGAATTTTTTTTTGGTTTTGGGNGAGTTTTGTTAAGTTTAGAATATTTAATTGTTAAATAATAAATATACTTTTAAAAATAGCATATATTAAAATAAAAATCTTAATTTATTAAGTAAAGTATTCTAAGTTAATTAAAATAAACTTTACAGATATTCTAACATGATAAATAATTTCAAATGATTTTCATACCTAGTGAATAAATCGTAAAAATTCATACCGAGCACAGATATAGACCGCCGAATAAGCAGTCACAAGGGTGGGATACGGGTCGGAGGATCATTTCGTGTCTATCAAACGACCGGAAGACTCATCGCCTTCGCGTGAACCAAGAAGTGACAACAGATACCTGCCTCTCTATCTTGCAATGGTAAGATTGCACAACAGGCGGCCGATCTTGAAAACAGCGTTGCATTGAAGATAGTTTTGCTTCTAGTGTATTAGTTTACTGTGCGTGATAAAGGTCGGAGCTCAATTTTGTATCTCGTCTTTTTTCCTATGTATCGCCGTTCGGGAGCCTGCGTTTTTTTGTTATAATGAACCCGATTTGTGAGGAATTAATCAATTTTTACTGTGTTGACAATAGTTAATGTGTTTCTTGTGATTCATAAACTCTAAGATATGGCAAGTGCATAGAACTTTGTCAAAAAATATTTAAAATTAATGTAATAATCAAAATATTTTAAGTGATGTGCAACGATAGTGGATCTTCTGAGCCGTAATTGGAGAAAGCGTCAAGCGCAGGTCAAGCGTTACTATATGCGGCATGAGCAAAGAAGAGAGGTGAAAGATAAACTGTCGTTTCTCGAGTTGTAAGTTGATATTAAATTCTTTACTATAAATTTCGTTCACGAATATTTGCTGTCTCTCACACCTACTCGTTTCTTGAGGATTTTCCTGGTCTTCGTTTTTTTTAAATCGTGTGACAAATCTCCTAATTACCTCATCCTCTTGCTTTATATATCTTACAAGTGATGTAGGGAGATGTATCTGTAGTGCTTATCCAGTGAAATAATCGGATGAAACGTAAGAAACCTCAAAATCTCAGTTTAGCGCATACAAATCTGAATATATATGGAATATGAGTATGGTTCTTTGAAATTTAAAACATTCAAACTCTATTTTTCTACGTTCGAATTTTTTCCTACTGAAATATAAATTAAAATCTTATTATGTATTGTAGTATCATTTAAATTTATCCTTTATGAGTAAAATGAATATAGATGATGAACATTCTGTTTACTTTCTCACATCGTTGTCTATTCAATATTGTAATCAAGAAAAATAATTGAAAGATTTTGACAAAAATATTCGTTTTTAGTGTCTCCAATTTAGTGATACCAATTTTTTTAATACGACGTGCCCAATATCGTATAGCCTGTAAAATATCGGAAGGCGGTTAGTTACCTCCCTCACTGACATCTCACTTCTTCGTTCCCAAACGTCTTGGCCCAGAGTTGCTCTCTGGCACATAAACTTTCGCGCACATTAACATCCTTACCCTTCGCGGTCGGAATGATTCGCCTACTGAATATTTCTTACTGCAAACTATTTTTTACCGCGCATGTGAAAGACAAAAAAAATAGTTTCATTTTGGGCTCTGCGCCAAATTTCAAGAAAAATGGCACCAAACAATAGCGATTTTCAAGCAATCACTTCTATACGCAGATGATTAAACTGCTGTTGTCAACATCAATGCAGAATACATGAAAATGGTTGTCTTTTTCTTTGCAAAGTTAGTAAGCGCACTATGTAAATAAGAGTCTTAAAAGAGTATGAGAAAGCGCGTGCAATGGTTTTGCAAACCTCATAACCTCATTTTAGCGCAAATGAATCTGAATATAATAGGATGTTGGGGTAAATAAGAAAGATAAAGTTGTAAAATATTTCTAAATTTTTGGAATATGATTTGGAAGAGAGTAAACCAGGAGGGGGACTATTTTGTATGGGGGGGCGGGGGTCTCCGTCAAAGGGTTTAGGGGGTGCATCTCTGTGTAATCTACATGAAAATACTACATAAGACGTTCACTGGACGTTACACAATTTATTTTGATCGTCCTCACAAAGACTTTGCCTCGGGATTTATGCCTTCGTCAGGTGTAATTTCTTCCAAATTGTTACACCTGATAAGGACTTAAATCGAAACTTTGATTCTTTTTATTTGAGTGGAGAAAATTGCAACAAATATTTTGTATCTCCAAGGAAGGTCGTACGTTATGAATAGTGATGAGTTTATTCATGAATCTAGATAATTTTGTACAGTTCTCGTGGCAATAATATAGAATTTTTAAAACTTGCCAGGGATTCTGACGTTAATTTTTATAAACAAAGGAGATGTTGACGAATTGATGGGATGATCCCTTTCTTGCTTCCGAAAAGTAAATTAGTTTATTCTCCAACACGTGTTCAAGCAGTTTGTAACGGTTTTTTTGACAATATTATTATTATTATCTAAAGACTGACAGTAATCGAGAACTATTTGAATTGGTGATTACTGGCAAAGTATTTGTATCAAACGATGTAATTAACTTCTTATATTTGTATTTGAAAAATGGTATGAAAACTTATACTACATAACTGAGGAAGCCAAATATACTTGTTTCATACGGAGTATCAGCATTGAAATTCGTGTAAGTGAAAAAATTAGTCAATATTCCTTGAAGTCTTTCCTAAAAGTATGTTACACAGTGATATGTTTCTAAATGTGTGCCATGCCTGTAGTTGCATTAATGCGGATTTGGGTGCGCGACAGATATTGTTTACTCGTTAACTTGGAAACGATGAAATGTACCTTCACTAAACATGAAATCCTTCAATGTTGTCCGTTGCAAAATATCTCTGCCGGACAGCTACAGACACATTTACGTTCTCTGGGACATTTGTAGTATCTTAAAATGTACTTCTGAACAAGTAGAAATAACATGGTTTTATCTGAATCAGAACCCTCATTGTTTTGCTTGGTGTACACTTTTTCAGGAATTAAAAAATGCGTTTTTAATACAACGAACTACATTTGTATGTGCTGGAAATGGAGAATGTTTACTTAACGCAATTTTGAGTACATTGCAGAGATTTGAGAAATATATGATATTCTTAAAGTACAAAATTTCTTTGAGTTTAAAATAAGGGATGTTGTTATAATGAAAAAAAATTGTTGTTTTATTCAAACTTTTAAAAATTGTATAATCTTCCGACATATCTCATCTTACCACGAATGTTGCTTTTTCTCAGAAACTGAATAAAATAAATATTTATCCACATTTAAATTAATAATATTTTCATCGTTTTCTTGTCGATTCCACGTAGAATAAAATCTTACCAAGTAAAAATTACCTAATTGTACTATTGTGTCTATTTTTTAAATGTAGAATTGAATACATTTAATTTCAAATACTTTAAGATGTACCTTTCAAAGTAATTGTTGTGACAGTTAAAAGGCAATGTTTCAACCTTTGGTTTCGACTCTCTTCAATTACAACTTTTTACTCCTGAGGAATACCTAAACCAAGGCCAAAATATTTTGTGCCAACTATCACAATACATATTATTTTAAGGCTTTAAGTATATTTAATAATTTGAGACATATCTACTTCATTAGATATGAAAGTGAATCAAATTTTTTTTGATCGAAGTATGAAAGTCGAGTAGTGTACTTTCCGATTTTTATGTATCTTTAGCTGTTTTTAGGTATATTTAGCTATCTATGAGAGACTCATATCGTGTCTCTGCTCATAAGGTTCTATCGTCTGCAATAATTCGTTATACTTTCCATTATTCTTGTTTCTTTCTCATAGCATCCTTCATAACACACATGAGAAGCAATTCCCTTAATGCGTGTTTTTCGACAAATACCATTTTTCCCTTCGTAGTTTTTCTTGACCTTCAATATAGTAATATCAGGAAAAGGTTCTTGAGCTTGTATAAGGTATTTAGTTATTTATAGTTTGGTATTATCATTTTAATTTGGTTTTGTATGTATTAATATATAATACAAAATAATATCAAGAATATGTATATTAACATTTGTTTTGATAATTCATTTAATCACTTTAATTTTATATTTTGGGCATGTACTTGATGTAGATCATAAGAAATTGTATTAAGCGTAACTTTTGTGAATTTAATCGTAATTTCTCTAATGACACAATATATTATTTATTTACATGTCAGTTATACATTTTTTTTCTTGTCTCCNTTTCTCTAATGACACAATATATTATTTATTTACATGTCAGTTATACATTTTTTTTCTTGTCTCCAAGTGTACTATTCATTTCTTCAGTCCTGATGAAGAACTAATTTAGTGAGAAACGATGACACATACATAAATCGTATTATTTCAACATACCTCAGCTCAAGAACCATTTCCTGATATTTCCATTTTTCCCCTCAATCCAATTACCCAAACTCGAACCTTCATTTACTGCAAACCTTATCTCCTTTATTCCGATGCTCTTCCATTGCAATCGGTATCTCGTTTACCACTGTCTCCCCTTTCTCGCTCCCTTTCTCCTCTCCCTTCGTTTCCTCTCCCTCTCTTCCGTGTCTCGTCCTCTTCACCCCCTCGCGGATCGAATTTCACACTTCGCTTCTCACCTTCCGGTTCCTGCTGCGAAGAGGGGAGGCTTCGCAGTCGCCGGTGAACCGAGTTTTCGTTCTGTGATTTACGAGTTTTTAATGTGGTTTGCGTATTAAATAAATATAAATTCTAATGGCTTTCGTTTACTTTGATTTCATTTTTTTCATGGAATGTGAAATTATTGCAGATATTATGTCGTTTCACTTTTTAAGAAATTACATAAATTTGGTACTCGAGTTTCTAATTGTCCATGAAATTCGTGATGATTCTATTACGAGTTATGAATACGCGTATCAAATATTTAAATTTCGTTTTACGAAGTATATTGTGATGGTAAAAGTAAAGTTGAAAAGAAGAAATAATTTTTGTTTTTCTTTGTAACAGATTTCATCTTAAGGATGCATTTATCTATCTGCAAATTACACCCAAATGTATCTTCCTTGAGTAATACCGTGAGTTATGTTAGTTTTAATGCTGTATATGTTTTCCAATGAACCATTTTAGTTTGTGTAAGCGTGTTATCTACTTGTATTCAGTTTCTGTTTAGACGTATTATTCATAATGGCATTGATTTTTATCTAGCGAAATACATGAGAAGTGAAAGAATAAAATATAAAATCTTAAATTACTAAACAAATAAAGAATAAATAGGAATGGATTTTTCGGGAGTAATATATTATATGATAGTAATATAGTGTATACAAAGAAGTGTTTACAGGAATCACTATTCCACTCTCAGGCACCGTCTCCGAATTCGATCCACAGCACTACACCGCAACATCTCAATGTTGTATCGAAGCGCTACTGCGCGCAGCGGCGCGGCTAAAATGGGAACCTTCTTGTCCACAGAAACGACTCACGCCCTATGGGTCTCATCTCAGAACTTTGTGGGCAAAATGATATTCTGTGAATTATCACGAAACCTTATCGATATGTAATATTTGCTCCAACATTTTTAATTTAATGATGTATTTCTGAACATTCCCATTTTTGTCGGGTATCACCTTACATTGTTGGTTAATAGTTGTGTTGGAACACTAATTAATTTATTTTCCCTTTGTTAATCGTTTTGTAAGTTCGATCAATATTACTTGAAAATACGCTGTATGTAAAACATTTAGTGAAACTCGCTCAACATGTAACATCGTTGAAATTTAGTATCAATCACCCCGTCGTTTCATTAGTTGTCCACAATAAAAGCGAACATGAGCATTAACATCAGATCGTATCAAAAATCATTTGCTAGTTTCTTTATATCCATCATATGTACATCTGTTACTGAAAGAATAATACGTTTTCGATGAAATATTAGAATATCCTTTCCTGGGCATAGGAAATGAAGACAACTCAAAGAGATTATTGTGTAAAATAACAATTGTTTCTCTGTACTTTAGGTAGATATAAAATAAATGACACAAAACATACTTCATGAAAATATTAACCTCAGCGCCAACAGTGTGGTGAGATTAATTTTTATCCTATTTCGTGTTCCATATTTTTGAATTTTAGTAAAGCGTCGTTTATCCGAACGACAATTATCCGAACATTCAATTATCGGAACTAGCATCAACGAAAAGGAAATTTGCAAAATCATGGCGATGTAGATGTTGTCATTCCCAGAACAGACGAAGACCTGTCTGTAGAGAATTCATCTTGTCTTATTCGAAGGATTAAAAGAAAATATTTTCTTTCCTTTAAATTCTATGAGGCATACTTAATTTTTATTAACGTTCACGTCGTCTTTCTGTCCATCAGGTGACAGAGGACAAAGAACAGCTTTCGAAATGTCGTGAGCGTTAATAAAATTCAGTCTTCTTACAATACCGTTCAAAATAATTAAATTAGAATAGAATAGTAGACAAGAATAATGCAAATTCTGCGAGGGATACCACCATCTAATAAAGTGAATAATGATTATCCGAATTTTGTATTATTCAAACCATCCCTGTCAATGTTAGTGAGGATAGCATTATCTACGACGGACCAGGATTCGAACCAGGGACCTCCTACTTTCACCGCAGGAGTGCTACCATTCGCCTCGACTCTTAATCCCCGGACATCACTTCAATCTGACCTGTTTTGGTTAACCTGCGTCACATCCTCCGAACAGGAGGTCACGGGTTCGTATCCCGCTGCGTCGCCATTTTCACCTGGGCGTAGATAATGCAACATTTCCTCTCCGAGTAGATACTCAGAAGATGGGGATTACTAGTTCGGATAATCGACGGTGTAATACATTTCTTGGTGCAATGTGTTTCGCCCCGTTTCGTGACATCTCCGCACTCCTCTTGCTGCCGGATTGAGTTGACTCGGCGTCGCGTTGCCATGGCGACGAGCCCTGGCCAACGCCGACCGACGGGAGAGCGTGCCTCGATACAACGCCTCGACGAATCCAGCTTTATTAAAACCACATTTCTACGTGAACCCGCAGGCAACGCGGTTTTCGCAGTCAAATGGAGAATCCGTTGAAACGGAATTGAGTGGTTGTGTACGTGGGCAGTGAAGATGCTTGTGTTACACGGGAGAGTGTAGGGTTGGGTTCTGGAGGGTCTGGTTCTGGAAGGATATTGAGGGTCGTGTGGTTTTCCGGAGGTAATAGGTTTATTATAGACCAAAGCACTTGTGTTTGAGGAAATCATTTCGGAGTCCCCCACTCGAATTTCTCAAGTGATATTTTAATCATTTGTTAGACGCGTCATTGAATTCTCATTTCTTAAATGATGCTTACATATTATATAGCATTTTACACAAAAAATACAAAGAAATGAGATTAAATTCAATTGAATAATGTTTTACTTAGGTTTATTATTTTATTTCAAAATCTCGCCGTAGGATAAATTTGAATTTAGCTCATCATATAGCATTGACTTTCGGAGGTGCAATAATCAGTTATGAAGTAATTTACTTTACTTATGGATTAATTTACGGATTAATTTTATTAAAAAACATTTACACTCCAGTTATGACGACAACATTGTTTCCAGTCTTCTGAAAACCGACATGAATTATTTCGGAAAAACTAAAATTCTCTCACTCGTGACACTCATTTTGTACTTTTCTTATATCATCTTTTCTATCACCCTAGAAGAATAAAAAATTTCTCAATTTAATTGTAAAATTATTTATTTAATTACATGGCTATCATATAGAACGTTGATTTAATAATTTTAAATTGACTGACGTTGAAATATTCACTAACACTAATGGTATTTATTCAGTCACTTGGTTAGTTTACGTCAACAGCATTCTTTTGTCGAGTGATTCTAACAGAATTGTATTTATGATTCATAATACAAAATGAATTCCATTAAATAATATTAATATAAAATAACTCAGATAAACATCTGCATTTATTTAAACATAGAAAATTTTATTGGTGTATTTTTGTCCCTGACATAAATTTTATGTATTTCTCAAATAATTGAGAACTCCGTTGTATTTTTTATTCCAATTTTTACTAAATAATGATACACATTAATGAGATTCCAAAAATTACTTCTCTCCCTTTACTCAGCTTATAGTCCTGCCGTTTACTTTTGCTGATCCTCTCAGGTAGACGCAATCGTGAACCCGCTCCCTCCCACACCCTTACCCATAGCTTCCCCTATACCCGCTTCGAAGGGCGAGCGTTGGATGCGCGTATTTAGATGCAAATTCGCCGGTGGCAGCGGCGGTGTCTGAAGCGCGACCGGCGGCGCAACAACGCGTCAGAAGCACCGTAAGGAGCTAATGTCCTCACGTTATCGCAGGTACTCGCAAACGGCGCTACCGAGATCGTCTTTTAATTATTACCTCACTAGCAATTAATATATCACTCCCGAGATAAGGAGCTTGTTGGGGAAGTAGAGTATGGTAGAAACACAAGATGACGAGTTAAACCCTATTACATTAAACATATTTTGTAAATTTGATAATATTGTTAATAAATTATACATTTCTATTTGGATTTCTCATTGGGTTGTTCCAATAATTTAAATATGATGAGTTACAAAATAAAATTATATTATTGCTAAGGACGTCAAACAAGTACTCCTATTAGTTCGTGGTGGCGGGGACACGGACTCCTCACGAATTTTTTTATAAATTGTAATGAAAGTTTTTTTATAAAAAGTATCGTTAATTTTCCATTTTGTAATGATATAATAAAATTAATTAAATGAATTAACTTATTACGTAAGAATTTTTTTAGTAAAATTGTATTTTGTGAATTAAAAACTTGATTGCACTAGTGATGAGTTGAAAATAAGAAATCCAAAGAATAATGTATTTGATAGCGTAATTTAAACATATTGTGTTATAAAACAAAAATATGATTTCTACGGGGTTAAGGACGGATCCGGAGGGTCGGGGGAGCTTGGGGAACCTTTCCCGAACTATTTTTATAAATTGTAATGAAAGTACTTTATCTGTATAAAATATTGTTAAAGTTCCATTTGCTGATAAAACAGTAATGATAATTTAAAAAGTGGACAAATTTCAAATATTTCAAGGACAAGTAACTTTAAATTTAACATCAATAGTTCTTCGACAAGAAGTTTGGGCTTGCGCCGAAATAAATGTGTAAATGAAATTAAAATTTATTAACGTGAGTTTATCTCCGAATTTCCTGTGCTGATAAAGTCAACTAGCAAAAAGAAACAGCTTGAAAGGATAATAATATTAATAAACGAAGCATATAAATGTTATTCACCTTAAAAGAGCGAATTTTTCTGATTTTCCTTATGGGTCAGCCTCAGAAGATATTCCAAGCCAACGTCTGAATACGAAATAAAACACCGTTTCGGTCTTTAAGTATTTATACCGTTCCCAACCTCTGACATAAACACTCTTTCTGCTCTCATTTACGTACATAAGCTTGAAAAACATCGAAAATTAGTAGTTTCATGGAGTTTTACCGACGTTTCCATGCGATTCACCGCAGACACTGTAACGCCATCGCGACAGCTATCAAAGACAATGGGTCGCATCTCCGTCATTACGAAGGGTAATTACAAAACTGCATGAGAATTAGTGCGTGGTTAATGCGCAGATGACATCGTTATGCGGCAAGGAACGTCGTTCAGACATATGCTCCGTTTTATGAATACTACTGTCGTCAAGCAACTACTTAGGGTCATTTTTAACTATTATTTTATGAGAATTCACAAAATATATGGAGTTTGGCGAATAACTTATGGATAACGCACTTTGTTGTCCTTTATGACTGAAAAAAAATAATAAAAAGTATTTTCTTACATTGGCAGGAAAGTGTGGAGAAATGTACATCTCAAAAAATATTTATATTTTTGAAGCACATTTTCTCATCAAAATTTAGAACACAAAAAATTATTGCCTTTTTCATCCATCATCGTCCGTGAATAAGGATCGATGCTGACTTGGAATGTCGCCAAATTTTAGTCTAGATTGCTGACACCGATCTGTTGTACATTAGGAAAATAAATATGTTGAGTGATATGATTGTATTTTAATACAATAAATGAAATTAAACCAACATTATGTAAGATTCTAAATCACAATCTATGTTACGGAAATTTTGGGTAAAAACTAAAAGAACAATAATTTAATATAAAATTCGTTTGAATACATTTCTTTTGATATGGTTGTACAAGTAGAATTCATTACTTTAGATCAAAATGTGATATTAAATTATAAACTTGGAAGACCTTTTATAGACAAATAAGTATATTTCACTCACGTAACTGTACGTGAAGTACACTGAAATGTCATATTTTTACATGGATGTTATGTTACAAAAATATCTTGTTTTGTATATCTCTAAAGTTGTTCTTTTTTCGTTTGTTGTCTTTTATAGACGCTTCTTCTTTTGCATTGGCATCAGTGTCGATTCCTATCTTTTTCTCCGTCTCTTCTTTGGTCTCCATATTCATCGCAACGTCCCCTTTCCTCAATTCGCCCTCACTTATCGGCTCCCCCACCCCTCTTTCCTTAACCATAGAACCTCGAATAGGCCGCCACGCCACCCATATGGCGCCATGTAATTGGACGCTGGCGGCCTGCTGCGAGGTGTAATGAATGCAAAGCCCAGTGCTAGTATGGGTGTGTGTTTGGTGAAGGAGGGAGAGGAGGAGTGGGTGGAGAAAGGAAGGATAAAGAGGAATCGCGAGGATTCGCTCACGGTGTAGCACGCTCCGCTCGCCACAGAGCTAAACCTCCATTTCGCAGAGCTCTTGTTTTCTCTGAGCACAGCGAAATTTTTGGTTTTATTTTCCGATTACATGTAATTAAGGAAAGCACCGAACTGCCCTATCTCGAAAATATCGCCAATTTAATTGAGGTTTTTTTTTTACTAATTTCGTTTTTTGGTATTATGTTCACATTAATGTCTATGGTTGTACATACATAAAAATGCGCGTCAAAGATTTTGTTTTTCTCAAAACTAAAGACTAATATTAATTACACTCTAGAACATATTAACATTCATGATGTTGTATTGAATAAAATTGTGACACGGGACCGAGATTAAAACCCGGCAGGTAGTAGCGTGTCAGCGCGCTAAACTGATGGTCCCCGGTTCGAATCCGGATCCCGTCTCCATTTTCATTTAATATAACATCATTTACCTTTTACCTCGCCATGTGGTTAACCATTACTATTAACGTCATTATGTGTGTTTGTATTACCATTCGTCATTACAGTTCTGTACTACACGTGGTCATACTCATTGCTTTTTTGACAATAAAGTTTATTTATTAATTAACTTTTTTTAACCCTTAATCAATATTATTTTTCTTCTTGCAAATACTAAAATACAATTTATTGTCATAAACTCGTGATTATTTAAATGTCATGTATTAACTTGCGTTATTGTTAATGGATTTTACTACTTTTTACTCCGATCTCTCGAACTACCGACTCGAAACGTGAATGTTGAGTTGTATCAAACCTAGCATAGCACGAGTAAGAGATCAATTTGCAACAGGATATAGCATCCCAGAATTTTATGTTATAAATCCGAAAGGTAATACTTCAATATATATTTGGTGAGCATATTTCTGCTCGACTCTCCATTTTGTGTTCCATCAAATCCATTTTCGGTTCTTATTCCCCATTACCCCTTCCTCTTGATTTCCTGATCGACACACCCTCTTAGCAGTTAGCATTTCCAATTTCCGGCACTCCTCCACACTTTCTTGCTCTCACTTCTATATCCCCGTGTAAACTGCTTTGGCAGTTTTCCAACGGTCTCTCCCTTTCCATTTTAACTCTGCAACGAAGGTGCGACAGTGTCATTTGCTGTTATCCTCATCCATAATCAGTGACGTAACAGAACATCAAAATGTCACCGGTTTAAGGACATTATTGTCATCGGAATAATAGTCGTGAAAATTATTACGGGACGTGTACGTTGTAAAATTGCTAAAATATTCTTTTGTACCTTTGAAAAAATTAGATTTCCTACATCTCCTCAATGATTTGAACGAGACTCACGCAAATAAAGTTCTTGCATTTATGATTCACTAGCTGAATGAACGCGGCGTTTCCCGGGAGAATGAAGTGGATGGAAAATATTTATTTTCCACGCGATACATTCTGGCGTCATCAACTTTGCCTAAACAGGTCACGCGTGAGAAGGGACACGCGCGTTCCTTTGCGACGCACGAAAAAACGTTCATATGGCAATTGCTGTGTCCCGATTTACCAATGGCAAAGACGCCGCAGCATTAAAGCCGTCGCGAACCGAAAACATTACTTTCGTGTGAGGCAACTCACTCACTTGACAGATCCTGCACGAAGCGCGAGGGAAGAATGAGAATACGAAAAACAAGGATTTCCAAGCCGATCGAGCATTACGCAACAATAAATAAAACTTGCGAGTGAGGGAAACGAAACCTTGGATTTTGATTTACAAAAACACACCACCATGAAAATGTAAAACGATTCTACCCCCCATACACCCATTGTAGAGTAAGTTATTGAAAATTCCAAAATTCCACTTTAATATACACAAATTAGCAATGTTGGGGTAAAAAATTAAGTTGATATCTCAATCAGTTCCTGGGATATACCAAAAAAAAGCGTAAATTAACATGTATATAAATGGAAGATGTGGGCCGATTTTCGAAACCTGAAGTACATAGTGCTCTTCTTAGTGCTTTGAAGGTCATGTATGCAATTTTTTATCGTGCTCCAATTAAGACTGTTTTCTATATGCAATGATTAAAATTGAGACTTGGAAATGAAATAACAAAACATTCGAAAAGTAATAAAAATTTAACAAGACACTCATCTTAAGTTATAAAGATTTTAAATCTACAAGTCGTATTGATTTTTCGTGTTAGTAAATTAATTTGAAACAGACATTGAAATTGTGCTATTTCTTTACTCAATTTTTCAGAGAAATAATGCTTTTTTAGAGAATTATTTCAGTAAAATTATTTATAGCAACAAATAATATTTACTCCTTCATCAACTCATTGATCTCCGAATTTCAATTTAAAAATGTTGTATTGATATGGAATGCTAAAACATTTCTCAAATATTTTACGAAAATTGTTTTTATACGCGTTTTTGGTTTCTATTCGACGCGTCCGTGTTCCGTTTTGCCCCCTACATCACTCTTCGTTTACCTTCACAACTCCTTGGATCTTTTCCCTTCGCCACCACAAAAAGCTGGTATATCGGCCTTGCGGATTCAGCGAACGAACTTTGGAAATCCCAGGATTCCACAGATGCCAACGCCACCGATCCCGGTCTTTTCGCTTCACGAAACTCGATACTTATCATAAAAGAGAGTTCTGTCGAAACTCTTTTATAAAAATATAAATGGATATGGAGGTTAGTTTTCTTCTAAAATAATGTGTTTATGAAATTTGAATAAAACATTTTAATAATTACTTTTTTTTGTTTAAAAATTAATCTTATAAAAATGGAATTACATCGAAATCATTTAAATAGCAATGAATTTAAGATAACTTTATGCAATAAATTAATTCTGTTTATAACTAAATAGTCATTAAATACACGAATTTTATGTCATATCTAATTTATATAAAGCATACCTAAATATTTTGCGTTTTGTAAAGTGTGTTCCCGGTAACAACATAGGAAGGACTTTCCGTAGCTTGATTTTAGAATTGATAAATTAAACAAAACCATTTCTCATTCATTATATGTATGATAGTTTAACACATCATGATAAACTTAGAATACGTGAATAAATGATCTCAGAGATTTTACATTAAAGGGATTTTCCCCTAGAGTTGAACCATGGGGGACACCATCCTCTTGAACTCCTTTCCTAATTTCAAGCTCGACCGCCACGCTCCGCGGTGTCGCGTGAAGCATATCGCTGGGGCGTCTGCCACCTCGAGTGGACCTCGACGGTCAAGTGGTGTTGGCAGTACCCAGGACACCTTCCAAGAGGGGAGCGAGTGTCTGAGACGCCTTCGGGGAGCGTCGTGTCTTCGCGACGACGCCAGCGGTGCCTGAGAGCCAATTGCTCCTGCGGTCGTGAGTGCAAAGTCTGTACCGCGAGGTCCGCGAGCGTCAGTCTCTCGGGGTAATTAGTGAGGATGCTGACGAGGTTCCGGCCCTCACTCGTTCCACCAGTGTCAGCACTCGTGCACTCTGCGGCTAACGAACCCACGGCGATGAGTGTTCTTTGGTGGTTATGACGTCACTGTGCACTTTGGCACGAGAGATAACACAAGTGCACTGGTGAAAATAGTTGGGATTTACACATTTGAACTGAATGATAACTTTGCAGTCCATATCAACTCATACACAATTCCTTACTCTTCACTATTTACTCTCTATCCCATCCTGGCCCGAGTTTTTCATCGGTTTTTCTTCGAGTACAGGTGGATTCTTTTACAGGTTCTCTAGGATCTTACCTAGGGACGGCGTCTATTGAAATGATAAATCTGGAATTTAGAGTTATTTTAATAATTATAATTTATGAACAAATATTGTTTGATACTAGTAAGTACTTGTGAATTGTTTTTTTCTTTCATACGATTTTCTTGGTATTTTTTAAATATTATAACACGTTCTAAACTACTTTTATTCTTATCTGAGGAGAGTATTGAAGTGTTAAATTTACCTCTGTCCTAGGACCGTTGATCGGAATTTATGTGATGGTCCCTTGCTCGCTTCCGGAGAGTAAATTAGTTTATGGTCCACGTGATCATAAGCAGTTTGTTACTGCTTTTTAGACAATAAATTTATTATTGTCTCTTCCTTCGGGATATTATGCTTTATATTTCTTTTACTTGATGTGATATTCATCAATTGCTAGAAACGTGTTTTTACATTCTTGTTTCTATTTGTTACAGGTATGTGGAGAGAGGCAAACTAATAATTCAACAAAATAGACGGTTGCGGTGGTGAGTCTCATTTCCATTAGCATCATTCGGTTTAATGAATCATAAAAATTTTGCGGTTTGACGCGAATACCATCAGTTGTTTAATTTTTCGTTTAAATCTTGGATACAACCAATATATTTTAAAATTGAGCAATAAACACGATACAGATATTTCAAAAGTTTAATGCGATACAGCATAAAATGAGGAAGAAATAATACGAAAATAGTGTGGTAGTCTGTTATAAAAACGTTTATTCATAAGAGTTTTTTTTTGTTTTTTTGTTTTTGTAAAGGTTAAGATTAACGCATTGCCATTCAGAAAACAAACGTTCAGAATAAGGTAATTAACCTCCGGTTTATTTTCTCACTGTGTCAAATTATTTCCATAAATTAAATTAAAATCTATTATCGAGGCTTATGTGAGCTAATAATAATGAGAGCATATATGAATGTAGATAGGTGGAAATACAGATCTATTAGGATTAGCAAAACAAGGTAATTAATGTTTCAACATATTTCATGAAAAAATTAATACTCCGATTTGTTCGACACGCGTTTATGGCGTGTTTTGACCCAACTGTTGAGCTAAATAAATCCTCTCTTAAATTTTCATTGTATTACCATTTTAATAATAATTTCCTGCGTTTTACACATCAGTGTGTTGCACTGTTTTCTTGTCAAATAGTTAGTGTGACTTTAAATAGACTGAACAATTTTAATCAATCAATTCTTAAGATTGGAACATATAATCAATGTATTCGACGTAGTAAATAAATCAATCTATTCAAATCACTGACCCGGCACAAATCACTGACCCGCATGGTCAGGGATCAGTTACAAAAATGGTTTATTATTACATAACACAATTTTATTATAAATACATTATCACAAACACGTGTCACAAGAACAGATAAATATTTGCTCAACTCGTTTCTAGTGCCAAATATTTTTAAGTTGCCCAAAAATGTTTTGGATAATAAATATTTGCTTTTTCTTTCACAATGCATGGTGTAAAATTGTATGGTATTCTGGTCTCTTTCACTTTACGTGAATTGCCACTCCTTTAAATTCAGCTCACATTTCTTGACACATTTCTGTAAAATTTCATGCGCTCTGCGCTCCTTTTATCTACTTCTTGCGCATCGAAAATGTACAGTGTAAGATGTATGAATGATTAAATCGGGATTGTTTTGTTACGTGTAATTCGATAGTATAACAGAGAGATTCAATAACCGATTTTTGTGTTATTTTAATATTTACGAATAAAAAAAATATATACTCCGAATGATTTAAAGGTTTTATAATAGTATCTATTTACGAAATTACTTTTGTATTCTATTAACTTTTTTTTGTATTATGTTAATATTGCAGCGTGTTGTATTTTTATTCTTATCTTAGGGGCCACAGATCTGATTAATCCCTCTTCGCCTTAGTGCCCTTCATCGTAATTGATGGGATGGTCCCTTGCTTGCTTCCGGAAACTAAGTTAGTTTACTACCCTCCTCGTGGTCACATGTAATTGAAACTCTTCTATTGATAATAAATGCGTATGTGAGATAAAGTAATAATTTTACAATCGAGAAGTCCCCGTCGAGAACGAACTATGCAAGTAATTATCACCCAACTACGCGTATCAACTCAACCAAGGTCCCTATCCCAAATCTGCCTCGGAGCGGCACTTTGGTCCATTGCTCGCGCCGCAGCCTCCACGTACTTGGTCCTTGTGGGTTAGGCGCAAGGGCGAGGCTAATTAGCGCGCAGTGCGAGGGCTGTCCCAAGAGCTACCCTCACCCTCACTCCCACCCACCAAACCTCGTGCAAGCAACCCTCCGCCTTTGCAAACCTCAGCCATCAGTGCGGCGACATCTACTCATCATCTCAGATTTGTTTTCTTAAAATATTCACTTCCATCTATTCTGTTAGAACTTAATCTTGTAAAGAATTCAGACAACGTAAAAATTGAATATTTTTCAGATACGTAATTTACCCAGAAAAGACACGAATGATTTTTTTAAATGTTTATTATCTAAATAAAAATAACTTATAAATAATAAAACACATAACTTAACCTCAATGTTTAATCATACTAATAATTCCGTGTTTTTTATTATTTTTTATTATAATGTAATATTACAAGATAACTCTTCAACAAATAAAGTATGTCCTCATTACCGAGAACAACCTTACGTCATTCGTATGTCACATGTTGTTCATGAATGGGATTGTTTGATCTTAGGTGTATTTCCTTGTACTTCACCAAACATCTAATTCTATTCACCGAATGATTATTCTATTGTAGTACCTTAATTTATTCGATTTTTCAACTAACTGTATTCCACGTACCCTTTAATTATGTAAATTCTTTAGAATATGGATCATATGATGTTTGATTGATGCATAATACTTTTTCTTTATGTTTTATTTTGTTGTAACTACATCTCAACTGATAGGTCCTTTAAATATACTACATTTTTATTCTTGTGAATATTGATGTGTCTTGTTTTGTATAAAATACATGAAATTGACTAGTATGTATATTAAGATTATTTCAATATAAAATAATTTAATTTTAATTTTCTTGTACGTGCAAATAATGATTAAATTTAGTTACAATTTATTTGTTATAAAATAATAGTGTGTGACATTTAATTGTATATCACTAGCGCTAGACTTCAGAGATTATAATGTCCCGTATTAAACGAACTAAATAATTTAAATATTTACCTTGAAATCCATCCGTTGAAAGGTGGCAGCGCAGTCCCTGATTCGTGACTCATCCCCCTGTGTGATCCGTGGAGCGGATGCCCATTCACCTAAGGAGATAGTGCTCCCCGGCCTCCGGAGATTAGAGGCGTATCTCATGCGCTCTGCCCAACCCCACGAAATCTTCGACCCCTGCCCTTCAACCCTTTCACGACTCGTCAAGAGAAGATTCGTTTTCTCTCTTTCTCAGATTCAAAGTACTTTCGCAATTGCGTCGAATGTTCAGTTGCAGCAGAAATAAATTACAATTTACGACATTTTTTTGAACGATTACGATATATTTTTGTCCGCGTGTATTAATAACATACACAAGTATATCCCAGTCGTCCATTAGAATGTTGTAATTTATTTGTTTATCGTGATTATATAATTGACGCTAATAGTGCAATTAGTTTAGTTCCAACTATGTTTCTCTTCTACAAGAAAGGCGTCTTAAATGTGACAAATTACCTAAGTTAATTATATCATTTTTCCATATTATTTTGCTCATCAAGGTTTTCCGATGTGTCCGAATTGTTTTAATGATTATTTTATAACACTACCTCATTATTGAATGCTGTATAGCCAAACCACATTGTTCAACAAAGCATGGATAATTCTGTTGTTGTTCAAATTTTGTACTTGCTCACCGCTTAAATGTCAGATTACCCACAGCCATGTGGGAGTTCTAATGCATTAATAATGTGTATAAAATGGGTTTTTTTCGGACTTGTTGTGTAACGAAACTATTTTTAATCAATTTTTAGGGTTTGTCTCTATTGTAGTTCTCTATTCTAAGGTCGGTATTACACTGTCATATTTCTATGTCATATACTTATGATCAAAGATATATTTCTTTGTCGTAGATATATGATCATAGTCGAACGATGATCAAAGGTTGTGCACAGTCATATCTTTGTTCAAATATATATATAACATAGAAATTCGATCGTGTAATACCGACCTGAGAAGAAAATTTAAGTGTTTTTCTTTGTCCACTTCCGTATAGTTTAGTGGCTTCCTCTTCTGTGCGCACACTGTCATGGTTGCACTTTTGACCAATAAATACTATAACTTTATGACGATAGCTCTATTCTGCTCAGTCTACCAATCGACGTATGCTGCTCCCTCGGTATGCACCATACGTCCTCGATTCTCACTCACCGGGTGTCCTCATCCATTCTTCCTCATCCCTCTTGCGAGGGGTGGGGGGAGAGGATCCATGAAAGCGGCGTCGCCTGAATGCAGATGCTCTACCGATCATAAGACGCCCACAATGAGCTCCCTCCACTCGCAGCGATTTCCTTTGGGATCTGGCCCTTCAACTCTTGGTTGTCCTGGTTGACTCTGGGGTGTAACATAAAAGCGCCAGATATGATGGAGTTGATACGATTTCAATGCGTTTTTCAGATTGCAATGTTTCGGAATGAAGATGCCTGTCGGACGTGTTGTTCAGATTTGTTGTTTTGTTCATAGACGAAAAGTCTTTTGATGTACTGGTGTCTTTGGATCAAAATATTTTTTTGAAACTTTTTTGATATTTCTCTTGTTACATCTAATAAATATAATTTCAGAAGGAGTTTTGTATTTCGTTTCTTGAATCACGTTTTAATTCATGGAATGGAAATGGAAGACATAAAAGATTTCCCTCGAAGAATATGTGACTTATTTATATATTTTTTACTACAAAGCAATACTTGAGAATCGATAAATCTTGAGAAAATCTTTTTGAATATCGACTAATGGTATTGGTACATAGAGCCATGAATTATATGGACAACTTAAAAAATACATTCCCAGGTTAATTCAATGTAAATTAAATAATAATCTTCACAAACATTTCAAACATTCCACTCTTTGACCCCATTTCATGCTCTTATTTTAATCTAAAAGTGAATTGGAAGACTCTTCTGCAAAATGCCATGAAATATTCCAGTAAAACGCCCCAAGTTTATGTTTTCGTATAAAATATAACAATTCTTTGATTAGATTCTAGGCCGTAGCGGGAACTTCCTGGAACTTCTTTCACTCCAGTTAAGAACAACTTAGGAACAGCTCCTCCAAATGGAAATACTCCTTTTTTTCTTGAAGGAAGAATCATAAATATTAAATGCCGCACAAAGGAAGATGATAAGCGCGTACTAATGTGTACTTTGGCCGTCAGCCGATGTTTCCGTCGTTTGACGTCCCTTGAGGACAGAGCGTGTGAAGGCAAGAGAGTGCGTAGTGATGACGAAGGGCCGTGCTACTCAAACACGAAATGTGGCCTTATATAAACGAGACGTGGCGCGACCACACCGCCTCAGGGCATACAATGCTCATGTTTCTCCATCGCTTTTTCCAGAAAGGATACTGAAAAAGTATAAAAAAGATAAACATTTCTTGGGTCATTAACTCCGGTTTTAATCGTCATTGTCACCATCACCAATTAATACCTTTGCCCCGACCATTAGTACAACGGAAACAATTATCTTGGGTCAACCACCAAACAATCACTATTCTCATACTATTGATATTATTAGTATTGAATTTTGAATTATTTTATTAATAAATTGGTAACTACGTATTTATAAATTGCTGTGCTATTATTATCGTCCTAAAATAAAAAATTGGTCATTGTGTTCATAAATATATATCTTGGAAATAAGCCACCTTGTCCTCTAGTTTTAAAGGTTTAAAGTTAATGAAAAATAGAAAAGACAACACGTATAATTCTTTCACAATTTGGACGAAACAGTTTCGAAGTACAGCCTCACTTAAGTTAAGCAGAAAAAATCTTTCTTTCCTTTCACATAGAAAATGAATATATTTTCTTCGTAACTGAGGAAGACTGGACGCCGAAACTGTTTCGTCCCATTTGTGAG